>OU612047.1:113913175-114465131 GCA_914767935.1 Coremacera marginata | reverse complement strand
TGTGCATTGCATATGATTTTCTTCAAAAATTCTCCCAATGTTTCATACGTTTCCTTCATAGTTGTGCTGAATCCCAATGGAATGGACGGTGTTTGGTTTGTTTTGTGGAACAGCACAACCTTCAAACTTGAAACTGAACCATCGATGAATAAACTCCAGTCGCCAGCGATGTAATCCATTCCCAATTTTTTCACTAAGCCTGGGATATCATGGCAGTAAGTGAACGTATTTGGTTCGTCATCGGAATAAAATTTCTGAAATTCAGCTGGGCGTTTTCGGTATGATGTTGCGCTGACATTTTGCTCATTTTACAAAAATGATCAAGTCAAAAATTGTGAATTTTTTTGTGATAGTCCCATCTGAGCCACAATGTAACCCATTTCCATTTGTGTTAGCGGTTGTGGTGAATTATTTTCAATACCAGGTGTCCAATCAGCATCATTCAAATTGGTCGGATTGGTGAAAACCGTTTCGGCTTGCAGGCTTCACAGTATCCAGACTCGAAGGTTTAGGTGTATCGGTATCAGCAGCGCGGTTAACTGGAAGTGTGCCAGTAAAAGCAGTAATGTATACTTTTGTTTTCAATTGTGTTCTGTTTAATCCATGACGATAATTTATGCTAGCGTAGCACCTGGATTCATCATGTCCAGTTAGGTCTTCCACCCAAATAACTGGCTTCATAAAAGACAACTTTGCACCTTTTCCATGTAACCTCATTATGAGGGTATTATAACAACTTTTGCACACTGTATTCGGTGTAAAATTTGCACCACTTAAATCTGCTTCATCAAAAAAATGACAATACGCTGTTTTGAATTCCTCAGTAAACAATTTTTTTCGATCCTGTTTGTCTATTTTTGGGACGATATGACCACAAACGTAACAAAAATAATCCAATTTTGGGCACTTGTTAGTTTCCATATTGAAATATATTATATGTTTTGTTCTTATTCACTTTTAAAAACCAGAGAAAAATTCACTTGTAATTTTCGCGTTCGTCGACACTTGCTAAATGATAAAAATCGATCAGTGAACACCTATAAATACTACGTACTTTTCAATATTTTACTGACAGGTACATATGAATGGACGCATCCAGGTATCCAACGGAAAAACACACATAATTAAAAAAGTGCACGTCTCTTTTTTTCCCTTTAATTGACTAAACGGAGTACCTACCATAACAAACAAGAACAGGAATTCAGCGTCCACGAACATTTATAATCGTTTATAAGTTTGCTAACGCAATCATAAAAATGAAATAACCTTTTGTTTATTACTTATTTCTTTTTTAATTCTGAGAATCATATAAAAGTCATCAACGTTTTTTCCAAAGAATTGTGTACATATCTCGAGCAAATTTTTGTAATTCATACCTTTACTTAATTGTGAATAAATCGAAACGCGTACATTGATTTTCATGATCTATGTCTTTTTTCATTTTGTTCATAGGTTATGCGACTTTACGTAAAAGTAATAGGATTTGACACTTTTTTCCGTTTTGTTTTTTTTATGAATTTAAAAAAAAAAAACTTAAATTTTCAGGCAAAAAATATTTTTTTCTACATACATTTATTTATAACTGCGAACCTGTTACTTATGTAGGGAAATATTATATAAACAGTAGGGCGGGTCGATTTAAAAATCGCTCAATGCTCTGTGAAAATCGTATTCTAGGGATCAAAATAAGAAACTTTGCCGAAGGAATGATGTCCCCCAATTTGGGTCGAACTTTTGGGTAGGGGCAAATTTTGAAAAATCCCACTTTGACCCATTTAGAGTGCTCCAATCGAGTGGCACACCCCCTGGAACCCTCCTGTGGGGTTCCCCATACAAACATTTCAAAAAATCACCAGTTTTGGCACTTTACATGAAAAAATCAGCGAAATGGCTATGTTTTTTCTTTATTTTTATTTATTTATTTATAATATTTATTATTTATTTATAATAATATCTATTTTTTCTCTTTTGAAATTTATTTCGTCAGAACATATGTAAATGAAAAAATCAATTTAAGTTAGTTATAGAAAAGAAACTAAAAAAATTATTGTTTGAAGTCTTTTTTACTTTCAAGTCTGGGCAATTTCGCACGGCTCTTTAATGTCGTCGCCATAACAGCCTATACATTTTCCGGTATAACCCGTTTGGAAACGCTAGCTAGGAATTGAACATGTCGTTCCGTTCCTTGTATGTGTGATGCAATATTTGGATCAATAAACGGTGGATCATCTTGATTTAAATATTCTTTTAATGTATCGTACGGAATGCTTCTCGTGAATGGTGGTTCAAATACGTTATTTATGTCATTCATATTGATCATTTCCGTGTAACTTGTGCAATTAAACTTTATATCTGGTTTTTTATAAGCTCTAAGTTGCGTTGCGTCGTCAACATCTGTTCGATAGCGTATAATTATGTTGATCATCAAACAACATTGATAACAAGATATTTTCCGACTGCGCATAATATGAGTTATCTGTAATTACTTGATTGACAATTTTGCGTAAACGAGGTTCTAGAAATCGTGACCAACTAATGAAGTTGAAAAATAATGCACTGCCGTACACGACAGAGCTGTAATACTTGATATTGAAGTACATTGGCACATAACATTTAATTATAAATTCAACCAGAATTCTTAAATTTGCATCTGGATTTTCCGTTGTCACATATAATCGTAATAATCTAGCGGCCTTGGTGAGCCACCGAGAATGTACAATTTTCCCTGGTTTGATGTTAGCCAGATTTATTAAATACACTTTTTTTCTGCATTATTTCGATACCAAGTTTTTCCCAAATTCCATTCAACTTATCTTTTACTTGAATAGTGAATGATTTATGGGAAAACTTTTTTTGTTCTGTTTTACCACGTTCGCTTAAGTAAAAATAATATCTCAAGATATCCAGATGGGTTGGTAAATTAAGATCAGTCAAATCAGCAGACACACCAAAAACAGTAACATCGTGCTTGGGTATATGACTCATTGGGTTTTCGATAGATGTTAATGTTGTTGTTGGTTCATCTTGCGGTGTAGAGGATGGTGGATTAATTGTAAACTTTTTGATTTGGAATAGTCAACTTCACTTATTATTTTTTTTTTAAATATTTTTTTATCTGAAATTAGCACTTCACACTTTGAGTTGTTCAGAACGACTTAATGCATTCACAAAAACTGTTGCGTTATATATGGTCTACGAGACGAGGTAATAAGAATGAAATGGTAATTTCAGTTCTACCTGCTGTGTCTTGTGGTGGCTTAAAAACGCACACAAGCAATTTTAGGATCTGCAATTGTGTCACAGTGATACCTTAATTTTTTAAAAGGGTTGCGGTGCATTCCAGTGATACCTTAATTGTTAAAATGGTTGCATAAAACACGCATTTCTTAAGAAGGTGCCATAAAATACCCACAGAAAGGGTTATAAAAACAACCTTCATTTCTTAAGTAGGTGCTATAAAAAAACTACACAAGTAAGTTTACGACATGCAGCTGTGTCTAGTGGTGCCTTAAAAAACGCACACAAGCAATTTTGCGATTTGGAATTGTGTCACAGTGATACCTTCATTTTTTAAAAGGGTTGAATTAATTTCTAAAGAGAAAAAAAAACTCCAAAAAGAAAAAAACATAGGAATTTCGCTGATTTTTTCATGTAAAGTGCCAAAACTGGCGATTTTTTAAATGTTTGTATGGAGAACCCCCCGGGGGTTCCAGGGGGTGTGCCACTGGCATGGGTGGGTCGGGCCTCCAAAGTTAGTGGGGGTCGGTCATACATTTGGACTCGATTGGAGCACTCTAAATGGGTCAAAGTGGGATTTTTCAAAATTTGCCCCTACCCAAAAGTTCGACCCAAATTGGGGGACATCAGAATTCATTTTAGAGGTATGGTTCCTTCGGCAAAGTTTCTTATTTTGATCCCTAGAATACGATTTTCACAGAGCAATGGGCGATTTTTTTGCCTCCCCACAAATCGACCCGGCCTAATAAACAGATTATAGGAATTGTAATATTCAATTTTTATAAATTTGTTTCAGCTAAATCGGACTAGAGGTTCTCGAGTTATGTCAAACAAAAGACTATCTTGAAATCGATATTAATGTAACATGTAACTTGACAAAACGAATGATGCAGAACTTCTTCTCTTTGGGGCTACTTTCACGCACAGTTCTCAGAATTGAGTCCCAAATCAATGAGCTGAAAAATGTTGTACTGTGTTATTAAATAATAAATGTCACTACCACCTTATTAATTGAATCACGATTCAAAACCAACAAAAACTAATATATTATTTATATTTTTTAGATGCGCTACTGTAGAAGTCAAGCAAAAAGATTCATTAGAGCTGGACACAATGGATGACTTACTTATTTTAAAATGCCTGCTGAATCTAAGTTAAAAGCCAGACTAAATATATACTAAAAATTTTGTTACTGCATTAATATTTCGGCTCTGTCTAAGGAAGACTTAAACGATTATTGCTTTTGGTGTTTATTGAAAAAGTGGTCTTACAATATTTTTTGTGTTTATCATACTTTGATACTCCAACACAGATTCAACGTTGGCGGGGAAAAGTTTGCGATGGTAGAAAACATTTTCTGTCCTTCAAAAATTTTTCGTGGATCCACAGTGGGGCGATCGGGGCAATCCTCCGCAAAGACTCTGGCAAATAAAAACGGAAGTGTTTATTTTTATTCATACTCGGGCTTATATGAATTGGAAGTATTATTTCCTGATTCTGTTACCTCGAAAAATATTACATTACTTATAGAAGTAAACTTTGTAAGAGACTAGTCTTTCTAGTCTTTGTAAGAGAATGATCTTTCATTACTGAGTTGGAGATGAGACACATGCAATGTGAAAGAGAAAAATTGAAATGGAAACACTTGTAAAAATAGTGTTATGCTGAAGAATATAATCTTCATATTTTTTTCAAAATAGCATTGTCTTAAAGTAAAGCAATCTCATCATCATTTTAAAAATAATTGAGATTTACTATATCAGAATCATCGGTAGATATACCAAAACACGGTGTAAAAAAGCAAAAGTTGCATTTTGTGCTAGTAATTGATGTACTTTGTAATGCGTATATCTATATCTATATCTATATCTATATCTATATCTATATCTATATCTATATCTATATCTATATCTATATCTATATCTATATCTATATCTATATCTATATCTATATCTATATCTATATCTATATCTATATCTATATCTATATCTATATCTATATCTATATCTATATCTATATCTATATCTATATCTATATCTATATCTATATCTATATCTATATCTATATCTATATCTATATCTATATCTATATCTATATCTATATCTATATCTATATCTATATCTATATCTATATCTATATCTATATCTATATCTATATCTATATCTATATCTATATCTATATCTATATCTATATCTATATCTATATCTATATCTATATCTATATCTATATCTATATCTATATCTATATCTATATCTATATCTATATCTATATCTATATCTATATCTATATCTATATCTATATCTATATCTATATCTATATCTATATCTATATCTATATCTATATCTATATCTATATCTATATCTATATCTATATCTATATCTATATCTATATCTATATCTATATCTATATCTATATCTATATCTATATCTGTGCGTAATTCTAAAAAGTTTAGATGAACAAATAGAGAACCTGGAGGCCAATCCCATATGCAACATGGTTTTCGCAATGGGAAGAGTACGGCAGATGCCGTACGGTACGGTGCAAAGTGGTACTGCAAGCATTTAAAAACAAGGGAGTAGACAGCTCTCTCTAGAACCTAGTAGCAGACTACCTCGATAATAGAATCTTTCTGTATAAGACGGATAATGGTATGAAAGAATACCGAATAACAGCCGGAGTTCTTCAGGGCTCCGAATTAGGAGTTTGGCGGCAGAAGCCGTTTAAAGGAAAAATCTCAATACCTAACAAACACTTTTTGTTTGTTAGAAACTATGTAAATATATCCATCACAATCAATACGATTTCTATGTTTAACACATTTCTCGACATCCCATTTGAGCACCTTTTATTCAATATACGACTCGTTGTATTATGGCTCGAATTTTTGCGGCAGAAGGCGTTTAAAGAAAAATTCTCAATACCTATTCAAATATTTTGTTTTTAAGAAACTATTTACATATACGTATATAAATAACTAAAACTACAATTTCTATGTTTTATACATTTATGAACAGCCCATTTGAGCACCTTTTAGTCACTATACGACTCGTTGTAGTATGGCAAGAGTTTTGGCGACAGAAGGCGTTTAAAGGAAAAATCTCAATACCTAACAAACATTTTTTTTTTAAGAAACTATTTACATATATAAATAACTAAAACTACAATTTCTATATTTTATACATTTATGGACAGCCCATTTGAGCACCATTTAGTCACTATACGACTCGTTGTAGTATGGCAAGAATTTTGGCGGCAGAAGGCGTTTAAGGGAAAAATCTCAATACCTAATCAAACATTTTTTTTGTTAGAAACTATGTAATTATATCAATAACTACCACTACGATTTTTATATTTTATACATTTATGGACAGCCCATTTGAGAAACTTTTATTCAATGTACGACTCGTTGTATTATGGCTAGAATTTTAGCGGCAGAAGGCGTTTAATGAAAAAATCTTAATACCTAATCAAATATTTTTTTTTGTTAGAAACTATGTAAATATATCAATATCTACCATTACGATTGCAATGTTTTATACAAGTATTGACAGATCATTTGAGCGCCTTTTACTCAATACATGACTCGTTGTATTATGGCTAGGATTTTGGCGACAGAAGACGTTCAAAGGAAAAATCTCAATACTATATCAAACATTTTTATGACTCGTTGTATTGGGGCAGAAGGCGTTTAAAGGAAAAATCTCAATACTTAATCAAACGTTTTTTTTTTTAAGAAACTACATAAATATATCAACAACTACCAATACGTTTCAGTTTTTTATTTTGTGGTTAGGTTTTAATTTGCATATTTTGATTTATTAAGGCGTGTTTTAGTAACCGATAATTATTGTTTTTTTAAAAAAAGAAAAATTTCTTAAAAAAAAAAATAAATTTAACAAATTTTAGTTTTAATTTAGTTTAAGTCGACGTTTCGCAGATTGTTTGTCTGCTTCATCAGGGCGTCTTTTATTAACTGGTTTGAAACCATTATAATAACATAATACAAACATAATATAAACAATAACATAACGTCGAACTTACAGGTTTCCATACTGTACAACTACAACAATCATAAAACTTTAAAATTCTTATTGTTAGAATACATATATAAGCATTTAACATAATTTGTATAAACATTTAACATAATTTTAGCTTAGTGCGCTTTGATAGACTACGCTTACGTTGTCTATGTCCTCTTTTCTGTTTACAGTTTTTTTGATGTTTTTTTTTTTTGTATATGTAGACTCTCCAAATTAGCCTTGTGTTGTAATTTGTTTCCTTGTCGATAATCTTAAAATTGTCAAGATCAGCTGTGTGTCCAATGTTATTGATGTGTTGTGCTAATGCCGTAGTCTCTTTTCGTGTTTTTATGTCGTAGGCATGCTCGTTTATTCTTGTTCCCATTGCTCTCTTTGTTGTTCCTATGTATATTTTGTTGCACAGTTCGTCGTTCCCTTTACAGCTGATCTGGTAAATTACATTCCTTTATTGTGTTTTGTCTATTGGTGTTTTCGTTCGGCTGAAAATTGTTGCTAATTTTGCAGCTGGTCTGTGAGCAAATGTCATATTGTTGGTTTTGATAATTTTCCGAAGGTGCTTGTTGTCCGTGAGTTTGTAGATGTATGGAACTTTTTTGTAAATTTTAATTTTTTGTGTTGCTTAGTTGTTTTAATTATACGATTTCTATGTTTAATACATTTATGGGCTGCCCATTTGAGTACCTTTTATTCAATATATGAGTCATTGTATTGGGGCTAGGATTTTGGCGGCAGAAAGCGTTTATAAGAAAAATCTCAAGTCCTAATCATACATTTTTTTTAAGAAAATATGTAAATATATCAATAACTACCAATACGATTTCTATGTTTTATACATTTATGGACAGTCCATTTGAGCAACTTTTATTCAATATATTACTCGTTGTATTGGGGCTAGGATCTTGGCGGCAGAAGTCGTTTAAAGGAAAAATCTCAATACCTAATAAAACATTTTTTTTGTAAGAATCTATGTAAATATATCAATAACTACTCATAAATAATAATAATAATAATAATAATAATAATAATAATAATAATAATAATAATAATAATAATAATAATAATAATAATAATAATAATAATAATAATAATAATAATAATAATAATAATAATAATAATAATAATAATAATAATAATAATAATAATAATAATAATAATAATAATAATAATAATAATAATAATAATAATAATAATAATAATAATAATAATAATAATAATAATAATAATAATAATAATAATAATAATAATAATAATAATAATAATAATAATAATAATAATAATAATAATAATAATAATAATAATAATAATAATAATAATAATAATAATAATAATAATAATCATAATAATAATAATATTAGTAAATCTCAATACGTAATTTTTTTCAGAAATATGTAAATATAACAATAACTACCAATACGATTTCTATGTTTAAAAGATTTATGGACTGCACATTTGAGCACCTTTTATTCAAAATACGACTCGTTGTATTATGGCTAGAATTTTAGCAGCAGAAGGCGTTTAAAGGAAAATCTCAATACGTATTCAAACATTTTTTTTTTTAGAAAATTAAAGACAGTTTTTTCATGGAACGAAATAACTTTATTCTGTTATGTATTGCCCATTTTGAGCAATGATCTTTTGCCATCTTTCAGGCAGCATTATAATTCCACGTTCATAAAACTTCTGGTTTTTATCAGCAAAAAACTGAACCAGGTACGATTTAACATCATCATTATTATTGAAATTTTTACTATTCAAGGAGTTTTGCAAAGATCGAAATAACAAGTAATCAGATGGTGCAAGGTCAGGACTATATGGTGGGTGGGCAAAACATCCCAACCAAGCTCCAATAATTTTTGCCGAGTGAGCAAAAATGTGTGTGGCCTTGCATTGTCATGGTGGAATACAACACCTTTTCAATATATCAATTCGGGCCGCTTTTCTACAACTGCCTTGTTCAATTTTGTTAGTTGTTCAATGTAGAGATCTGAATTGATCGTTAGGTGGTAAAAGTTCAAAGTACACAATTCCATTGTAATCCCATCAAACTGATAACATAACCTTCTTTTGATGAATATAAGCTTTTGATGTTGTTTGAGCTGGTTCACCTGGCTTGCTCCACTATCTTTTCCGATTGACATTGCTGTAAAAACCCATTTTTCATCACCAGTTATCCATCGTTTTAAAAATGGATCATATTCATTACGTTTCTTTAACAAATGAATGAACAAAGATGTTAATGCGTTGTGTTAAATGATTTTCTTTCAGTGCATGAGGAACCCATATATCGAGTTTTCGTACATAGCAAATTTGTTTTAAGCGATTTTCAATGCTTGTACATGAAGCTTCTCTGCAATCTCCCATATTGTACTGTGACGATCCGAATCGATTATTGCTTTGATTTGGTCGCCATCAACTTCAACTGAACGACCAGAGCGTTTTTCACCTTTGAGTGAAAAGAACTAAATTTGCAAACCAATTTTGACACTGCCGTTCTTCGTCAAGCTTCGTCACCATAAACAGCACATAACTTTCTGTGAGCTTGCGATGCGTTTTTTCCTTTCCGGGAATAAAAAAGCAAAATATGACGAAAATGTTCGTTGTGATTTTCTATTTTTCAACAGACGCCAAACAAAAACTACACAACCGATCAAAAAAATTTTTTACTGATTGACAGTTGAAGTACCAACTACCAAATAACAAAGTGTGTTTGACATTTCGATTACGTCAGCAAACCTAAAAATTCAACTAAAGCCATCTATGAGTGAAATCCGCAATTACTTAGTTGCCAACCCAATATATCAATAACTACTAGTACGATTTCTATGTATCAAACATTTATGGATGGCCCATTAGAGTACCATTTATTCAATATATGACTCGTTGTATTGAGCCTAAAATTTTGGCAGCAGAAGGCGGTATAAGTAATAATCTCAATACGTAATCAAATATTTTTTTTAGAAAATATTCAAATATATCAATAACTACCACTACGATTTCTTTGTTTAAAACATTTATGGAGAGCTCATTTGAGGACCTTTTATTCAATATATGACTCGCTGTATTGGGGCTAGAAATTTGGCGGCAGAAGGCGTTTAAAGGAAAAATCTCAATACATAATCAAACATTTTTTTTAAGAAACTACCCTGAAGGAAAATCAACTAATTTAAAATTAGTTGATAAAGTAGTATTTTGTCAACCACAACTAGTTGAAATTCTGACTTTTTTCCATAGAACGAACTAACATATTTTGTATGGTGATGTCCGCTATTTCGTCTGCATATATATATATATATATATATTTTCAACTACTTGTTAAATTAGTTATATTTAAATTATTTTTTTAATTACTTTAAAATAACTAATTGAAAACTATTACTGATGGCCTAAAGTTAATAATATTTCATGAGATAACATGGTTAAATATATATAAACTTGTAATCTAATAAAAATTTGCAATTAAAACATGTCAAAATCAGAGTAGTTGCCGCCTTAATATAATTCAAAGTAAATTATCAATCACTTGTTTTTAAATTATACTTCAATTACTTATATATAATGCAATAAAAACTATTTAGAATTGAAGTGAATGACGGCTTAATATAATTCAAAGAGTTCATATACTGGTTTATTTTAAATTAGTTTTTTAATTTGTTGTTTTTAAAAACAAGTTAGTTTGTTCCTATTTGGCGGCAGAAGGCGTTTAAAGGAAAAATCTCAATACTTAATCAAACATTTTTATTTTTGTAAGAAACTATGTACATATATCAATAACTATGACTACGATTTCTATGTATTATACATTTATGGAGAGCCAATGTGAGCACATTTTATTCAATATATGACACGTTGTATTGGGGATAGGTTTTTGGCGTCAGAAGGCGTTTAAAGGAAAAAACTCAATACCTAATCACACATTTTTTTTTGTACGAAACTATGCACATATATCAATAACTACCACTACGATTTCTATGTTTTATACATCTATAAACAGCTTATTTGAGCACCTTTTGTTAAATATATGACTCGTTGTATTGTGGATAGGCTTTTGGGGTCAGAAGGCGCTTAAAAGAAAAATCTCAATACCTAATCACACATTTTTTTTTTGTAGGAAACTATGCACATATATCAATAACTACCACTACGATTCTATGTTTTATACGTTTAAAGACAGTCTATTAGAGCACCTTTTATTCACTATACAACTCATTGTATTATGGTTAGAATTTTGGCGGCAGAAGGCGTTTAAAGGAAAAATCTCAATACCTAAGAAAACATTTTTTTTTGTTAGAACCTATGTAAATATATCAATAACTACCACCATGATTTCTGTGTTTTATACATTTATAAACAGCTTATTTGAGCACCTTTTATTAAGTATATGACTCGTTGTATTGGGGTTATGTTTTTGGCGTCAGAAGGCGTTTAGAGTAATAATTTCAATACGTAATCAAACACTTTTTTTTTGTAAGAAACTATGTACATATATACTTAACAACCACTACGATTTCTATGTTTTATAAATTTATGGACAGCCGATTTGAGAATCTTTTATTAAATAAGTGACTCGTGGTTTTGGGGCTATGTTTTTGGCGCCAGAAAGCGTTTAACGGAAAAATCTCAATACCTAATCAAACATTTTTGTTTTTAAAAAAACTATGTTCATATAAATATATCTAACAACCACTGTGATTTCTATGTTTTATACATGTATGAACAGCCGATTTTAGCACCTTTTATTTAATATAGGACTCGATGTATTGGGCGTAGGATTTTGGCGGCAGGAGGCGTTTAAAGGAAGAATCTTAATACCTAAACAAACATTTCTTTTGTAAGAAACTATGGAAAGGTACCAATAGCTACCGTTATGATTTCTACCTCTTATACATTTATAAACAGCTTATTTGGTCACCTTTTATTCAATATATGAGTCGTTGTAGTGTGGCTTGGATTTTGGCGGCAGAAGGCGTTTAAAGGAAAAATCTCAATGCCTAATCAAACATTTTTTTTTGTAAGAAACTATTTAAATATAAAACAACCTATCACTACGATTTCTTTGTTTTTTCATTTAAAAACAGCTTATTTGAGGACCTTTTATTCAATAAATGACTCGTTGTATTGGGGCTAGGATTTTGGCGGCAGAAGACTTTTAAAGGAAAAACCTCAATACCTAATCAAACATTTTTTTTTTTTTAGAAACTATGTACATATATCAATAACTACTACTACGATTTCTATGTTTTAAACATTTGTGGACAGCTCAATTCAGAACCTTTTATTCAATATAGGACTCGTTGTATTGGGGCTTGGAATTTGGCGGCAGAAGGCGTTTAAAGGAAATAGCTCAATACCTAATCAAACATATTTTTTACGAAACTATGTATATATTTCAATAACTACTACTACGATTTATATGTTTTAAACATTTATGGAGAGCTCATTTGAGGACCCTTTTATTCAATATATGACTCTTTGTGTTGGGGCTAGAAGTTTGGCGGTAGAAGGCGTTTAAAGAAAAAATCTCAATACATAATCAAACATTTTTTTTAAGAAACTACCCTATAGGAACAAACTAACTTATTTTTAAAAACAAGTAGTTAAAAGACTAATTTAAAATAAACCAGTATATGAACTACTTTGAATTATATAAAGGCGGCATCCACTTCAATTGTAAATAGTTTTATTTGCATTATATATGAAATAATTGAAATACTACCTAAAAACAAGTGATTGATAAACTACTTTGAATTATATTAAGGCAGCAACAACTCTGATTTTGACATGTTTTGATTGCAAATTTTTATAAGATTACAAGTTTATATATATTTAACCATGTTATTTCATCAAATATTAACTTTAGGCCATCAGTAATAGTTTTCAATTGGTTATTTTAAAGTAGTTAAAAACTAATTTAAATTTAACTAATTCAGCAAGTAGTTAAAAATATATGCAGACGAAAGTCAATTGACTTATTTAGCGGACATCACCATACAAAATATGTTAGTTCGTTCTATGGGAAAAAGTCAGAATTTCAACTAGTTGTGGTTGACAAAAAACTACTTTATCAACTACTTTTAAATTAGTTGATTTTCCTACAGGGTATGTACATATTTCAATACCTACTACTACGATTTATATGTTTTATACATATATGGACATCTCATTTGAGCACCTTTTTTTCAATATACGGCTCGTTGTGTTGGGGCTAGGAATTTGGCTGCAGAAGGGCTTTAAAGGAAAAATCTCAATACCTAATCAAACATTTTTTTTTGTTAGAAACTATTTAAATATAAAACAACCTACCACTACGATTTTTTTGTTTTTTCATTTAAAAGCAGCTTATTTGAGGACATTTTATTCAATAAATGACTCGTTGTATTGGGGCTAGGATTTTGGCGGCAGAAGACTTTTAAAGGAAAAACCTCAATACCTAATCAAACATTTTTTTTTTTTTAGAAACTATGTACATATATCAATAACTACTACTACGATTTCTATGTTTTAAACATTTGTGGACAGCTATATTCAGAACCTTTTATTCAATATATGAATCGTTGTATTGGGGCTTGGAATTTGGCGGCAGAAAGCGTTTAAAGGAAAAATCTCAATACCTATTCAAACAGAGTTTTTAAGAAACTATGTAAATATATCAATAACTACTACTACGATTTCTATCTTTTAAACATTTTTGGACAGCTCAATAGAGAACCTTTTATTCAATATTTAACTCGTTGTATTGGGGCTAGGATTTTTGCGGCAGAAGACGTTTAAAGGAAAAATCTGAATACTTAATCAAACATTTCTTTTTTGTAAGATACTACGTAAATATATCAATAACTTCCAATACGATTTCTTTGTTTAATACATTTATGGACAGCCCATTTGAGCACCTTTTATTCAATATATGACTCGTTGTATTATGGCTAGAATTTTGTCGGAAGAAGGCGCTGGAAAAATGAATCTCAATACCTAACAAACACTTTTTTTTTGTTAGAAACTATGTAAATGTATCAATAACTTCCACTACGCTTTCTATATCTTTTCCCTCTTATGGACATTTCATTTGAGCAAATTTTATTCAATAAATGACTCGTTGTATTGTGGTTAGGATTTTGGAGTCAGAAGGCGCTTAAAAGAAAAATCCCAATACCTAATCACACATTTTTTTTTGTAGGAAACTATGTACATATATCAATAACTATCACTACGATTTCTATGTTTTATAAGTTTATAAACAGCCTATTTGAGCTCCTTTTATTCAATATATGACTCGTTGTATTGTAAGGTGTTTAAAGAAAAAATCTCAATGCCTAATCAAACATATATTTTTTGTAAGAAACTATATACATAAATCAATAACAACCACTACGATTTTTATGTTTTATCAATTAATGGACAGCCGATTTGAGCACCTTTTATTCAATAAGTGACTCGTGGTATTGGGGCTATGTTTTTGGCGTCAGAATGCGTTTAACGGAAAAATCTCAATACCTAATCAAACATTTTTTTTTTTTTTAAAAACTATGTACATATATATATCTAACTACCACTACGATTTCTATGGTTTATATATTTATGGATAGCCGATTTGATTATCTTTTATTTAACATAGGACTCGATGTATTGGGCCTTAGATTTTGGCGGCAAGAGGCGTTTAAAGGAAGAATCTTAATACCTAAGCAAACATATCTTTTGTAAAAAACTATGGAAATGTATCAATAGCTACCACTATGATTTCTACCTCTTATACATTTATAAACAGCTATTTGGGCACCTTTTATTCAATATATGACTGGCTGTATTGGGGCTAGGATTTTGGCGTCAGAAGGCGTTTAAAGGAAAAATCTCAATACCTAATCAAACATTTTTTTTTTGTATGAACCATGTAAATATATCAATAACTACCACTATTATTCCTATGTTTTATACATCTATAAACAGCTTATTTGAGCACCTTTTATTCAATATATGACTCGTTGTATTGCAAGGTGTTTAAAGGAAAAATCTCAATACCTAAGCAAACATTTTTTTTTGTAAGAAACTGTGTACATATATCAATAACTGCCACTACGATTTCTATGTTTTATACAGTTTTGGACAGCCAATTGGAGCAAGTTTTATTCAATATATGAGTCGTTGTATTGGGGATATGTTTTTGGCGGCAGAAGGCGTTTAATGGCGTTTATCTCAATACCTAATAAAACATTTTTTTTTGTAAGAAACTATGCAAGTAAATCAATAAATACCACTACTACGAGGGGTGCCTTTTATATTTCGGGATTAGAGAACAAAAACAAATATTAATCATCGAAAATCACTTTATTGTTTTTCAAAATATTCTCCATTAAGATCTATACACTTTTGCATGCGTTTGAACCAATTGTCGAAGCACTTTTGCCACTCTGATTGAGTTATCTCCAAAACATGCATTCTGAATGCCGCAACCGCTTCTTCGGGCGTCGAAAATCGTTGTCCACGCAGTTTATTCTTCACGGTTGGGAATAAAAAGAAGTCATTCGGTGCCAAGTCAGGACTATACGGCGGATGACCCATCAAATCGATGTTTTGGGTGCTCAAAAATGCAGTTGTTTGAGCCGATGTGTGAGAGCTCGCATTGTCGTGGTGAAGAGTGATCCGTCTTCGGCGGTTGGTTTTCCTGATTTCTTGGAAGACAACTGGCAAACAAATGGTTGTGTACCACTCAGAGTTGACTGTTCTGCGTTGTTCTAGTGGTACGGTTGCGACATGTCCATATTTTCCGAAAAAACAGGCGACCATTTGCTTGGAAGTGCTTCGTGCGCGAACAACTTTTGTTGGATTTGGCTCATCTTGAAACACCCATACAGTCGACTGCTGTTTACTTTCGGGCTAATACGCGTAAATCCACGATTCATCACCTGTCACGATGTCATAGGCGTGTTTCGAAGCACCGCGATCGTATTTTTTGAGCATTTCCTTCGACCAATCGACACGAGCCTTTTTTTGAGCGATATTGACAAATTGTGTGGGATCCAACGCGAACAAATTTTTTTGACAGTCAAATGTTTAGGCAATATTGAATATATGCTGGTCCTACTTATGCCTAAGGTTGCCTCAATCTCACGATAGGTAACATGACGATCTTGCAATATCAGATCGCGCACAGCATCAATGGTTTTCGTAACAACAGCTGATTTCGGACGACCTTCACGAAATTCGTCTTGGAGTGAACTACGACCACGATTGAATTCACCATACCATCGATAAACACTGGTCCTTGATGGAGCTTCATCGCCAAAAATTGAATTAAGTTCATCCATGCACTGTTGCTGTGTTAATTCACGTCGAAAGTTGTAAAAAATAATCGCACGAAAATGTTCACGATTTAATTCCATTTTTAGACCGAGATGAATCTTTTAAGTTACTATAAACAACACAAATAGCGCTCGTATGTCAAAACGTTCTGAGTACGTATTAGCCAACAAATGTCAAACTTTGCGATAGAGCTTTCAGTTGACAGATTGCAACACCAGGGTTGCCAAATCCCGAAATATAAAAGGCACCCTACTATTTCTATGTTTTATACATTTGTGGACAGCCGATTTGAGCACCTTCTATGACTCGTTGTATTGGGGCTACGTTTTATTCAATATATGACTGGCTGAATTGGGGCTAGGATTTTGGCGTCAGAAGGCGTTTAAAGGAAATATCTCAATACCTTATCAAACATTTTTTTTTTGTATGAACCATGTAAATATATCAATAACTACCACTATTATTCCTATGTTTTATACATCTATAAACAGCTTATTTGAGCACCTTTTATTCAATATATGACTCGTTGTATTGCAAGGTGTTTAAAGGAAAAATCTCAATACCTTAGCAAACATTTTTTTTTGTAAGAAACTGTGTACATATATCAATAACTGCCACTACGATTTCTATGTTTTATACAGTTTTGGACAGCCAATTGGAGCAAGTTTTATTCAATATATGAGTCGTTGTATTGGGGATATGTTTTTGGCGTCAGAAGGCGTTTAAAGGAAAAATCTCAATACCTAATCAAACAAATATTTTTTGTAAGAAACTATATACATAAATCAATAACTACCACTAGGATTTCTATGACTGATACATTTATAAACAGTTTATTTGAGCACCTTTCGTTGAAGATATGACTCGTTGTATTGGGGCTAGTATTTTGGCGTCAGAAGGCGTTTAAAAGAAAAATCTCAATACCTTATTAAACATTTTTTTGTATGAAACTATGTACATATATCAATAACTACCCCTACTATTTCTATGATTTATACATTTATGGACTGTCAATTTGAGCACCTTTTATTCAATATAAGACTCATTGTATTGGGGCTATGTTTTTGGCGTCAGAAGGCGTTTAAAGGAAACATCCTAATACCTTATCAAACATTTTTTTTGTAAGAAACTATGTACATAAATCAATAACTACCACTACGATTTCTATGTTTTAAACATTTATGGACATCCAATTTGAGCACCTTTTATTCAATATATGACTCGTTGTATTGGGGCTATGTTGTTGGCGGCAGAAGGCGTTTAAAGTAAAAATCTCAATAGCTAATAAAACATTTTTTTTGTAAGAAACTATGAAAATGTATCAATAACTACCACTATGATTTCACTGTTTTATACATTTATTAACAGCCGATTTGAGCACCTTTTGTTTAATATATGACTCGATGCATTGGCACTAGGATTATGGCGGCAGAAGGCGTTTAAACGAAAAATCTGTATACCTAATAATATATTTGTTTTTCAAGAAACCATGTACATATATCAATAACTACCACTAGGGTTTCTATGGTTTAAACATTTATGGAGAGTCGATTTGAGCTCCTTTTATTCAATATATGAGTCGTTGTATTGAGGCTATGTTTTTGGCGTCAGAAGGCGTTTATGGGAAAAATCTCAATACCTAATCAAATATATATTTTTTGTAAGAAACTATATACATATATCAATAACTACCAATACGATTTCTATGATTTATACATTTATGGACAGCCAATTTGAGCACCTTTTATTCAATATATGACTCGTTGTATTGGGGCTATGTTTTTGGCATCAGAAGGCGTTTAAAGGAAAAATCTCAATAACTTATCAAACATTTTTTTTTTGTAAGAATCAATGGAAATGTATCACTAACTACCCCTATGATTTATATGTTTTATACATTTATGGACAGCCGATTTGAACACCTTTTATTTAATATGTGACTCATAGTTTTGTGGCTACGTTTTCGGCGTCAGAAGGCGTTTAAAGGAAAAATCTCAATGCCTTATCAAAAATTTTTTTTGTATGGAACTATGTATATATCTCAATAACTGCCACTACGATTTCCATGTTTTATACAATTATTGACAGCCGCTTTGAGCACCTTTTATTCAATATGTGACTCGTTGTATTGGGGCTATGTTTTTGGCGTCAGAAGGCGTTTAAAGGAAAAATCTCAATACATTATCAAACATTTTTTTTGTAAGAAACTATGGAAATGCGTCAATAAGTACAACTATGATTTCTTTGTTTTATACATTAATGGACAGCCGATTTGAACACCTTTTATTTAATATGTGACTCATAGTTTTGGGGCTACGTTTTCGGCGTCAGAAGGCGTTTAAGGGAAAAATCTCAATGCCTTATCAAAAATTTTTTTTTGTATGGAACTATGTATATATCTCAATAACTGCCACTACGATTTCCATGTTTTATACAATTATTGACAGCCGCTTTGAGCACCTTTTATTCAATATGTGACTCGTTGTATTGGGGCTATGTTTTCGGCGTCAGAAGGCGTTTAAAGAAAAATCTCAATACCTTATCAAATTTTTTTTTTGTATGAAACTATGTACATATATCAATAACTACCACTACGATTTCTATGTTTTATACAATTGTGAACAGCCGATTTAAGCTCCTTTTATTCAATATGTGACTCGTTGTATTGGGGCTATGATTTTGACGTCAGAACGCGTTTAAAGGAAAAATCTCAATACCTTATTAAACTTTTTTTTTTTGTAGGAAACTATAGAAATGTATTCATAACTACCACTATGATTTCCTTGTTTTATACATTTATGGACAGCCTACTTGAGCACCTTTTATTTAGTATATGACTCGTTGTATTGGGGCTAGGATTTTGGCGTCAGAAGGCGTTTAAAGGAAAAATCTCAATACCTTATCAAACATTTTTTTTATATGAAACACTCTACATATATCAATAACTACCACTACGATTTCTATGTTTTATACAATTGTGGACAGCCGATTTAAGCTCCTTTTGGTCAATATGTGACTAGTTGTATAGGGGCTATGTTTTTGGCGTCAGAAGGCGCTTAAAGCAAAAATCTCAATACCTTATCAAATATTTTTTTTTGTATGAAACTTTGTACATATATCAATAACTACCACTACGATTTCTATGTTTTATACAATTTTGGACAGCCGATTTAAGCTCCTTTTATTCAATATGTGATTCGTTGTATTGGGGCTATGTTTTTGGCGTCAGAACGCGTTTAAAGGAAAAATCTCAATAACTTATTAAACATTTTTTTTGAAAGAAACTAAAGAAATGTATCAATAACTAACACTATGATTTCTATGTTTTATACATTTATGGACAGCCGATTTGAACACCTTTTATTTAATATATGACTCGTTGTATTAGGGCTACGTTTTTGGCGTCAGAGGGCGTTTAAAGGAAAAATCTCAATACCTTATCAAACATTTCTTTGTATGAAACTATGTACATATCTTAATAACTACCACTACGATTTCCATATTTTATACAAATATTGATAGCCGATTTGAGCACCTTTTATTCAATATGCGACTCGTTGTACTGGGGCAATGTTTTTGGCGTCAGAAGGCGTTTAAAATAAAAATATCAATACCTTATCAAACATTTTTTTTGTAAGAAACTATGGAAATGTGTCAATAACTACCACTATGATTTCTTTGTCTTATACATTTATGGACAGCCTATTTGAGCACCTTTTATTTAATGCATGACTCGTTGTATTGTGGCTAGGATTTTGGCGTCAGAAGGCGTTTAATGGAAAAATCTCAATACCTTATCAAACATTTCTTTTGTATGAAACTATGTACATATATCAATAACTACCACTATGATTTTTATGTTTTATACATTTATGTATAGCCGATTTGAGCAACTTTTATTTAATATATGACTCGTTGTATTGGGGCTATGTTTTTGGCGTCAGAAGGCGTTTAAAGGAAAAATCTCAATACATTATCAAACATTTTTTTTGTAAGAAACTATGGAAATGCGTCAATAAGTACAACTATGATTTCTTTGTTTTATACATTTATGGACAGCCTTTTTGAGCACCTTGTATTTAATATATGACTCGTTGTATTGGGGCTAGGATTTTGGCGTCAGAAGGCGTTTAAAGGAAATATCTCAATACCTTATCAAACATTTTTTTTGTATGAAACTATGTACATATATCAATAACTACCACTACGTTTTATATGTTTTATACATTGATGGACATCCCATTTTAGAACCTTTTATGCAATATATGACTCGTTGTGTTGGTTCTATGTTTTTGGCGTCAGAAGGCGTTTAAAGGAAAAATCTCAATACATTATCAAACATATTTGTTTAAGAATCTATGGAAATGTATCAATATCTACCACTATGATTTCTGTGTTTTACACATTTATGGACAGCCGTTTTGAGCACCTTTTAGTTAATATATGACTCGTTGTATTGGGGCTAGGATTTTGGCGTCAGAAGGCGTTTAAAGGAAAAATCTCAAAACCTCATCAAACAATTTTTTTGTATGAAACTATGTACATATATCAATAACTACCACTACGATTTCTATGATTTAAACATTTTTGGACAGTCGGTTTGAGCACCTTTTATTCAATATGTGACTCGTTGTATCGGGGCTATATTTTTTTTGTAAGAACTATGGAAATGCATTAATAACTTCCACTATGATTTCTATGGTTTATACATTTATGGACAGCCTATTTGAGCACCTTTTATTAAATATATGACTCGTTGTATTGGGGCTTTGTTTTTGGCGCCAGAAGGCGTTTAAAGGAAAAATCTCAATACCTTATCAAACATCTTTTTTGTAAGAAACTATGGAAATGCGTCAATAAGTACAACTATGATTTCTTTGTTTTATACATTTATGAACAGACTTTTTGAGCACCTTGTATTTAATATATGACTCGTTGTATTGGGGCTAGGATTTTGGCGTCAGAAGGCGTTTAAAGGAAATATCTCAATACCTTATCAAACATTTTTTTTGTATGAAACTATGTACATATATCAATAACTACCACTACGATTTATATGTTTTATACATTGATGGACATCCCATTTTAGAACCTTTTATGCAATATATGACTCGTTGTGTTGGGGATATGTTTTTGGCGTCAGAAGGCGTTTAAAGGAAAAATCTCAATACATTATCAAACATATTTTTTTAAGAATCTATGGAAATGTATCAATATCTACCACTATGATTTCTGTGTTTTATACATTTATGGACAGCCGTTTTGAGCACCTTTTAGTTAATATATGACTCGTTGTATTGGGGCTAGGATTTTGGCGTCAGAAGGCGTTTAAAGGAAAAATCTCAAAACCTTATCAAACAAGTTTTTTGTATGAAACTATGTACATATATCAATAACTACCACTACGATTTCTATGATTTAAACATTTTTGGACAGTCGGTTTGAGCACCTTTATTCAATATGTGACTCGTTGTATCGGGGCTATATTTTTTTTGTAAGAACTATGGAAATGCATTAATAACTTTAACTATGATTTCTATGTTTTATACATTTATGGACAGCCTATTTGAGCACCTTTTATTAAATATATGACTCGTTGTATTGGGGCTTTGATTTTGGCGTCAGAAGGCGTTTAAAGGAAAAATCTCAATACCTTATCAAACATTTTTTTTTAAAGAATCTTTGGAAATGCATCAATAACTAAAACTATGATTTCTATGTTTTATACATTTATGGACAGCTGATTTGAACACCTTTTATTTAATATATGACTCGTTGTATTGGGGCTACGTTTTTGGCGTCAGAAGGCGTTTAAAGGAAAAATCTCAATACCTTATCAAACATTTTTTTTGTATGAAACTATGTACATATATCAATAACTACCACTACGATTTCTATGATTTATACAGTTATGGACAGCCGATTTGAGCACCTTTTAATCAATATTTGACTCGTTGTATTGGGGCTATGTTTTTGGCGTCAGAACGCGTTTAAAGAAAAATCTCAATACCTTTTCAAACATTTTTTTTTGTAAGAAACAATGTATTAATAGCTACCACTATGATTTCTTTGTTTTATACATTAATGGACAGACTATTTGAGCACCTTTTATTTATTTAATGACTCGTTGTATTGGGGCTAGGATTTTGGTGTCAGAAGGCGTTTAAAGGGAAAGTCTCAATACCTTATCAAATATTTTTTTTTTTTATGAAACTATGTGTTCGGACCAAGATTCCAAATTATAAATTAAATAAAACACAAGAATTATTTTATGTCGGGAAAAAGCCGAAGCCCAAAAAACCCGACATTTATTTCCATCTTCACTCTTTCACTATTTCTTTCGAACTGAACACTAACTGACTGGCTGTCGTTGACAGCCTGACAGTCACAATAAAACTTATTTAACATTAAATATTCACAATGGAAATCAGTTTTATACACTGCCGCCGAAAACGCCAGTTTTCCTACCAATTATCTTACTGTACAATTCTTTCTCTATTAACAAATATAATAATAATAACATTGTGTTAACAATAATATAATTTACAATTTCTCTGATTCAACTGGAACGATGCATAGTTTTTTTACTGCTCTCCGGAGTAGATTTGTAGATGTGCGCACCACTGCTGAACGGACCTTTCCATCATTGCTTAGGATTAACTCCTCGATTCTTCCCATTGCCCAGTGTGCAGGGGGAAAGTTCTCACTTTTGAGTCCAACTCTCAGGCTCTCCCTCTCTCTTCTCCATTTCTTTCTCTCTTGCAAAGTAGTTAAATATTCGGACTGCCATCTATTCCAGAAATGCCCCAGCATTTCCTGCCTTTCTTTCCATAGTTTCACACCAACGGAGGATGACGGCTGCGTGGTATCAAACGGCAAAGGCAGAACCAATGGCTCACCTACCAAAAAGTGTCCAGGAGTTAAGGCCTGTATGTCCTTCGGATCCTCGCTGATTGGATGGATGGAACGTGAATTTAATATCGCTTCTATCTGTGAAAGGAGAGTTAGTAAATGTTCATATAATAAAACCTTCTGTCCAACAACTCTAACAAGATGATATTTCATCGACTTGACTGCTGCTTCATATATACCCCCCTGATGTGGTGCAGCTGGAATCATAAACTTCCAATCTGTCCCTTTGTAAGCTAAATGCCTCAGAGTCTCATGATTTCCCCAATTGTCTAATGCCTTTCTCATTTCTCTGTTGGTACCCACAAAGGTTGTGCCATTGTCACTGTATAGTCTTTCACATCTACCTCTTCGTGCAATAAATCTTTCAAAACATGCAATAAACGCAAGTGAGGTTAAGTCTGTCACAATATCTATGTGTATGACTCGTGTTTTCAAGCACACGAAAATTGCTACCCAGCATTTTCTTTTCTGTGATCTTGTAATGTCTTTAACTACTGTTCTTATTTCGAATGGACCAGCAAAGTCAACACCCGTATGTAAAAATGCCTTTCCCACCTGTACTCTATCCGATGGCAAATCTGCCATTATCTGTTGTTCCATTTTCGCATTATACCGCGCGCATATGACACATTTATGAATCATACTTCTTACCGTATTTCTTAATCTTGGCACCCAATAACGCTGTCGAATAATTTGCATCATTACCTGAGCACCGCCGTGTCTTGTTTGCCTATGAATTGACTCTATTATCATTGAAGCAAGTAACGAATTTGCAGGTACTATTACTGAATGTTTCATCTCGTAGTAGTCAATTTCCGCACGCTTCAGCCTGCCGCCAACCCGCAATAGGCCTTGATCGTCAATGATTGGCTTCAATGATTCTATTTTACTTCTTTCCGCTACGTTCTGTCCCTTTTCTAATGCTGTTAATTCAGCATTAAGGTGTTTCTCTTGTGTCTTCCTTAAAATGAATCTCATAGCTACGCTTCTTTTCTCTGCCGATGGCATCTCAATTTTGTCTTTTCTTGATCTTATTCTTTTCCTGCCAGGTTTTGAACGTAATACCTTTATGTATCGAAAAACATATGCTAAAATATTAACTGTTCTCTCTAACGTACGACCATATGCCAACAAAGGCACTCTTTCCTCCATCCCTTTTACATAAATATCAAACATTGGTTCAAAGCTTGACACTGTATACACTTTCATTTCTTCTTTCACCTCTGCTGTATCATTGTATAAAAACTTATCTTTTGGCCAATTGGATTTGTCGAGTGCAAGCCAACTCGGACCATGCAACCACAAATTATTGTCTATGATTTCTGATGGTGCCATACCACGACTCAATAAATCTGCAGGATTCTCTTTTGTACTGATATACCGCCAATATTTTACCTCTGAATTCTCTTGAATAGAAGCCACTCGATTAGCCACATACATTTTCAAATTATAAGGCGCCTTCCTTATCCAATGCAAAACTATGCTATGATCATATCATCCCAACCTATCCCTGTCCTCCATAAATCTTGAATTAAAATCTTCCCTACTATAACCACGGGTGAAATGTAACCATTTGGATCATAGAGCTGAGCTACGCAGCTCACAATCTTTCTCTTTGTCAACTCTTTTTCCAATTGCGGGGTTTTTACCGAGAACGCAAATTGATCTGTCGAAATTAACCACTTCAAGCCTAAAATGCTTGACCCTTCCCCCGGCAAAAACACCGCTGATGAAGAGTCATCCTCTGTGCTCATCGCATTAATTAATCGTTCTGAATTTGACTTCCATTGGCAAAGTTCAAATCCCGCCCTTTCCAATATAATACGCATTTCTTTCGCTAATATGATCGCTATCCTATCCGAATCAGCACCTGTAGCGCAATCGTCCATGTAAAAATCATTTTCAATCATCTTTGCTGCTTCTGGAAAACGGCTAGAAGCTTCTCTAGCGCACTGAATTACTGATCTTACTGCCAAATGTGGTGAAGACGTCAATCCAAAAGTAACCACAGTCAGCCAATATTCACGCAATGGCTCTTTCGAATTCTCTCTCCAGAAAATGCGTTGCAAATCCCATTGCTGCTTTGCCAAGCTTACTTGATTAAACATCTTTTTAATACCTGCACATATCGCCACACGATGACGTCTAAATCGCATGATTATTTCCTGCAGATCTCTTTGAAGTTTTTCGCCTAACAATTGAATTTCATTAAGCGAAATCCCTTTGCCTGTCTTGCAACTGGCATGAAAAACAATTCGAAATTTCTTCGTAACGCAATGATGCGGTATGTAGTATGTAATTTGATCTTCTTCCGGTCTTTCATTCGCCAGTTGAACATAACCTAATTCAATATTCTCACGCATCTTATCTATATACTTATTCTTTAATTCTTCATCTTTACTTAATCTTCTTTCCAAATATAAAAATAGCTTGAATGCAATTTGTCTTGAACTACCAAAATCTTCATTCGTATCTTTCAATGGCATGAACACTACAAAACGACCATTTTCTTCTCGCTTGTAAGTGCGTAAAAAATGCTGCTCAACCATTTCCTCTTCTTTTGTTCGAAATGTATGTGGACCAATTTCATCTAATGCCCATAATCGTTTGAGTAATCTGTCCAGCTGTTCATCTTGGTTATATTCTACTATCGGTAGTACCTGTCCAGTTATTTTATCTATTCTTCCAGACTGTCCACCAAAGGCAACCGCGCCAAGCTTGGTTTGTAAAAAGATTGTATCATCCATCGGTTTTGTAATAACCGATTCGATGATTCTTGCCACAAAATTCACTCCAAATAGCATGTGTACCACATCTGGCTTCTAATATTCTGGATCTGCCAGTTTGATAACTGAAGTTATGCCACCATATTGTGGTGTTAACATTCTTAACGGTGAAATCGGCCGCCATTGGCTTTCCTTAGGCAATACCCAAAACTCCCCAAGAATATAATCATCCGATTCATACCATGGAAATACCTTACGGTTAACCTTCCTTTCTATCGCCAATGGCTTCCCGTCTATGCCAACCATTTTCTTACTTAACGGCAATGTTGGTATTTTTAATTTATGACACAACGCATAACTGATTATATGAGGTTGTGCACCGGTGTCTAACAAAGCCCTAACCGGACCAAAAAATCCTTAAAAAACCTCTATCCTTACCATAGCTGTTGGCATCAAAGCCACTCTTTCCTCTATTGAAATATTAAAAGCCTGTTCGTACTGTAAAAAACCTTCTTTCGGCTTATAAGTTTTATTCAATTTTTTATAAGAAAATTGTCTGTCCTTAAATAAATTTTTAATCTGTGCCTCTTCGCTGTCTGTCCGTCGTCTCTTCTTTTCTGGACTCTCTGCTTCGGATAGTCATTGTTTGGCTGCCCTCTTCTGCCGTTTCTTCTTTGGCATCTGATGGACGGCTGCTGGCCCCGAAATAACGCTCTTCGGGCGAAACTCCAAGTATCCATCCTCATCTTTAGCCTGCACTACCATCACCGGCTCGTTTTTTACATCTTTGAGCGGACATAGCAAGCTGTTGTGGCGTGGCTTACCTGGGCATCGGATACATCCTTTTAGGAAGAATGCATTCGCTCCATGCCCTCTTTTCAGACAATTTGGGCAAAGGTTGTGTCTTTCCACAAAATCTTTCCTGCCTTTCATGTTGAGCGCAAGAAAGTCTGGACACTCCCAAACTTGATGGTTGCCCTGGCATGCCTCGCATGGGAATCTCTTTCCCGTAATGTTTGCTGGATGAGCGCTGACCGATGACCGATCTCGGTTGCTAACCTCGCGGCTAACCTTCTCCCCGTGGACTGTAACCCGCAAATCTGACCGCGAGGCTCTTGGTGCATTTACCAGCGCTGCCGCCTGTCTGTCCAAAAATTCCAGCATCTCACTGGCCTTTGGGGTGTCTGAAATTCTTTGTAACTCCCATTGTCGCCCGGTTTCACTGTCCAATCTCTCATGCAAATTGTGCACAATCACCATGTCCCAACTTTCCACTGGCAAACCTTGCGCCTTTAACTGACGGAGCGTCTCGTGCGTGACATTCGACATCCGCTGCAAATCGTTTGCTGTGGGCGCACCCTGGATGAGTGGCAAGCGATAAAATTGACGTAAATGTTCTCGACATATCAGGTATTTCTTCCCGTATAGCTGCTTAAGTCTGTCCCAGGCATCCTCGTAACTGTCCTCTGTCAACTGCCATTCACCAAGCGTACGGGCTGCACCTCCAGTCAGCGACTTCTTTAAATATAAATATTTATACGCTGATGAGATATCGGCATTGTGGTGAATTGCAGCCACAAAACGGTCATGAAAACCCTGCCACTTGACGTAGGACCCATCAAATTCGCCCCACGTATTTTTGACATCATGCTGCTGGAATGGCATCTTCAACACCAGCGAGCCATCACTCTGTCCTCTTTCCACCACCGGCTGCAATGCCTTAATACGTGCCTTTAAGACACTGCTACGTTAATGTATCTGTCCTCTGTATCTTTCATCTTTTCTTTCAACGCCGGCAATTCTTTCTTAGCCACGCTCGACAGCAGCCCTTGATGGATTCTGTCAAATTCTGTCCAGTATCTTTCCAATCTGGAGAAACGCAACTCACAATGCTCTACAGTTGCTTCTGCAAACCCACCCTCATCCGCTAATGCAGCGAACCGAGCGATAGCCTCCGCGCACTCGTCATACTGGTTTTGCTCCTTCATAGCTAAATAAAAAATAATATAACTCACATATCAATAATAAAATCTACCACCTGTTGAAAATTACAGAAAATATTTATAATTTGTCCAAAAATTCTGTCCACCGTGTTATTTTATTCTATTTGTTTTCGTTTCTTGTGTTCATTTTTATTCTATGCTTACAAAATTCTCTTTCAATATTTTTATTTTAAAGAAACATTATTGCTTTTCACTTTCCACTTTTTCCTTTTCATATTCTGCATTCAATATCTCTGTTTCTGTCAATTTCTTTTTCAATCTCTATCTTTCAGTCTATTTGTTTCAATCTTTCCTTTCAGTCTGCGTCTTTAAATTTTTTCTTTCTTGTTTAAATGTTCCAATCTTTTTCTGTCCTGTGCCTTATGATTTTCCCTTACAATTTTTACATTCTTTGTTTGTTAAATAATTGTTTATGCTGTACACTTATTCTGGCATCTTTGTGCTAAAGCTGTACCCTACTTTCTCTGTCCCACATATTTTGATGAAAACGAATTGCTTCTGTTTGCTGCTGTTGCGCGCTACAACAACAAACGCAAAACGTCACATAACATGTAAATTTGCAAATTCTTATTTTCCTGCATGCCTACTGCGATTGCATGCCTACTGCGACAGCGCAGCAGCGTATTGATTGAAACTTATGAATATATTTGCGACATGTATGTGTGTCTGCGTATGCAACTTATTTCGCAAAACCACAAATATTTTCCACTTTTCTGTCCATTTTGATCTGTCCAAAAATCTTTCTACTTGTCTTTTCGCAAATCTATTTGTTTCTATCCACTTTTCTTTCTATTATAAATAAACACACTTATTATTCTTTTGTTAAATCTGCTTGTTTCTATCCACTTTTCTTTCCTTATAAAATGAACACATTTTCCTTACTCTGTCCATCCTTTAAACACTTCTTTTTCACTCACCACTCATAGTTTATTTCACTTTTAAATATTCTTAAATAGTCATTTATAATTTTTAGCTAA
This sequence comes from Coremacera marginata, assembly GCA_914767935.1. Classification (NCBI taxonomy): domain Eukaryota; kingdom Metazoa; phylum Arthropoda; class Insecta; order Diptera; family Sciomyzidae; genus Coremacera; species Coremacera marginata. The sequence goes on along the minus strand of OU612047.1, from coordinate 114,435,945 downwards.
TTTAACCGATTCTTTACTTTTTGTCTACGTGTTGCCGCTTAAAACAGTTCTTCCCAACTAAAAACTCTTTCTTGTGCTTACATGCGTACGTGTCATAACTCACAGCCATGAGGGTTGTTTTTTGTTGTTGCTACACAGTGAGACAAAAAACGATATTTTGCGCACACTCCAGTGGCTGAGTGTTTCGTTTCAAATTGTTCCCCTTTCTCTCTCAACAGCAGAAAAAAAAAAAAAATAATAATGCCGACACCAGGCAACCATAGCGACTTTCTGTTGCTTCTAGAAAAAATGAGTTTCTAGAATTTTCTGGTCCCTTTCCAGTTTGCGTAGAACAATCGCAGTTTGAATTTTAACGATTTTTCCAATTTTTCTCATGCAGTTTATGTTGTTATTTCTTTGTCTTTTTATCATTTTTTCTATTTCCTTAACTTTCCTGTGCAAACTTGCACAAACCCTCCGTTATTTTCTTACAAAAAATCCCCTTCTTTATAATAATTTTAATGCACTTTGACTTACTTAACTGAATTTTTATCTTTCATCGGAAAACTTACGCCAGCTTTGTCTTTGTTTGTTACCTTTTCCTTTTTTGTTGCCAATTTACTTCCTATCCATAGGCCTGGTTATTTATTTGGCTCGAAGTCGACCAAATGTTCGGACCAAGATTCCAAATTATAAATTAAATAAAACACAAGAATTATTCTATGTCGGGAAAAAGCCGAAGCCCAAAAAACCCGACATTTATTTCCATCTTCACTCTTTCACTATTTCTTTCGAACTGAACACTAACTGACTGGCTGTCGTTGACAGCCTGACAGTCACAATAAAACTTATTTTACATTAAATATCCACAATGGAAATCAGTTTTATACACTATGTACATATATCAAAAACTGCCACTACGATTTCTACGAATTGTTAATTTATGGACAGTTGATTTGAGCACCTTTTACTCAATATATGACTCGTTGTATTGGGGCAATGTTTTTGGCGTCAGAAGGCGATTAAAGGAAAAATCTCAATACCTCATCAAACATTTTTTTTGTATCAAACTATGTACATATATCAATATCTACCACTACGATTTATATGTTTTATAAATTGATGGACAGACCATTTTAGAACCTTTTATTCAATATATGACTCGTTGTGTTGGGGCTAGGATTTTGGCGTCATAAGCCGTTTAAAGGAAACAAAATCTCAATAACTTATCAAACATTTTTTTGTACAAACCTATGTACATATATCAATAACTACCACTACGATTTCTATGATTTAAACATTTACGAACGGTCGATTTGAGCACTTTTTATTCAATACTAGCTTATACCCGGCGCTTATTCCCTAAGAGAGGGCGTAGCATCAGTGAAGCCATGCTTTTATAGTAACTTATATACCGAAAATTTTGGGTGCGGAATAAGACCGCGCCCCTCGCCCCTCGCCCAACACCCATAATATGTTACCTGTGGAACGGCATGTGTAAATTGAGGTCGAATACTAAATTCCTAGGCTGTGCGACCTATAATTCCAAAACTGTTTGATATCGAACATTTTAGGTGTATGTAAGGTGCCTTTTACGATCGGCACCAGACTTCACAGGAACCCTTTCAAGGCTTTGGTATAAAAATTGGCTTAGCGGTTTTGAACTCTTTACGTGATATACATATATACCCACACACGTATATACATTCAGTCGCCTCACGCTCTTTAGGAAAAAAATTGTTCAGTCCGGTTCTTCAAAATAAACCATGGCGTATGTTATGATGATCCCCAAAATATTTCGACGAAAAATATTGGCTGGTATGGTAGTTAAAAAAAAACGGTCAGAAATAAGAGTTATGATAAAGTTCTTTTGCATCAAAAAATCTTACATTTTTCCCGTTGGACCAAAGATAATGCGGATTTTTATGGATTGTTTTAACTTTTTCCATATTATTTTCACTAAAATTCAAACGAATTTTTTCCTATACTACTTTAAGTCAAATAAATTGTAAAATGTAAGAAATGTGTAAATTTTTTTGTAATTTCATTCAATTTAGTTCTTCACTTTACACTATATTTTATCATCAATAGATAATTTGTTTGACTAAAATTTTTATTTTAGAATTTTAGTGAAAGTAATTAAAAAAAAAGTTAAAAAAGTAATGAAAATCTGCATTATCTCTCGTCCGACTGTAAAAATTTAAAATTTATTGGTGCAGATTGGAAGAACTTTTTCATAACTATTATTTCTGACCGTTTGTTATTTTTAACTAACACACCATTAATTATTTTTATAAAAAACTCGATTTTTAGAGCATATTTCAAACCATTGCGTGGCATACTGGTTGAGGTGCGTGGCTTGAATGCCATAGAACCCAGGTTCGAATACCACCTGACATAGGAAGTTTTTTCAATTAAATTAATTTTTCTGTTCGGCCCTCATCTCTATGCAGACAATGGCAAACCTCAGAGAGTAAAAACTGGCATGAAAAGCTTCTTGAGAACATAAGCCGTTCGGAGTCGGCATAAAACTTGTAGATTCAGTTCTCGATCATTTGTGTTCAAACGGTCGAAGTATTTTCAAGGGCTGAAATGGCCATTTCGTTTTTGTTTTTTTTTTTCTTTTTTATTTCAAACTATTCCAGCTCACGGATGGCTATTCCTAAAGTCGAAATATTTGGGGAATCATCATAACATTAAGCATTATTTTGAGGAACCGACTTGTTCACCTTTTTTTTGTGAGGAGCCTTATTATACATACATACATTTTTTACAGATAGATAGATGAGCAGAAAAAGTAGTCATGGCAACATTTATATATATAGTGACCGCCACTTGGTCCCATTGCACCTACGTACCAAGTTTCACTATCAAAACACGTACAGCTCAGAAATTAGAATGATTTTTGAAAAGTCGTCGTAGATAACGTGCGAAACGCCCATTTTTTAAGGGTTCTGGCAGTAACCATATGAACTAATCTACCAAGTTTTAGTCTTTTACTCTAAAAAAAGTCTGATATACATCCTTTTTATAGATTTGTGGGCGTTTAAAGTAGGCGTGTCAACATTTATATATAAAGTGAACGCCAATTTGACCTATAGCACCTACATACCAAGTTTGTCTATCAAAACGTTCACATCTCAGGAATTAAAATTATTTCTAACCGATAGCCCTGGCAGCTAGTGCTGACTTAGTTATAATTTTTAAATTGTAATTAACTATAGTACATTAAAAAAATAAGTAAATAAATAAATTAAATAAAATTATTTCTGAAGAGTGGGCACAGATATAGTGCTACCATGCACATTTTTTGCAAAGCTGTCGAGAGTAAGCGTGTGAACTTAATTACCAAATTTTAGTATTTAACGATGATAATCGTCTGATTTAAAGAAGTTCTATTCATTTGTGGATCAAAAAAAAAATCAAGTGGCGGCCGTGGCGTAGTGGGTAGAGTGTGTGGCCCATACGCGAGAACACCCTGGTCCGAATTCCACCTGACACGGAAAGTTTTTCAATTGAATTAATTTTTCTGTTCGGCCGTCACCTCTCTGCAGACAATGACAAACCTCAGAGAATAAAAACTGCCATGAAAAGCTTCTTGAGACCATAAGCCGTTCTGAGTCGACATAAAACATGTAGGTCCAATTCTCGATCATTTGTGTTCAAACATTCCACAACACTCACAACACAATTGATCACAAGAAGCTCGGTCAAAGTGCTTTCAAGGGCTGAAATTGGCCATTTCGTTTTGTTTTTTTTTGTGGGTGGTACAATTGGTCGTGGCAAATTTTATATATATATATTGACTGCCACTTAGAGCACCTGCATATCAAGTGTTACTATCAAACTTGTGCAACTCAGGAATAAGCATGATTTCGAAAAAGTGGGCGTAGATATGGTGCGACCACGGCCCTTTTTTAGCAGTGGCCGACAGTGACCATATGAACTAAATTACCAAATCTTAGTCTTCTACGGCAAAATCCGTCTGATATAAAGCATTTTTACTGATTTGTGGGCGGTAAAAGTGGGCGTGACATCATTTATATTTACATAGTGACTGCCACTTGGACCTATAGAACCGGCATACCAAGATTCACTATCAAAACGTGTACAACTCAGGAATAAGCATGATTTCGATAAAGTGGGCGTAGATATAGTGCGGCCATGCCAATTTTTTGTACATTGGCCGACAGTAACCATACGAACTAAATTACCAAATCTTAGTCTTCTACGGCGAAAACCGTCTTATATAAAGCATTTTTACTAATTTGGGGGCGGTAAAAGTGGGCGTGAAAACATTTCTATTTACATAGTGCCTGCCACTTGGACCTTTAGAACCTGCATACCAAGATTCACTATCAAAACGTGTACAACTCAGAAATAAGCATGATTTCGATAAAGTGGGCGTAGATATAGTGCGGCCATGCCCATTTTTTGTACATTGGCCGACAGTAACCATACGAACTAAATTACCAAATCTTAGTCTTCTACGGCAAAATCCGTCTGATATAAAGCATTTTTACTTATTTGTGGGCGGTAAAAGTGGGCGTGAAAACATTTCTATTTACATAGTGACTGCCACTTGGACCTTTAGAACCTGCATACCAAGATTCACTATCAAAACGTGTACAACTCAGGAATAAGCATGATTCCGATAAAGTGGGCGTATATATAGTGCGTGCACGCCCATTTTTTGAATATTGGCCGACAGTAACCATACGAACTAAATTACTAAATCTTAGTCTTCTACGGCAAAAGCCGTCTGATATAAAGCATTTTTACTTATTTGTGGGTGGTAAAAGTGGGCGTGACAACGTTTATATTTACATAGTGACTGCCACGTGTATGCATAGCACCTGCATATCAAGATTCACTGTCAAAACTTGAAAATATCATGAATTAAAATTAGTGCTGAAAAGTGGGCGTATATATAGTGTGACCACGCCCATTTCTTGTACAGTCACCGAAAGTAACCATCTGAACAAAATTACCAAATTTAAGTTTTATATTATTAAAACCGTCTGATATATAGCAATTTTTTTGGTTTGTGGGCGATAGAGCCAATTTGGGTTGTATGGGAGGTACCACGCCCCCTTGCCCAATCAACACCTAACTTCACAGGAACACTTCCCGAATATTGCTTTAGTATCCCTAAAAATTTCATAAAGTTTGGTTCGGTGGTTTTGGAGTCTATACGTGATATACACACATATCCACATACCCACATACCCACATACCCACATACATACATTCATTTTTATATATATAGAAGATAGATATGACTCAATGTATTGGGGCTATGTTTTTTGCTTCAGAAGGCGTTTAAAAAAAATCTCAATACCTTATCAAAATTTTTTTTGTAAGAATCTATGAAAATGTATCAATATCTACCACTATGATTTCTATGTTTTATACATTTATGGACAGCTGATTTGAGCACCTTTTATTTAATATGTGACTCGTTGTCTTCGGGGTGTTTTTGGCGTCAGAAGGCGTTTAAAGGAAAAATCTCAATACCTTACCAAACATTTTTTTATATGAAACTATGTACATATATCAATAAGTACCACTACGATTTCTATGTTTTATACAATTGTGGACAGCCGATTTAAGCTCCTTTTATTGAAAGGCGTTTAAAGGAAAAATCTCAATACCTTATCAAATATTTTTTTTTGTATGAAACTATGTACATATATCAATAACTACAACTACGATTTCTATATTTTACACAATTGTGGACAGCCGATTAAAGCTTCTTTTATTCAATAAGTGACTCGTTGTATTGGGGCTATAATTTTGGCGTCAGAACGCGTTTAAAGGAAAAATCTCAATACCTTATCAAATATTTTTTTTTGTATGAAACTATGTACATATATCAATAACTACAACTACGATTTCTATATTTTACACAATTGTGGACAGCCGATTAAAGCTTCTTGTATTCAATAAGTGACTCGTTGTATTGGGGCTATAATTTTGGCGTCAGAACGCGTTTAAAGGAAAAATCTCAATACCTTATCAAATATTTTTTTTTGTATGAAACTATGTACATATATCAATAACTACAACTACGATTTCTATATTTTACACAATTGTGGACAGCCGATTAAAGCTTCTTTTATTTAATAAGTGACTCGTTGTATTGGGGCTAGGATTTTGGCGTCAGAAGGCGTTTAAAGGGAAAATCTCAATACCTTATCAAACATTTTTTTTATATGAAACTATGTACATATATCAATAACTACCACAACGATTTCTATGTTTTATACAATTGTGGACAGCCGATTTAAGCTATTTTTATTCAGTATGTGACTCGTTGTAGTGGGGCTATGTTTTTGGCGTCAGAAGGCGCTTAAAGCAAAAATCTCAATACCATATTTAACATTTTTTTTTGTATGAAACTATGTACATATATCAATAACTACCACTACGATTTCTATGTTTTATGCAATTGTGGACAGCCGATTTAAGCTCCTTTTATTCAATATGTGACTCGTTGTATTGGGGCTATGTTTTTGGCGTCAGAACGCGTTTAAAAGAAGAATCTCTATAACTTATTAAAAATTTTTTTTTGTAAGAATCTATACAAATGTATCAATAACTACCACTATGATTTCTATGTTTTATACATTTATGGAAAGCCGAATTGAACACCTTTTATTTAATATATGACTCGTTGTATTGGGCTACGTTTTTGGCGTCAGAAGGCGTTTAAAGGAAAAATCTCAAAACCTCATCAAACAATTTTTTTGTATGAAACTATGTTCATATGTATATCAATAACTACCACTACGATTTCTATGATTTATACATTTATGGACAGTCGATTTGAGCACCTTTTATTCAATATGTGACTCGTTGTATTGGGGCTATGTTTTTTTTGTAAGAAACTATGGAAATGCATCAATAACTTCCACTATGATTTCTATGTGTTAACGGTACAAAACTGTAACTACCGTAGTTCTTAGAAACTCTAATTCATCGGGAAATCCTATATACCCTTAAGGACGAAGGTCCTTGTGCTTAATATCCGATATACAACTCAAAGATCTGGTCGTACATTTTTGAGAAAATCGATCGAAAGCTGATAATATGTGTTAACGGTACAAAACTGTAACTACCGTAGTTCTTAGAAACTCTAATTCATCGGAAAATCCTTTATACCGTTAAGGACGAAGGTCCTTGTGTTTAATATCCAATATACAACTCAAAGATCTGGTCGTACATTTTTGAGAAAATCGATCGAAAGCTGATAATATGTGTTAACGGTACAAAACTGTAACTACCGTAGTTCATAGAAACTCTTATTCATCGGAAAATCCTTTATACCGTTAGGGACGAAGGTCCTTGTGTTCAATATCCGATATAAAACTCAAAGATCTGGTCGTACATTTTTGAGAAAATCGATCGAAAGCTGAAAATAAGTGTTAACGCTACAAAACTGTAACTACCGTTGTTCTTACAAACTCTAATTCATCGGGAAATCCTTTATACTGTTAAGAACGAAGGTTCTTGTGCTTAATATCCGATATAAAACTCAAAGATCTGGTCGTACATATTTGAGAAAATCGATCGAAAGCTGATAATATGTGTTAACGGTACAAAACTGTATCTACCGTAGTTCTTAGAAACTCTAATTCGTCGGGAAATCTTTTCTACCGTTAAGGACGAAGGTCCTTGCGCTTAGTATCCGATATACATCTCAAAGATCTGGTCATATATTTTTGAGAAATTCGATCGAAAGCTGATAATATGTGTTGACGCTACAAAACTGTAACTACAGTAGTTCTTACAAACTCTAATTCATCGAGAAATCCTTTATAGCGTTAAGGACGAAGATCCTTGTGTTCAATATCCAATATACAACTCAAAGATCTGGTCGTACATTTTTGAGAAAATCGATCGAAAGCTGAAAATATGTGTTAACGCTACAATACTGTAACAACCGTTGTTCTTACAAACTCTAATTCATCGCGAAATCCTTTATACTGTTAAGAACGAAGGTTCTTGTGCTTAATATCCGATATACAACTCAAAGATCTGGTCGCACATTTTTGAGAAAATCGATCGAAAGTTGATTATATGTGTTAATGGTACAAAACTGTACCTACCGTAGTTCTTACAAACTCTAATTCATCGGGGAGTCCTTTATACCGTTAAGGGCGAAGGTTCTTGTGCTTAATATCCGATATACAACTCAAAGATCTGGTGGTACATTTTTGAGAAAATCGATCGAAACCTGAAAATATGTGTTAACGCTACAAAACTGTAACTACCGTAGTTCTTACAAACTCTAATTCATCGAGAAATCCTTTATAGCGTTAAGGACGAAGATCCTTGTGTTCAATATCCGATATACAACTCAAAGATCTGGTCATATATTTTTGAGAAATTCGATCAAAAGCTGATAATATGTGTTGACGCTACAAAACTGTAACTACCGTAGTTCTTACAAACTCTAATTCATCGAGAAATCCTTTATAGCGTTAAGGACGAAGATCCTTGTGTTCAATATCCGATATACAACTCAAAGATCTGGTCGTACATTTTTAAGAAAATCGATCGAAACCTGAAAATATGTGTTAACGCTACAAAACTGTAACTACCGTAGTTCTTACAAACTCTAATTCATCGAGAAATCCTTTATAGCGTTAAGGACGAAGTTCCTGGTCTTTAATATCCGATATACAACTCAAAGATCTGGTCGTACATATTTGAGAAAATCGATCGAAAACTGATAATATGTGTTAACGGTTCAAAACTGTAACTACCGTAGTTCTTAGAAACTCTAATTCGTCGGGAAATCCTTTATACCGTTAAGGACGAAGGTCCTTGCGCTTAATATCCGATATACATCTCAAAGATCTGGACATACATTTTTGAGAAAATCAATCGAAAGCTGATAATATGTGTTCACGGTACAAAACTGTAACTACCGTAGTTCTTAGAAACTCTAATTCATCGGAAAATCCTTTATACCGTAAAGGACGAAGGTCCTTGTGCTTAATAGGCGTTATATGGTTCTTGATGGTTCTTGTGCTTAATATCCGATATACAACTCAAAGATCTGGTGGTACATTTTTGAGAAAATCGATCGAAAGCTGATAATATGTGTGAACGGTACAAAACTGTAACTACCGTAGTTCTTAGAAACTCTAATTCATCGGGAAATCCTATATACCCTTAAGGACGAAGGTCCTTGTGCTTAATATCCGATATACAACTCAAAGATCTGGTCGTACATTTTTGAGAAAATCGATCGAAAGCTGATAATATGTGTTAACGGTACAAAACTGTAACTACCGTAGTTCTTAGAAACTCTTATTCATCGGAAAATCCTTTATGCCGTTAAGGACGAAGGCCCTTGTGCTTAATATCCGATATACAACTCAAAGATCTGGTCGTACATTTTTGAGAAAATCGATCGAAAGCTGATAATATGTGTTAACGGTACAAAACTGTAACTACCGTAGTGCTTAGAAAATCTAATTCGTCGGGAAATCTTTTATACCGTTAAGGACGAAGGTCCTTGCGCTTAATATCCGATATACATCTCAAAGATCTGGTCATACATTTTTGAGAAATTCGATTGAAAGCTGATAATATGTGTTAACGGTACAAAACTGTAACTACCGTAGTTCTAAGAAACTCTAATTCATCGGAAAATCCTTTATACCGTTAGGGACGAAGGTCCTTGTGTTCAATATCCGATACACAACTCAAAGATCTGGTCGTACATTTTTGAGAAAATCGATCGAAAGCTGAAAATAAGTGATAACGCTACAAAACTGTAACTACCGTTGTTCTTACAAACTCTAATTCATCGGGAAATCCTTTATACTGTTAAGAACGAAGGTTCTTGTGCTTAATATCCGATATACAACTCAAAGATCTGGTCGTACATATTTGAGAAAATCGATCGAAAGCTGATAATATGTGTTAACGGTACAAAACTGTAACTACCGTAGTTCTTAGAATCTCTAATTCGTCGGGAAATATTTTCTACCGTTAAGGACGAAGGTCCTTGCGCTTAATATCCGATATACATCTCAAAGATCTGGTCATATATTTTTGAGAAAATCGATCGAAAGCTGAAAATATGTGTTAACGCTACAAAACTGTAACTACCGTTGTTCTTACAAACTCTAATTCATCGGGAAATCCTTTATACTGTTAAGAACGAAGGTTCTTGTGCTTAATATCCGATATACAACTCAAAGATCTGGTCGTACACATTTGAGAAAATCGATCGAAAGCTGATAATATGTGTTAACGGTATAAAACTGTAACTACCGTAGTTCTTAGAAACTCTAATTCATCGAGAAATCCTTTATAGCGTTAAGGACGAAGATCATTGTGTTCAATATCTAATATACAACTCAAAGATCTGGTCGTACATTTTTGAGAAAATCGATCGAAAGCTGATAATATGTGTTAACGGTACAAAACTGTAACTACCGTAGTTCTTAGAAACTCTAATTCATCGGAAAATCCTTTATACCGTTAAGGACGAAGGTCCTTGTGTTTAATATCAGATATACAACTCAAAGATCTGGTCGTACATTTTTGAGAAAATCGATCGAAAGCTGATAATATGTGTTAACGGTACAAAACTGTAACTACCGTAGTGCTTAGAAAATCTAATTCGTCGGGAAATCTTTTATATCGTTAAGGACGAAGGTCCTTGCGCTTAATATCCGATATACATCTCAAAGATCTGGTCATACATTTTTGAGAAATTCGATCGAAAGCTGATAATATGTGTTAACGGTACAAAACTGTAACTACCGTAGTTCTTAGAAACTCTAATTCATCGGAAAATCCTTTATACCGTTAGGGACGAAGGTCCTTGTGCTTAATATCCGATATACAACTCAAAGATCTGGTCGTACATATTTGAGAAAATCGATCGAAAGCTGATAATATGTGTTAACGGTACAAAACTGTAACTACCGTTGTTCTTACAAACTCTAATTCATCGGGAAATCCTTTATACTGTTAAGAACGAAGGTTCTTGAGCTTAATATCCGATATACAACTCAAAGATCTGGTCGTACATATTTGAGAAAATCGATCGAAAGCTGATAATATGTGTTAACGGTACAAAACTGTAACTACCGTAGTTCTTAGAATCTCTAATTCGTCGGGAAATCTTTTCTACCGTTAAAGACGAAGGTCCTTGCGCTTAATATCCGATATACATCTCAAAGATCTGGTCATATATTTTTGAGAAAATCGATCGAAACCTGAAAATATGTGTTAACGCTACAAAACTGTAACTACCGTAGTTCTTACAAACTCTAATTCATCGAGAAATCCTTTATAGCGTTAAGGACGAAGGTCCTTGTGCTTAATATCCGATATACAACTCAAAGATCTGGTCGTACATATTTGAGAAAATCGGTCGAAAACTGATAATATGTGTTAACGGTACAAAACTGTAACTACCGTAGTTCTTACAAACTCTAATTCGTCGGGAAAGCCTTTATACCGTTAAGGACGAAGGTCCTTGCGCTTAATATCCGATATAGATCTCAAAGATCTGGTCATACATTTTTGAGAAAATCGATCGAAAGCTGATAATATGTGTTCACGGTACAAAACTGTAACTACCGTAGTTCTTAGAAACTCTAATTCATCGGAAAATCCTTTATACCGTTAAGGACGAAGGTTCTTGTGCTTAAAAGCCGTTATACAAATCAAAGATCTGGTCGTACATTTTTTAGAAAATCGATTGAAAGCTGAAAATATATGTTAACGGTACAAAACTGTAAGTACCTTTGTTCTTACAAACTCTAATTCATCGGAAAATCCTTTATACTGTTAAGAACGAAGGTTCTTGTGCTTAATATCCGATATACAACTCAAAGATCTGGTCGTACATATTTGAGAAAATCGATCGAAAGCTGATAATATGAGTTAACGGTATAAAACTGTAACTACCGTAGTTCTTAGAAACTCTAATTCATCGAGAAATCCTTTATAGCGTTAAGGACGAAGATCCTTGTGTTCAATATCTGATATACAACTCAAAGATCTGGTCGTACATTTTTGAGAAAATCGATCGAAACCTGAAAATATGTGTTAACGCTACAAAACTGTAACTACCGTAGGTCTTACAAACTCTAATTCATCGGGAAATCCTTTATTGCGTTAAAGACGAAGGTCCTTGTGTTTAATATCCGATATGCAACTCAAAGATCTGGTCGTACATTTTTTAGAAAATCGATCGAAGGCTAAAAATATATGTTAACGCTACAAAACTGTAACTACCGTTGTTCTTACAAACTCTAATTCATCGGGAAATCCTTTATACTGTTAAGAACGAAGGTCCTTGTGCTTAATATCGGATATACAACTGAAAGATCTGGTCGTACATTTTTGAGAAAATCGATCGAAAGCTGAAAATATGTGTTAACGCTACAAAACTGTAACTACCGTTGTTCGTACAAACTCTAATTCATCGGGAAATCCTTTATACTGTTAAGAACGAAGGTCCTTGTTCTTAATATCCGATATACAACTGAAAGATCTGGTCGTACATTTTTGAGAAAATCGATCGAAAGCTGAAAATATGTGTTAACGCTACAAAACTGTAACTACCGTAGTTCTTACAAACTCTAATTCATCTGGAAATCCTTTATAGCGTTAAGGACGAAGGTCTTTGTGTTTAATATCCGATATGCAACTCAAAGATCTGGTCGTACATTTTTTAGAAAATCGATCGAAGGCTAAAAATATGTGTTAACGCTACAAAACTGTAACTACCATTGTTCTTACAAACTCTAATTCATCGGGAAATCCTTTATACTGTTAAGAACGAAGGTCCTTGTGCTTAATATCCGATATACAGCACAAAGATCTGGTCGTACATTTTTGAGAAAATCGATCGAAACCTGAAAATATGTGTTAACGCTACAAAACTGTAACTACCGTTGTTCTTACAAACTCTAATTCATCGGAAAATCCTTTATACCGTTGAGGACGAAGGTCCTTGTGCTTAATATCCGATATACAGCACAAAGATCTGGTCGTACATTTTTGAGAAAATCGATCGAAAGCTGAAAATATGTGTTAACGGTACAAAACTGTAACTACCGTTGTTCTTACAAACTCTAATTCATCGAAAAATCCTTTATACTGTTAAGGACGAAGGTCCTTGTGTTTAATATCCAATATGCAACTCAAAGATCTGGTCGCACATTTTTTAGAAAATCGATCGAAGGCTAAAAATATGTGTTAACGCTACAAAACTATAACTACCATTGTTCTTACAAACTCTAATTCATCGGGAAATCCTTTATACTGTTAAGAACGAAGGTCCTTGTGTTTAATATCCGATATGCAACTCAAAGATCTGGTCGTACATTTTTTAGAAAATCGATCGAAGGCTAAAAATATGTGTTAACGCTACAAAACTGTAACTACCGTTGTTCTTACAAACTCTAATTCATCGGGAAATCCTTTATACTGTTAAGAACGAAGGTCCTTGTGCTTAATATCCGATATACAACTGAAAGATCTGGTCGTACATTTTTGAGAAAATCGATCGAAAGCTGAAAATATGTGTTAACGCTACAAAACTGTAACTACCGTTGTTCGTACAAACTCTAATTCATCGGGAAATCCTTTATACTGTTAAGAACGAAGGTCCTTGTGCTAAATATCCGATATACAACTGAAAGATCTGGTCGTACATTTTTGAGAAAATCGATCGAAAGCTGATAGTATGTGTTAACGGTACAAAACGGTAACTACCGTAGTTCTTAGAAACTCTAATTCATCGGGAAATCCTTAATACCGTTAAGGACGAAGGTCCTTGTGCTTAAAAGCCGATATACAACTCATAGATCAGGTGGTACATTTTTGAGAAAATCGATCGAAAGCTGAAAATATGTGTTAACGGTACAAAACTGTAACTACCGTTGTTCTTACAAACTCTAATTCATCGGAAAATCCTTTATACTGTTAAGGACGAAGGTCCTTGTGTTTAATATCCAATATGCAACTCAAAGATCTGGTCGCACATTTTTTAGAAAATCGATCGAAGGCTAAAAATATGTGTTAACGCTACAAAACTATAACTACCATTGTTCTTACAAACTCTAATTCATCGGGAAATCCTTTATACTGTTAAGAACGAAGGTCCTTGTGTTTAATATCCGATATGCAACTCAAAGATCTGGTCGTACATTTTTTAGAAAATCGATCGAAGGCTAAAAATATGTGTTAACGCTACAAAACTGTAACTACCGTTGTTCTTACAAACTCTAATTCATCGGGAAATCCTTTATACTGTTAAGAACGAAGGTCCTTGTGTTTAATATCCGATATGCAACTCAAAGATCTGGTCGTACATTTTTTAGAAAATCGATCGAAGGCTAAAAATATGTGTTAACGCTACAAAACTGTAACTACCGTTGTTCTTACAAACTCTAATTCATCGGGAAATCCTTTATACTGTTAAGAACGAAGGTCCTTGTGCTTAATATCCGATATACAACTGAAAGATCTGGTCGTACATTTTTGAGAAAATCGATCGAAAGCTGAAAATATGTGTTAACGCTACAAAACTGTAACTACCGTTGTTCGTACAAACTCTAATTCATCGGGAAATCCTTTATACTGTTAAGAACGAAGGTCCTTGTGCTAAATATCCGATATACAACTGAAAGATCTGGTCGTACATTTTTGAGAAAATCGATCGAAAGCTGAAAATATGTGTTAACGGTACAAAACTGTAACTACCGTTGTTCTTACAAACTCTAATTCATCGGAAAATCCTTTATACTGTTAAGGACGAAGGTCCTTGTGTTTAATATCCAATATGCAACTCAAAGATCTGGTCGCACATTTTTTAGAAAATCGATCGAAGGCTAAAAATATGTGTTAACGCTACAAAACTATAACTACCATTGTTCTTACAAACTCTAATTCGTCGGGAAATCCTTTATAGCGTTAAGGACGAAGGTCCTTCAGTTTAATATCCGATATACAACTCAAAGATATATCCGATATATATCCGATAATATCCGATAAACAACTCAATCGATTGAAAGCTTATAATATGTGTTAACGATACAAAACTGTAACTACCGTAGTTCTTACAAACTCTAATTCATCGGAAAATCTTTTATAGCGTTAAGGACGAAGGTCCTTGTGCTTAATATCCGATATACAACACAAAGATCTGGTCGTACATTTTTGAGAAAATCGATCGAAAGCTGAAAATATGTGTTAACGGTACAAAACTGTAACTACCGTTGTTCTTACAAACTCTAATTCATCGGAAAATCCTTTATACTGTTAAGAACGAAAGTTCTTGTGCTTAATATCCGATATACAACTCAAAGATCTCATCGTACATTTTTGAGAAAACAGATCGGAAGCAGAAAATATGTGTTAACGGTACAAAACTGTAACTACCGCAGTTCTTAGAAAGTCTAATTCATCGGGATATCCTATATACCGTTAAGGACGAAGGTCCTTGTGCTTAATATCAGATATACAACTCAAAGATCTGGTGGTACATTTTTGAGAAAATCGATCGGAAGCTGATAATATGTGTTAACGGTACAAAACTGTAACTACCGTAGTTCTTAGAAACTCTAATTCATCGGAAAATCCTTAATACCGTTAAGGTCGAAGGTCCTTGTGCTTACTATCCGATATACAACTCAAAGATCTGGTCATACATTTTTGACAAACCGATCGGAAGCTGAAAATATGTGTTAACGGTAATAAACTGTAACTACCGTTGTTCTTACAAACTTTAATTCATCGGAAAATTCTTAATACCGTTAAGGACGAAGGTCCTTGTGCTTAATATCAGATATACAACTCAAAGATCTGGTCATACATTTTTGGGAAAATCGATCGAAAGTTGATAATATGTGTGAATGGTACAAAACTGTACCTACCGTAGTTCTTACAAACTCTAATTCATCGGGGAATCCTTTATACCGTGAAGGGCGATGGTTCTTGTGCTTAATATCCGATATACAACTCAGAGATCTGGTGGTACATTTTTGAGAAAATCGATCGAAAGCTGATAATATGTGTTAACGGTACAAAACTGTAAATACCGTAGTTCTTAGAAACTCTAATTCATCGGGAAATCCTATATACCCTAAAGGACGAAGGTCCTTGTGCTTAATATCCGATATACAACTCAAAGATCTGGTCGTACATTTTTGAGAAAATCGATCGAAAGCTGATAATATGTATTAACGGTACAAAACTGTAACTACCGTAGTTCTTAGAAACTCTAACTCATCGGCAAATCCTGTATACCGTTAAGGACGAAGGTCCTTGAGTTTAATATCCGATATACAACTCAAAGATATGGTCGTACATTTTTGAGAAAATCGATCGAAAGCTGATTATATGTGTTAACGGTACAAAACTGTAACTACCGTAGTGCTTAGAAAATCTTATTCGTCGGGAAATCTTTTATACCGTTAAGGACAAAGGTCCTTGCGCTTAATATCCGATATACATCTCAAAGGTCTGGTCATACATTTTTGAGAAATTCGATCGAAAGCTGATAATATGTGTTAACGGTACAAAACTGTAACTACCGTAGTTCTTAGAAACTCTTATTCATCGGAAAATCCTTTATACCGTTAGGGACGAAGGTCCTTGTGTTCAATATCCGATATACAACTCAAAGATCTGGTCGTACATTTTTGAGAAAATCGATCGAAAGCTGAAAATAAGTGTTAACGCTACAAAACTGTAACTACCGTTGTTCTTACAAACTCTAATTCATCGGGAAATCCTTTATACTGTTAAGAACGAAGGTTCTTGTGCTTAATATCCGATATACAACTCAAAGATCTGGTCGTACATATTTGAGAAAATCGATCGAAAGCTGATAATATGTGTTAACGGTACAAAACTGTATCTACCGTAGTTCTTAGAAACTCTAATTCGTCGGGAAATCTTTTCTACCGTTAAGGACGAAGGTCCTTGCGCTTAATATCCGATATACATCTCAAAGATCTGGTCATATATTTTTGAGAAATTCGATCGAAAGCTGATAATATGTGTCGACGCTACAAAACTGTAACTTCCGTAGTTCTTACAAACTCTAATTCATCGAGAAATCCTTTATAGCGTTAAGGACGAAGATCCTTGTGTTCAATATCCGATATACAACTCAAAGATCTGGTCGTACATTTTTGAGAAAATCGATCGAAAGCTAAAATATGTGTTAACGCTACAAAACTGTAACTACCGTTGTTTTTACAAACTCTAATTCATCGGGAAATCCTTTATACTGTTAAGAACGAAGGTTTTTGTGCTTAATATCCGATATACAACTCAAAGATCTGGTCGTACATATTTGAGAAAATCGATCGATAGCTGATAATATGTGTTAACGGTATTAAACTGTAACTACCGTAGTTCTTACAAACTCTAATTCATCGAGAAATCCTTTATAGCGTTAAGGACGAAGATCCTTGTGTTCAATATCCGATATACAACTCAAAGAGCTGGTCGTACATTTTTGAGAAAATCGATCGAAAGCTGGAAATATGTGTTAACGCTACAAAACTGTAACTACCGTTGTTCTTACAAACTCTAATTCATCGAGAAATCCTTTATAGTGTTAAGGACGAAGGTCCTTGTGCTTAATATCCGATATACAACTCAAAGATTTGGTCGTACATATTTGAGAAAATCGATCGAAAACTGATAATATGTGTTAACGGTTCAAAACTGTAACTACCGTAGTCCTTAGAAACTCTAATTCGTCGGGAAATCCTTTATACCGTTAAGGACGAAGGTCCTTGCACTTAATATCCGATATACATCTCAAAGATCTGCTTATATAGCTTATCAGCTTAATAGCCGTTATACAAATCAAAGATCTGGTCGTACATTTTTTAGAAAATCGATTGAAAGCTGAAAATATGTGTTAACGGTACAAAACTGTAACTACCGTTGTTCTTAGAAACTCTTATTCATCGGAAAATCCTTTATACTGTTAAGAACGAAGGTTCTTGTGCTTAATATCCGATATACAACTCAAAGATCTGATCGTACATTTTTGAGAAAACAGATCGGAAGCTGAAAATATGTGTTAACGGAACAAAACTGAAACTACCGTTGTTCTTACAAACTTTAATTCATCGGAAAATTCCGTTAAGGACGAAGGTTCTTGTGCTTAATATCAGCTATACAACTCAAAGATCTGGTCGTACATTTTTGAGAAAATCGATCGAAAGCTGAAAACATGTGTTAACGCTACAAAACTTTAACTACCGTTGTTCTTACAAACTCTTATTCATCGGGAAATCCTTTATACCGTTAAGGACGAAGACCCTTGTGTTCAATATCTGATATACAACTCAAAGATCTGGTCGTACATATTTGAGAAAATCGATCGAAACCTGAAAATATGTGTTAACGCTACAAAACTGTAACTACCGTAGTTCTTACAAACTCTAATTCATCGGGAAATCCTTTATTGCGTTAAGAACGAAGGTCCTTGTGTTTAATATCCGATATGCAACTCAAAGATCTGGTCGTACATTTTTTAGAAAATCGATCGAAGGCTAAAAATATGTGTTAACGCTACAAAACTGTAACTACCGTTGTTCTTACAAACTCTAATTCATCGGGAAATCCTTTATACTGTTAAGAACGAAGGTCCTTGTGCTTAATATCCGATATACAACTGAAAGATCTGGTCGTACATTTTTGAGAAAATCGATCGAAAGCTGGAAATATGTGTTAACGCTACAAAACTGTAACTACCGTTGTTCGTTCAAACTCTAATTCATCGGGAAATCCTTTATACTGTTAAGAACGAAGGTCCTTGTGCTTAATATCCGATATACAACTGAAAGATCTGGTCGTACATTTTTGAGAAAATCGATCGAAAGCTGAAAATATGTGTTAACGCTACAAAACTGTAACTACCGTAGTTCTTACAAACTCTAATTCATCCGGAAATCCTTTATAGCGTTAATGACGAAGGTCCTTGTGTTTAATATCCGATATGCAACTCAAAGATCTGGTCGTACGTTTTTTAGAAAATCGATCGAAGGCTAAAAATATGTGTTAAGGCTACAAAACTTTAACTACCGTTGTTCTTACAAACTCTAATTCATCGGGAAATCCTTTATACTGTTAAGAACGAAGGTTCTTGTGCTTAATATCCGATATACAACTCAAAGATCTGGTCGTACATATTTGAGAAAATCGATCGAAAGCTGATAATATGAGTTAACGGTATAAAACTGTAACTACCGTAGTTCTTAGAAACTCTAATTCATCGAGAAATCCTTTATAACGTTAAGGACGAAGGTCCTTGAGTTTAATATCCGATATACAACTCAAAGATCTGGTCGTACATTTTTGAGAAAATCGATCGAAAGCTGATAATATGTGTTAACGGTACAAAACTGTAAATACCGTAGTGCTTAGAAAATCTAATTCATCGGGAAATCCTATATACCCTAAAGGACGAAGGTCCTTGTGCTTAATATCCGATATACAACTGAAAGATCTGGTCGTACATTTTTTAGAAAATCGATCGAAGGCTAAAAATATGTGTTAAGGCTACAAAACTTTAACTACCGTTGTTCTTACAAACTCTAATTCATCGGGAAATCCTTTATACTGTTAAGAACGAAGGTTCTTGTGCTTAATATCCGATATACAACTCAAAGATCTGGTCGTACATATTTGAGAAAATCGATTGAAAGCTGATAATATGAGTTAACGGTATAAAACTGTAACTACCGTAGTTCTTAGAAACTCTAATTCATCGAGAAATCCTTTATAGCGTTAAGGACGAAGATCCTTGTGTTCAATATCTGATATACAACTCAAAGATCTGGTCGTACATTTTTGAGAAAATCGATCGAAACCTGAAAATATGTGTTAACGCTACAAAACTGTAACTACCGTAGTTCTTACAAACTCTAATTCATCGGGAAATCCTTTATAGCGTTAAGGACGAAGGTCCTTGTGTTTAATATCCGATATGCAACTCAAAGATCTGGTCGTACATTTTTTAGAAAATCGATCGAAGGCTAAAAATATGTGTTAACGCTACAAAACTGTAACTACCATTGTTCTTACAAACTCTAATTCATCGGGAAATCCTTTATACTGTTAAGAACGAAGGTCCTTGTGCTTTATATCCGATATACAGCACAAAGATCTGGTCGTACGTTTTTGAGAAAATCGATCGAAACCTGAAAATATGTGTTAACGCTACAAAACTGTAACTACCGTTGTTCTTACAAACTCTAATTCATCGGAAAATCCTTTATACCGTTGAGGACGAAGGTCCTTGTGCTTAATATCCGATATACAGCACACAGATCTGGTCGTACATTTTTGAGAAAATCGATCGAAACCTGAAAATATGTGTTAACGCTACAAAACTGTAACTACCGTAGTTCTTAGAAACTCTAATTCATCGGAAAATCCTTTATACCGTTGAGGACGAAGGTCCTTGTGCTTATTATCCGATATACAACTCAAAGATCTGCTCGTACATTTTTGAGAAAATCGATCGAAAGCTGATAGTATGTGTTAACGGTACAAAACGGTAACTACCGTAGTTCTTAGAAACTCTAGTTCATCGGGAAATCCTTTATACCGTTAAGGACGAAGGTCCTTGTGCTTGAAAGCCGATATGCAACTCATAGATCAGGTGGTACATTTTTGAGAAAATCGATCGAAAGCTGAAAATATGTGTTCAGGGCACAAAACCGTAACTACCGTAGTTCTTACAAACTCTAATTCGTCGGGAAATCCTTTATAGCGTTAAGGACGAAGGTCCTTCAGTTTAATATCCGATATACAACTCAAAGATATATCCGATATATATCCGATAATATCCGATAAACAACTCAATCGATTGAAAGCTTATAATATGTGTTAACGATACAAAACTGTAACTACCGTAGTTCTTACAAACTCTAATTCATCGGAAAATCTTTTATAGCGTTAAGGACGAAGGTCCTTGTGCTTAATATCCGATATACAACACAAAGATCTGGTCGTACATTTTTGAGAAAATCGATCGAAAGCTGAAAATATGTGTTAACGGTACAAAACTGTAACTACCGTTGTTCTTACAAACTCTAATTCATCGGAAAATCCTTTATACTGTTAAGAACGAAGGTTCTTGTGCTTAATATCCGATATACAACTCAAAGATCTCATCGTACATTTTTGAGAAAACAGATCGGAAGCAGAAAATATGTGTTAACGGTACAAAACTGTAACTACCGCAGTTCTTAGAAAGTCTAATTCATCGGGATATCCTATATACCGTTAAGGACGAAGGTCCTTGTGCTTAATATCAGATATACAACTGGTGGTACATTTTTGAGAAAATCGATCGGAAGCTGATAATATGTGTTAACGGTACAAAACTGTAACTACCGTAGTTCTTAGAAACTCTAATTCATCGGAAAATCCTTTATACCGTTAAGGTCGAAGGTCCTTGAGTTTAATATCCGATATACAACTCAAAGATCTGGTCATACATTTTTGACAAACCGATCGGAAGCTGAAAATATGTGTTAACGGTACAAAACTCTAACTACCGTTGTTCTTACAAACTTTAATTCATCGGAAAATTCTTAATACCGTTAAGGACGAAGGTCCTTGTGCTTAATATCAGATATACAACTCAAAGATCTGGTCATACATTTTTGGGAAAATCGATCGAAAGTTGATAATATGTGTTAATGGTACAAAACTGTACCTACCGTAGTTCTTACAAACTCTTATTCATCGGGGAATCTTTTATACCGTGAAGGGCGATGGTTCTTGTGCTTAATATCCGATATACAACTCAGACATCTGGTGGTACATTTTTGAGAAAATCGATCGAAAGCTGATAATATGTGTTAACGGTACAAAACTGTAACAACCGTAGTTCTTAGAAACTCTAATTCATCGGGAAATCCTATATACCCTAAAGGACGAAGGTCCTTGTGCTTAATATCCGATATACAACTCAAAGATCTGGTCGTACATTTTTGAGAAAATCGATCGAAAGCTGATAATATGTGTTAACGGTACAAAACTGTAACTACCGTAGTTCTTAGAAAATCTAATTCGTCGGGAAATCTTTTATACCGTTAAGGACAAAGGTCCTTGCGCTTAATATCCGATATACATCTCAAAGATCTGGTCATACATTTTTGAGAAATTCGATCGAAAGCTGATAATATGTGTTAACGGTACAAAACTGTAACTACCGTAGTTCTTAGAAACTCTTATTCATCGGAAAATCCTTTATACCGTTAGGGACGAAGGTCCTTGTGTTCAATATCCGATATACAACTCAAAGATCCGGTCGTACATTTTTGAGAAAATCGATCGAAAGCTGAAAATAAGTGTTAACGCTACAAAACTGTAACTACCGTTGTTCTTACAAACTCTAATTCATCGGGAAATCTTTTATACTGTTAAGAACGAAGGTTCTTGTGCTTAATATCCGATATACAACTCAAAGATCTGGTCGTACATATTTGAGAAAATCGATCGAAAGCTGATAATATGTGTTAACGGTACAAAACTGTATCTACCGTAGTTCTTAGAAACTATAATTCGTCGGGAAATCTTTTCTACCGTTAAGGACGAAGGTCCTTGCGCTTAATATCCGATATACATCTCAAAGATCTGGTCATATATTTTTGAGAAATTCGATCGAAAGCTGATAATATGTGTTGACGCTACAAAACTGTAACTACCGTTGTTCTTACAAACTCTAATTCATCGAGAAATCCTTTATAGCGTTAAGGACGAAGATCCTTGTGTTCAATATCCGATATACAACTCAAAGATCTGGTCGTACATTTTTGAGAAAATCGATCGAAAGCTGGAAATATGTGTTAACGCTACAAAACTGTAACTACCGTTGTTCTTACAAACTCTAATTCATCGGGAAATCCTTTATACTGTTAAGAACGAAGGTTTTTGTGCTTAATATCCGATATACAACTCAAAGATCTGGTCGTACATATTTGAGAAAATCGATCGAAAGCTGATAATATGTGTTAACGGTATAAAACTGTAACTACCGTAGTTCTTACAAACTCTAATTCATCGGAAAATCCTTTATACTGTTAAGAACGAAGGTTCTTGTGCTTAATATCCGATATACGACTCAAAGATCTGATCGTACATTTTTGAGAAAACAGATCGGAAGCAGAAAATATGTGTTAACGGTACAAAACTGTAACTACCGTTGTTCTTACAAACTTTAATTCATCGGAAAATTCTTAATACCGTTAAGGACGAAGGTTCTTGTGCTTAATATCAGATATACAACTCAAAGATCTGGTAGTACATTTTTGAGAAAATCGATCGAAAGTTGATTATATGTGTTAATGGTACAAAACTGTACTTACCGTAGCTCTTACAAACTCTAATTCATCGGGGAATCCTTTATACCGTTAAGGGCGAAGGTTCTTGTGCTTAATATCCGATATACAAGTCAAAGATCTGGTGGTACATTTTTGAGAAAATCGATCGAAAGCTGATAATATGTGTTAACGGTACAAAACTGTAACTACCGTAGTTCTTAGAAACCCTAATTCATCGGAAAATCCTTTATACCGTTAAGGTCGAAGGTCCTTGTGCTTAATATCCGATATACAACTCAAAGATCTGGTCGTACATTTTTGAGAAAATCGATCGAAAGCTGATAATATGTGTTAACGGTACAAAACTGTAACTACCGTAGTTCTTAGAAACTCTAATTCGTCGGGAAATCTTTTCTACCGTTAAGGACGAAGGTCCTTGCGCTTAATATCCGATATACATCTCAAAGATCTGGTCATATATTTTTGAGAAATTCGATCGAAAGCTGATAATATGTGTTAACGGTACAAAACTGTAACTACCGTAGTTCGTAGAAACTCTAATTCATCGGGAAATCCTTTATACCGTTAAGGACGAAGGTTCTTGTGCTTAATATCCGATATACAACTCAAAGATCTGGTGGTACATTTTTGAGAAAATCGATCGAAAGCTGATAATATGTGTTAACGGTACAAAACTGTAACTACCGTAGTTCTTAGAAACTCTAATTCATCGGAAAATCCTGTACACCGTTAAGGACGAAGGTCCTTGTGCTTAATAGCCGTTATACAACTCAAAGATCTGGTCGTACATTTTTGAGAAAATCGATCGAAAGCTGAAAATATGTGTTAACGGTACAAAACTGTAACTACCGTTGTTCTTACAAACTCTAATTCATCGGAAAATCCTTTATACTGTTAAGAACGAAGGTTCTTGTGCTTAATATCCGATATACGACTCAAAGATCTGATCGTACATTTTTGAGAAAACAGATCGGAAGCAGAAAATATGTGTTAACGGTACAAAACTGTAACTACCGTTGTTCTTACAAACTTTAATTCATCGGAAAATTCTTAATACCGTTAAGGACGAAGGTTCTTGTGCTTAATATCAGATATACAACTCAAAGATCTGGTAGTGCATTTTTGAGAAAATCGATCGAAAGTTGATTATATGTGTTAATGGTACAAAACTGTACCTACCGTAGTTCTTACAAACTCTAATTCATCGGGGAATCCTTTATACCGTTAAGGGCGAAGGTTCTTGTGCTTAATATCCGATATACAAGTCAAAGATCTGGTGGTACATTTTTGAGAAAATCGATCGAAAGCTGATAATATGTGTTAACGGTACAAAACTGTAACTACCGTAGTTCTTAGAAACCCTAATTCATCGGAAAATCCTTTATACCGTTAAGGTCGAAGGTCCTTGTGCTTAATATCCGATATACAACTCAAAGATCTGGTCGTACATTTTTGAGAAAATCGATCGAAAGCTGATAATATGTGTTAACGGTACAAAACTGTAACTACCGTAGTTCTTAGAAACTCTAATTCGTCGGGACATCTTTTCTACCGTTAAGGACGAAGGTCCTTTCGCTTAATATCCGATATACATCTCAAAGATCTGGTCATATATTTTTGAGAAATTCGATCGAAAGCTGATAATATGTGTTAACGGTACAAAACTGTAACTACCGTAGTTCGTAGAAACTCTAATTCATCGGGAAATCCTTTATACCTTTAAGGACGAAGGTCCTTGGGCTTAAAAGCCGATATACAACTCAAAGATCTGGTGGTACATTTTTGAGAAAATCGATCGAAAGCTGATAATATGTGTTAACGGTACAAAACTGTAACTAACGTAGTTCTTAGAAACTCTAATTCATCGGAAAATCCTTTATACCGTTTAGGACGAAGGTCCTTGTGCTTAATATCAGATATACAGCTCAAAGATCTGCTCATACATTTTTGAGGAAATCGATCGAAAGCTGATAGTATGTGTTAACGGTACAAATTTGTAACTACCGTAGTTCCTAGAAACTCTAATTCATCGGAAAATCCTTTATACCGTTAAGGACGAAGGTCCTTGTGCTTATAAGCCGATATACAACTCAAAGATCTGGTGTTAACGGTACAAAACTGTAACTACCGTTGTTCTTACAAACTCTAATTCATCGGGAAGTCTTTTATACTGTTAAGAACGAATGTTCTTGTGCTTAATATCCGATATACAGCTCAAAGATCTGATCGTACATTTTTGACAAACCGATCGGAAGCTGAAAATATGTGTTAACGATACAAAACTGTAACTACCGTTGTTCTTACAAACTTTAATTCATCGGAAAATTCTTAATACCGTTAAGGACGAAGGTCCTTGTGCTTAATATCAGATATACAACTCAAAGATCTGGTCATACATTTTTGGGATAATCGATCGAAAGTTGATAATATGTGTTAATGGTACAAAACTGTACCTACCGTAGTTCTTACAAACTCGAATTCATCGGGGAATCCTTTATACTGTGAAGGGCGATGGTTCTTGTGCTTAATATCCGATATACAACTCAAAGATCTGGTGGTACATTTTTGAGAAAATCGATCAAAAGCTGATAATATGTGTTAACGGTACAAAACTGTAACTACCGTAGTTCTTAGAAACTCTAATTCGTCGGGAAATCTTTTCTACCGTTAAGGACGAAGGTCCTTTCGCTTAATATCCGATATACATCTCAAAGATCTGGTCATATATTTTTGAGAAATTCGATCGAAAGCTGATAATATGTGTTAACGGTACAAAACTGTAACTACCGTAGTTCGTAGAAACTCTAATTCATCGGGAAATCCTTTATACCTTTAAGAACGAAGGTCCTTGGGCTTAAAAGCCGATATACAACTCAAAGATCTGGTGGTACATTTTTGAGAAAATCGATCGAAAGCTGATAATATGTGTTAACGGTACAAAACTGTAACTACCGTAGTTCTTAGAAACTCTAATTCATCGGAAAATCCTTTATACCGTTTAGGACGAAGGTCCTTGTGCTTAATATCAGATATACAGCTCAAAGATCTGCTCATACATTTTTGAGGAAATCGATCGAAAGCTGATAGTATGTGTTAACGGTACAAATTTGTAACTACCGTAGTTCCTAGAAACTCTAATTCATCGGAAAATCCTTTATACCGTTAAGGACGAAGGTCCTTGTGCTTATAAGCCGATATACAACTCAAAGATCTGGTGTTAACGGTACAAAACTGTAACTACCGTTGTTCTTACAAACTCTAATTCATCGGGAAGTCTTTTATACTGTTAAGAACGAATGTTCTTGTGCTTAATATCCGATATACAGCTCAAAGATCTGATCGTACATTTTTGACAAACCGATCGGAAGCTGAAAATATGTGTTAACGATACAAAAATGTAACTACCGTTGTTCTTACAAACTTTAATTCATCGGAAAATTCTTAATACCGTTAAGGACGAAGGTCCTTGTGCTTAATATCAGATATACAACTCAAAGATCTGGTCATACATTTTTGGGAAAATCGATCGAAAGTTGATTATATGTGTTAATGGTACAAAACTGTACCTACCGTAGTTCTTACAAACTCGAATTCATCGGGGAATCCTTTATACCGTTAGGGACGAAGGTCCTTGTGTTCAATATCCGATACACAACTCAAAGATCTGGTCATACATTTTTGAGAAAATTGATCGAAAGCTGAAAATAAGTGTTAACGCTACAAAACTGTAACTACCGTTGTTCTTATAAACTCTAATTCATCGAGAAATCCTTTAAAGCGTTAAGGACGAAGATCCTTGTGTTCAATATCCGATATACAACTCAAAGATCTGGTCGTACATTTTTGAGAAAATCGATCGAAAGCTGAAAATATGTGTTAACGCTACAAAACTGTAACTACCGTTGTTCTTACAAACTCTAATTCATCGGGAAATCCTTTATACTGTTAAGAACGAAGGTTCTTGTGCTTAATATCCGATATACAACTCAAAGATCTGGTGGTACATTTTTGAGAAAATCGATCGAAAGCTGATAATATGTGTTAACGGTACAAAACTGTAACTACCGTAGTTCTTAGAAACTCTAATTAATCGGGAAATCCTATGTTCCCTTAAGGACGAAGGTCCTTGTGCTTAATATCCGATATACAACTCAAAGATCTGGTCGTACATTTTTGAGAAAATCGATCGAAAGCTGATAATATGTGTTAACGGTGCAAAACTGTAACTACCGTAGTTCTTAGAAACTCTAATTCATCGGAAAATCCTTTATACCGTTAAGGACGAAGGTCCTTGTGTTTAATAGCCGATATACAACTCAAAGATCTGGTCGTACATTTTTGAGAAAATCGATCGAAAGCTGATAATATGTGTTAACGGTACAAAACTGTAACTACCGTAGTGCTTAGAAAATCTTATTCGTCGGGAAATCTTTTATACCGTTAAGGACGAAGGTCCTTGCGCTTAATATCCGATATACATCTCAAAGATCTGGTCATACATTTTTGAGAAATTCGATTGAAAGCTGATAATATGTGTTAACGGTACAAAACTGTAACTACCGTAGTTCTTAGAAACTGTAATTCATCGGAAAATCCTTTATACCGTTAGGGACGAAGGTCCTTGTGTTCAATATCCGATACACAACTCAAAGATCTGGTCGTACATTTTTGAGAAAATTGATCGAAAGCTGAAAATAAGTGTTAACGCTACAAAACTGTAACTACCGTTGTTCTTATAAACTCTAATTCATCGAGAAATCCTTTATAGCGTTAAGGACGAAGATCCTTGTGTTCAATATCCGATATACAACTCAAAGATCTGGTCGTACATTTTTGAGAAAATCGATCGAAAGCTGAAAATATGTGTTAACGCTACAAAACTGTAACTACCGTTGTTCTTACAAACTCTAATTCATCGGGAAATCCTTTATACTGTTAAGAACGAAGGTTCTTGTGCTTAATATCCGATATACAACTCAAAGATCTGCTCGTACATATTTGAGAAAATCGATCGAAAGCTGATAATATGTGTTAACAGTATAAAACTGTAACTACCGTAGTTCTTAGAAACTCTAATTCATCGAGAAATCCTTTATAGCGTTAAGGACGAAGATCATTGTGTTCAAAATCTGATATACAACTCAAAGATCTGGTCGTACATTTTTGAGAAATTCGATCGAAGGCTGATAATATGTGTTAACGGTACAAAACTGTAACTACCGTAGTTCTTACAAACTCTAATTCATCGAGAAATCCTTTATAGCGTTAAGGACGAAGATCCATGTGTTCAATATCCGATATACAACTCAAAGATCTGGTCGTACATTTTTGAGAAAATCGATCGAAAGCTGAAAATATGTGTTAACGCTACAAAACTGTAACTACCGTTGTTCTTACAAACTCTAATTCATCGGGAAATCCTTTATACTGTTAAGAACGAAGGTTCTTGTGCTTAATATCAGATATACAACTCAAAGATCTGGTCATACATTTTTGGGAAAATCGATCGAAAGTTGATAATATGAGTAGTTAGGATATACCGGTTCTGGGTCAGGAGGCGCGGAGGCGCAAGCCGATGACGTCACGCCCGGCACTCAAGTATGAACGGATTTCTGCTTGTGCTGGTGGACGGACAGACAAAAAACCGCAAGGTGTTTTTGCTTTAAGCGTTGATCATGTTCTTATCAGTGTTTGCATGTTTTTTCTTAACCCGCAAATACCTAATAGCAATGACTCAAATTCGGCTGGTTGACTTTAGCTGAAATGATATGACTTGCTATATGAAAATATATATATTAATATGGGTTGAAGCAATTTAGGTACGGAGAAGGTTGAAGGATTAAAGAAATGTTTATAAATTTATCATAAAGTCGGTAAGTATTAGGTGGGAGTCTTTGTTTTGAGCTTTTTAAAATTGACAAGTTTGGGGTATTTCTTTGCTTTAAGCGTTGGTCATAATTTTATACGCTACATTATCGGTAGTGGTAGTCAAGCGAGTTCTTATCAGTGTTTGCATGTTTTGTTTTTTTTCTTAACCCTCGCATTAGTTATAGCAATGACTCAAAAAATAAATATATATTTATAAGACTTCTAACGTAGACTGCGAGTAGATACAATATGGGGGTTCTGGATCAGGTGGCTCGGTGGCTCAAGTCGATGACGTCACGCCCGCACCCCAGCGCCATCTAGTGGGGGGCTTTTTGCTCAAATGTGCAAAGGTGTATGTCTTTGCTAAAAGCTATTATGGTGTATGTCTTTGCTAAAAGCTATTATGGTGTATGTCTTTGCTAAAATGTATTAAAAGTAGGCAAGTTTGGTGTATGTCTTTGCTGTAGGCTTTTAAAAATTGGCAAGTTTGGTGTATATCTTTGCTAAAAAGCTATTATGGTGTATGTCTTTGCTAAAAGCTATTATGGTGTATGTCTTTGCTTTTAAGCGTTAGTCATAATTTCATACACTACATTATCGGTAGTGGTAGTCAAGCGAGTTCTTATCAGTGTTTGCATGTTTTGTTTTTCTTAACCCTCGAATACCTAATAGCAATGACTCAAATCCTGAGTGACGAGCTTAGCTGAAATGATATGACTTGCTATATGAAAATATATATATTAATATGGATTGAAGCAATTTAGGTACGGCGAAGGTTGAAGGGTTAAAGAATTGTTTATAAATTTATCATAATGGTGCTAAGTATTAGGTGCGAGTATTAGATTTGTATAAGTAGTTTAAGAATTGGATGACAACCATTTGAAACATAGGCGTATATAAATATCCATTCGTCAGCTGGGGGACATCGGGGTAACAAGCCCCCGCGTAATAACCACCGGTCAAGTCACTTACACCCAGCAACTTCTCCGCCGCTGTATTTTATTTTAAGTAAACGAAATACACCGCAACCAAGAAGAGTCAGGAAGTTTCTAGAAGCTTCGAGATGCAGAAACTTCGAGAACATTTTAGAAGCTGACTTATGTCATTGTATGCCGAAGCGAATGGTGTGAGAGAGAAAGGGAGAGAGAGAATTTGGTAGTAAGAGAGAGAAAGGGAGATAGCAAATAGCGCGATCCTATACCAATAATACTTCAGAATCAACCTAACCTTAGCCAATGCCAAGAAGAGACAGGAAGTTTCTAGAAGCTTCGAGATGCAGAAACGTCGAGAACATTTTAGAAGTCGACTTATGTTATTGTATGCCGATGACGTCACCCATACCCATCCTGGTACGGATTTTAATTTTATTTAATTTCAATTTCAATACTAATTTCAAGGTTAAAGTGATAAGAGCCAAGCTTCATAGTAAGCGAACTCATAACCCGCAAGTTCAAGATAAGGCAGCAATGTACAAGTTCAAACATGTTTTTTTGTGTTACTTCTAAAATAAATAAACAATTTTTGCGGTCAAGTGCAAGGGCAAAAAAAGAAGATAAGAATTAAAAGTTGATATGTCAAAAACTAAGCTAAGCTAACCTAAGCTAATATAAGCTAAGGCTGCGTTCATAGTGAACGCCCATAATCGGCTGCTTTTTTATAATGATTCTTGTTGTTGTTGTTCTTACTGTTGCTATTGTTGTTCTTACTGATGTTGTTGTTGTTGTTGTTGTTGTTCTTGTTCTTGTTGTTCTTACTGTTGTTGTTGTTGTTGTTCTTACTCTTGTTGTTGTTGTGGTTGTTGTTGTTGATGAAGCTGTTTTACTAATAAAAATAGGCAATCTAAAGTTACTAAATAAATAGCTAAACTTCTTTAATTACACTACATTTTGAGCCCAATTTGGTCACATCTGTTGATAACCAAGATAAGCTATGGAAGCTACGTCCAATTACAGATCATCTCAAGTCAAATATGTTGAAGAACTATCACCCAACACAACATTTATCTTACGATGACAATGGACGACACGGTTGCAAGCAGTTTTTTTTTTTAAAGGTAAACCAATCGGCCAAACGGTTACATGTTAAATTTTGACATATATCAAGGCAAGAACCCACGTTGTACCAATCCATATGATGAACGATTCGGAAAATGTGCAGCACCACTTATAACTATGATCGATGACTTTCAGATGATTTGAAAGGCCTTATTGAATATTTCATTCATATTGAATTATTGTTTGATTGATTATCGATATTGTGATTGATTGATTGATTGATTATCGATCAGTTTTAGCAGTTAGCTGTAGAACAGTACAGTTCTACATCTACCAGCTAAAATGGTCTGTACTGTTCAACAGCTACCGGCTTAAACTGATCTGTACTGTTCAACAGCTACCGGCTTAAACTGATCTGTACTGTTCTACAGCTAACTGCTAAAACTGATCGATAATCAATCAATCAATCAATCACAATATCGATAATCAATCAAACAATAATTCAATATGAATGAAATATTCAATAAGGCCTTTCAAATCATCTGAAAGTCATCGATCATAGTTATAAGTGGTGCTGCACATTTTCCGAATCGTTCATCATATGGATTGGTACAACGTGGGTTCTTGCCTTGATATATGTCAAAATTTAACATGTAACCGTTTGGCCGATTGGTTTACCTTTAAAAACTGCTTGCAACCGTGTCGTCCATTGTCATCGTAAGATAAATGTTGTGTTGGGTGATAGTTCTTCAACATATTTGACTTGAGATGGTCCGTAATTGGATGTAGCTTCCATAGCTTATCTTGGTTATCAACAGATGTGACAAAATTGGGCTCAAAATGTAGTGTAATTAATATAAATAATATTTTAATAAAGAAGTTTAGCTATTTATTTAGTAACTTCAGATTGCCTATTTTTATTAGTAAAACAGCCTCATCAACAACAACAACACCCACAACAACAACAAGAGTAAGAACAACAACAACAACAACACCAGTAAGAACAACAACAAGAACAAGAACAACAACAACAACATCAGTAAGAACAACAATAGCAACAGTAAGAACAACAACAACAAGAACCATTATAAAAAAGCAGCCGATTATGGGCGTTCACTATAAACGCAGCCTTAGCTTATATTGGCTTAGGTTAGCTTAGCTTAGTTTTTGACATATCAACTTTAAATTCTTATCTTCTTTTTTTGCCCTTGCACTTGACCGCAAAAATTGTTTATTTATTTTATAAGTAACACAAAAAAACATGTTTGAACTTGTCCATTGCTGCCTTATCTTGAACTTGCGGGTTATGCGTGCGCTTACTATGAAGCTTGGCTCGTATCACTTTAACCTTGAAATTAGTATTGAAATTGAAATTAAATAAAATTAAAATCCGTAACAGGATGGGTATGGGTGACGTCATCGGCATACAATAACATAAGTCGACTTCTAAAATGTTCTCGACGTTTCTGCATCTTGAAGCTTCTAGAAACTTCCTGACTCTTCTTGGCATTGGCTTAGGTTAGGGATGATTCTGAAGTATTCTTTGTATAGGATCGCGCTATTTGCTATCTCCCTTTCTCTCTCTTACTACCAAATTCTCTCTCTCCCTTTCTCTCTCTCCCTTTCTCTCTCTCTCTCTCTCTCTCTCTCACCCCATGAAGTTTGAGACTTAACACCTTTGACTTAAAAAAAAAATTTTTTTTTTTGTGATGTTGTCAACTTCTAAAAGCTTCTAGAAACTTCTTGACTCTTCTTGGTTGCTATGTATTTCGTTTACTCATGCGAACTCTGATAAGTATGCCACCACGCAGTCTACGTTAGAAGTCTTATAAATATATATTTATTTTTTGAGTCATTGCTATAACTAATGCGAGGGTTAAGAAAAAAAACAAAACATGCAAACACTGATAAGAACTCGCTTGACTACCACTACCGATAATGTAGCGTATAAAATTATGACCAACGCTTAAAGCAAAGAAATACCCCAAACTTGTCAATTTTAAAAAGCTCAAAACAAAGACTCCCACCTAATACTTACCGACTTTATGATAAATTTATAAACATTTCTTTAATCCTTCAACCTTCTCCGTACCTAAATTGCTTCAACCCATATTAATATATATATTTTCATATAGCAAGTCATATCATTTCAGCTAAAGTCAACCAGCCGAATTTGAGTCATTGCTATTAGGTATTTGCGGGTTAAGAAAAAACATGCAAACACTGATAAGAACATGATCAACTCTTAAAGCAAAAACACCTTGCGGTTTTTTGTCTGTCCGTCCACCAGCACAAGCAGAAATCCGTTCATACTTGAGTGCCGGGCGTGACGTCATCGGCTTGCGCCTCCGCGCCTCCTGACCCAGAACCGCTATATCCTAACTACTAATATGTGTTAATGGTACAAAACTGTACCTACCGTAGTTCTTACAAGCTCTAATTCATCGGGGAATCCTTTATACCGTGAAGGGCGATGGTTCTTGTGCTTAATATCCCATATACAACTCAGAGATCTGGTGGTACATTTTTGAGAAAATCGATCGAAAGCTGATAATATGTGTTAACGGTACAAAACTGTAACTACCGTAGTTCTTAGAAACTCTAATTCATCGGGAAATCCTATATACCCTAAAGGTCGAAGGTCCTTGTGCTTAATATCCGATATACAACTCAAAGATCTGGTCGTACATTTTTGAGAAAATCGATCGAAAGCTGATAATATGTGTTAACGGTACAAAACTGTAACTACCGTAGTTCTTAGAAACTCTAATTCATCGGCAAATCCTTTATACCGTTAAGGACGAAGGTCCTTGAGTTTAATATCCGATATACAACTCAAAGATCTGGTCGTACATTTTTGAGAAAATCGATCGAAAGCTGATAATATCTGTTAATGGTACAAAACTGTAACTACCGTAGTGCTTAGAAAATCTAATTCGTCGGGAAATCTTTTATACCGTTAAGGACGAAGGTCCTTGCGCTTAATATCCGATATACATCTCAAGGATCTGGTCATACATTTTTGAGAAATTCGATCGAAAGCTGATAATATGTGTTAACGGTACAAAACTGTAACTACCGTAGTTCTTAGAAACTCTTATTCATCGGAAAATCCTTTATACCGTTAGGGACGAAGGTCCTTGTGTTCAATATCCGATATACAACTCAAAGATCTGGTCGTACATTTTTGAGAAAATCGATCGAAAGCTGAAAATAAGTGTTAACGCTACAAAACTGTAACTACCGTTGTTCTTACAAACTCTAATTCATCGGGAAATCCTTTATACTGTTAAGAACGAAGGTTCTTGTGCTTAATATCCGATATACAACTCAAAGATCTGGTCGTACATATTTGAGAAAATCGATCGAAAGCTGATAATATGAGTTAACGGTATAAAACTGTAACTACCGTAGTTCTTAGTAACTCTAATTCATCGAGAAATCCTTTATACCGTTAAGGACGAAGGTCCTTGTGCTTAATATCAGATATACAACTCAAAGATCTGGTCGTACATTTTTGAGAAAATCGATCGAAAGCTGATAATATGTGTTAACGGTACAAAACTGTAACTACCGTAGTGCTTAGAAAATCTAATTCATCGGGAAATCCTATATACCCTAAAGGACGAAGGTCCTTGTGCTTAATATCCGATATACAACTCAAAGATCTGGTCGTACATTTTTGAGAAAATCGATCGAAAGCTGAAAACATGTGTTAACGCTACAAAACTTTAACTACCGTTGTTCTTACAAACTCTAATTCATCGGGAAATCCTTTATACTGTTAAGAACGAAGGTTCTTGTGCTTAATATCCGATATACAACTCAAAGATCTGGTCGTACATATTTGAGAAAATCGATCGAAAGCTGATAATATGAGTTAACGGTATAAAACTGTAACTACCGTAGTTCTTAGAAACTCTAATTCATCGAGAAATCCTTTATAGCGTTAAGGACGAAGATCCTTGTGTTCAATATCTGATATACAACTCAAAGATCTGGTCGTACATTTTTGAGAAAATCGATCGAAACCTGAAAATATGTGTTAACGCTACAAAACTGTAACTACCGTAGTTCTTACAAACTCTAATTCATCGGGAAATCCTTTATAGCGTTAAGGACGAAGGTCCTTGTGTTTAATATCCGATATGCAACTCAAAGATCTGGTCGTACATTTTTTAGAAAATCGATCGAAGGCTAAAAATATGTGTTAACGCTACAAAACTGTAACTACCATTGTTCTTACAAACTCTAATTCATCGGGAAATCCTTTATACTGTTAAGAACGAAGGTCCTTGTGCTTAATATCCGATATACAGCACAAAGATCTGGTCGTACGTTTTTGAGAAAATCGATCGAAAGCTGAAAATATGTGTTCAGGGCACAAAACCGTAACTACCGTAGTTCTTACAAACTTTAATTCGTCGGGAAATCCTTTATAGCGTTAAGGACGAAGGTCCTTCAGTTTAATATCCGATATACAACTCAAAGATATATCCGATATATATCCGATAATATCCGATAAACA
This sequence comes from Coremacera marginata, assembly GCA_914767935.1. Classification (NCBI taxonomy): domain Eukaryota; kingdom Metazoa; phylum Arthropoda; class Insecta; order Diptera; family Sciomyzidae; genus Coremacera; species Coremacera marginata. Next base: position 114,400,207 of record OU612047.1, on the reverse strand, counting down.
ACTCAATCGATTGAAAGCTTATAATATGTGTTAACGATACAAAACTGTAACTACCGTAGTTCTTACAAACTCTAATTCATCGGAAAATCCTTTATAGCGTTAAGGACGCAGGTCCTTGTGCTTAATATCCGATATACAACACAAAGATCTGGTCGTACATTTTTGAGAAAATCGATCGAAAGCTGAAAATATGTGTTAACGGTACAAAACTGTAACTACCGTTGTTCTTACAAACTCTAATTCATCGGAAAATCCTTTATACTGTTAAGAACGAAGGTTCTTGTGCTTAATATCCGATATACAACTCAAAGATCTCATCGTACATTTTTGAGAAAACAGATCGGAAGCAGAAAATATGTGTTAACGGTACAAAACTGTAACTACCGCAGTTCTTAGAAAGTCTAATTCATCGGGATATCCTATATACCGTTAAGGACGAAGGTCCTTGTGCTTAATATCAGATATACAACTGGTGGTACATTTTTGAGAAAATCGATCGGAAGCTGATAATATGTGTTAACGGTACAAAACTGTAACTACCGTAGTTCTTAGAAACTCTAATTCATCGGAAAATCCTTTATACCGTTAAGGTCGAAGGTCCTTGAGTTTAATATCCGATATACAACTCAAAGATCTGGTCATACATTTTTGACAAACCGATCGGAAGCTAAAAATATGTGTTAACGGTACAAAACTGTAACTACCGTTGTTCTTACAAACTTTAATTCATCGGAAAATTCTTAATACCGTTAAGGACGAAGGTCCTTGTGCTTAATATCAGATATACAACTCAAAGATCTGGTCATACATTTTTGGGAAAATCGATCGAAAGTTGATAATATGTGTTAATGGTACAAAACTGTACCTACCGTAGTTCTTACAAACTCTTATTTATCGGGGAATCCTTTATACCGTGAAGGGCGATGGTTCTTGTGCTTAATATCCGATATACAACTCAGAGATCTGGAGGTACATTTTTGAGAAAATCGATCGAAAGCTGATAATATGTGTTAACGGTACAAAACTGTAACAACCGTAGTTCTTAGAAACTCTAATTCATCGGGAAATCCTATATACCCTAAAGGACGAAGGTCCTTGTGCTTAATATCCGATATACAACTCAAAGATCTGGTCGTACATTTTTGAGAAAATCGATCGAAAGCTGATAATATGTGTTAACGGTACAAAACTGTAACTACCGTAGTTCTTAGAAACTCTAATTCATCGGCAAATCCTTTATACCGTTAAGGACGAAGGTCCTTGAGTTTAATATCCGATATACAACTCAAAGATCTGGTCGTACATTTTTGAGAAAATCGATCGAAAGCTGATAATATGTGTTAACGGTACAAAACTGTAACTACCGTAGTGCTTAGAAAATCTAATTCGTCGGGAAATCTTTTATACCGTTAAGGACAAAGGTCCTTGCGCTTAATATCCGATATACATCTCAAAGATCTGGTCATACATTTTTGAGAAATTCGATCGAAAGCTGATAATATGTGTTAACGGTACAAAACTGTAACTACCGTAGTTCTTAGAAACTCTTATTCATCGGAAAATCCTTTATACCGTTAGGGACGAAGGTCCTTGTGTTCAATATCCGATATACAACTCAAAGATCTGGTCGTACATTTTTGAGAAAATCGATCGAAAGCTGAAAATAAGTGTTAACGCTACAAAACTGTAACTACCGTTGTTCTTACAAACTCTAATTCATCGGGAAATCCTTTATACTGTTAAGAACGAAGGTTCTTGTGCTTAATATCCGATATACAACTCAAAGATCTGGTCGTACATATTTGAGAAAATCGATCGAAAGCTGATAATATGTGTTAACGGTACAAAACTGTATCTACCGTAGTTCTTAGAAACTATAATTCGTCGGGAAATCTTTTCTACCGTTAAGGACGAAGGTCCTTGCGCTTAATATCCGATATACATCTCAAAGATCTGGTCATATATTTTTGAGAAATTCGATCGAAAGCTGATAATATGTGTTGACGCTACAAAACTGTAACTACCGTTGTTCTTACAAACTCTAATTCATCGAGAAATCCTTTATAGCGTTAAGGACGAAGATCCTTGTGTTCAATATCCGATATACAACTCAAAGATCTGGTCGTACATTTTTGAGAAAATCGATGGAAAGCTGGAAATATGTGTTAACGCTACAAAACTGTAACTACCGTTGTTCTTACAAACTCTAATTCATCGGGAAATCCTTTATACTGTTAAGAACGAAGGTTTTTGTGCTTAATATCCGATATACAACTCAAAGATCTGGTCGTACATATTTGAGAAAATCGATCGAAAGCTGATAATATGTATTAACGGTATAAAACTGTAACTACCGTTGTTCTTACAAACTTTAATTCATCGTAAAATTCTTAATACCGTTAAGGACGAAGGTTCTTGTGCTTAATATCAGATATACAACTCAAAGATCTGGTAGTACATTTTTGAGAAAATCGATCGAAAGTTGATTATATGTGTTAATGGTACAAAACTGTACTTACCGTAGCTCTTACAAACTCTAATTCATCGGGGAATCCTTTATACCGTTAAGGTCGAAGGTTCTTGTGCTTAATATCCGATATACAAGTCAAAGATCTGGTGGTACATTTTTGAGAAAATCGATCGAAAGCTGATAATATGTGTTAACGGTACAAAACTGTAACTACCGTAGTTCTTAGAAACCCTAATTCATCGGAAAATCCTTTATACCGTTAAGGTCGAAGGTCCTTGTGCTTAATATCCGATATACAACTCAAAGATCTGGTCGTACATTTTTGAGAAAATCGATCGAAAGCTGATAATATGTGTTAACGGTACAAAACTGTAACTACCGTAGTTCTTAGAAACTCTAATTCGTCGGGAAATCTTTTCTACCGTTAAGGACGAAGGTCCTTGCGCTTAATATCCGATATACATCTCAAAGATCTGGTCATATATTTTTGAGAAATTCGATCGAAAGCTGATAATATGTGTTAACGGTACAAAACTGTAACTACCGTAGTTCTTAGAAACTCTAATTCGTCGGGAAATCTTTTCTACCGTTAAGGACGAAGGTCCTTTCGCTTAATATCCGATATACATCTCAAAGATCTGGTCATATATTTTTGAGAAATTCGATCGAAAGCTGATAATATGTGTTAACGGTACAAAACTGTAACTACCGTAGTTCGTAGAAACTCTAATTCATCGGGAAATCCTTTATACCTTTAAGGACGAAGGTCCTTGGGCTTAAAAGCCGATATACAAGTCAAAGATCTGGTGGTACATTTTTGAGAAAATCGATCGAAAGCTGATAATATGTGTTAACGGTACAAAACTGTAACTACCGTAGTTCTTAGAAACCCTTATTCATCGGGAAATCCTTTATACCTTTAAGGACGAAGGTCCTTGGGCTTAAAAGCCGATATACAACTCAAAGATCTGGTGGTACATTTTTGAGAAAATCGATCGAAAGCTGATAATATGTGTTAACGGTACAAAACTGTAACTACCGTAGTTCGTAGAAACTCTAATTCATCGGGAAATCCTTTATACCTTTAAGGACGAAGGTCCTTGGGCTTAAAAGCCGATATACAACTCAAAGATCTGGTGGTACATTTTTGAGAAAATCGATCGAAAGCTGATAATATGTGTTAACGGTACAAAACTGTAACTACCGTAGTTCTTAGAAACTCTAATTCATCGGAAAATCCTTTATACCGTTTAGGACGAAGGTCCTTGTGCTTAATATCAGATATACAGCTCAAAGATCTGCTCATACATTTTTGAGGAAATCGATCGAAAGCTGATAATATGTGTTAACGGTACAAAACTGTAACTACCGTAGTTCTTAGAAACTCTAATTCGTCGGGAAATCTTTTCTACCGTTAAGGACGAAGGTCCTTTCGCTTAATATCCGATATACATCTCAAAGATCTGGTCATATATTTTTGAGAAAATCGATCGAAAGCTGATAATATGTGTTAACGGTACAAAACTGTAACTACCGTAGTTCTTAGAAACTCTAATTCATCGGAAAATCCTTTACACCGTTAAGGACGAAGGTCCTTGTGCTTAATAGCCGTTATACAACTCAAAGATCTGGTCGTACATTTTTGAGAAAATCGATCGAAAGCTGAAAATATGTGTTAACGGTACAAAACTGTAACTACCGTTGTTCTTACAAACTCTAATTCATCGGAAAATCCTTTATACTGTTAAGAACGAAGGTTCTTGTGCTTAATATCCGATATACGACTCAAAGATCTTATCGTACATTTTTGAGAAAACAGATCGGAAGCAGAAAATATGTGTTAACGGTACAAAACTGTAACTACCGTTGTTCTTACAAACTTTAATTCATCGGAAAATTCTTAATACCGTTAAGGACGAAGGTTCTTGTGCTTAATATCAGATATACAACTCAAAGATATGGTAGTGCATTTTTGAGAAAATCGATCGAAAGTTGATTATATGTGTTAATGGTACAAAACTGTACCTACCGTAGTTCTTACAAACTCTAATTCATCGGGGAATCCTTTATACCGTTAAGGGCGAAGGTTTTTGTGCTTAATATCCGATATACAAGTCAAAGATCTGGTGGTACATTTTTGAGAAAATCGATCGAAAGCTGATAATATGTGTTAACGGTACAAAACTGTAACTACCGTAGTTCTTAGAAACCCTAATTCATCGGAAAATCCTTTATACCGTTAAGGTCGAAGGTCCTTGTGCTTAATATCCGATATACAACTCAAAGATCTGGTCGTACATTTTTGAGAAAATCGATCGAAAGCTGATAATATGTGTTAACGGTACAAAACTGTAACTACCGTAGTTCTTAGAAACTCTAATTCGTCGGGAAATCTTTTCTACCGTTAAGGACGAAGGTCCTTTCGCTTAATATCCGATATACATCTCAAAGATCTGGTCATATATTTTTGAGAAATTCGATCGAAAGCTGATAATATGTGTTAACGGTACAAAACTGTAACTACCGTAGTTCGTAGAAACTCTAATTCATCGGGAAATCCTTTATACCTTTAAGGACGAAGGTCCTTGGGCTTAAAAGCCGATATACAACTCAAAGATCTGGTGGTACATTTTTGAGAAAATCGATCGAAAGCTGATAATATGTGTTAACGGTACAAAACTGTAACTACCGTAGTTCTTAGAAACTCTAATTCATCGGAAAATCCTTTATACCGTTTAGGACGAAGGTCCTTGTGCTTAATATCAGATATACAGCTCAAAGATCTGCTCATACATTTTTGAGGAAATCGATCGAAAGCTGATAGTATGTGTTAACGGTACAAATTTGTAACTACCGTAGTTCCTAGAAACTCTAATTCATCGGAAAATCCTTTATACCGTTAAGGACGAAGGTTCTTGTGCTTAATATCCGATATACAGCTCAAAGATCTGATCGTACATTTTTGACAAACCGATCGGAAGCTGAAAATATGTGTTAACGATACAAAACTGTAACTACCGTTGTTCTTACAAACTTTAATTCATCGGAAAATTCTTAATACCGTTAAGGACGAAGGTCCTTGTGCTTAATATCAGATATACAACTCAAAGATCTGGTCATACATTTTTGGGATAATCGATCGAAAGCTGATAGTATGTGTTAACGGTACAAAACTGTAACTACCGTTGTTCTTACAAACTCTAATTCATCGGGAAGTCTTTTATACTGTTAAGAACGAATGTTCTTGTGCTTAATATCAGATATACAGCTCAAAGATCTGCTCATACATTTTTGAGGAAATCGATCGAAAGCTGATAGTATGTGTTAACGGTACAAATTTGTAACTACCGTAGTTCCTAGAAACTCTAATTCATCGGAAAATCCTTTATACCGTTAAGGACGAAGGTTCTTGTGCTTAATATCCGATATACAGCTCAAAGATCTGATCGTACATTTTTGACAAACCGATCGGAAGCTGAAAATATGTGTTAACGATACAAAACTGTAACTACCGTTGTTCTTAGAAACTCTAATTCATCGGAAAATCCTTTATACCGTTTAGGACGAAGGTCCTTGTGCTTAATATCAGATATACAGCTCAAAGATCTGCTCATACATTTTTGAGGAAATCGATCGAAAGCTGATAGTATGTGTTAACGGTACAAAACTGTAACTACCGTTGTTCTTACAAACTCTAATTCATCGGGAAGTCTTTTATACTGTTAAGAACGAATGTTCTTGTGCTTAATATCCGATATACAGCTCAAAGATCTGATCGTACATTTTTGACAAACCGATCGGAAGCTGAAAATATGTGTTAACGATACAAAACTGTAACTACCGTTGTTCTTACAAACTTTAATTCATCGGAAAATTCTTAATACCGTTAAGGACGAAGGTCCTTGTGCTTAATATCAGATATACAACTCAAAGATCTGGTCATACATTTTTGGGATAATCGATCGAAAGTTGATAATATGTGTTAATGGTACAAAACTGTACCTACCGTAGTTCTTACAAACTCGAATTCATCGGGGAATCCTTTATACCGTGAAGGGCGATGGTTCTTGTGCTTAATATCCGATATACAACTCAAAGATCTGGTGGTACATTTTTGAGAAAATCGATCAAAAGCTGATAATATGTGTTAACGGTACAAAACTGTAACTACCGTAGTTCTTAGAAACTCTAATTCGTCGGGAAATCTTTTCTACCGTTAAGGACGAAGGTCCTTTCGCTTAATATCCGATATACATCTCAAAGATCTGGTCATATATTTTTGAGAAATTCGATCGAAAGCTGATAATATGTGTTAACGGTACAAAACTGTAACTACCGTAGTTCGTAGAAACTCTAATTCATCGGGAAATCCTTTATACCTTTAAGGACGAAGGTCCTTGGGCTTGAAAGCCGATATACAACTCAAAGATCTGGTGGTACATTTTTGAGAAAATCGATCGAAAGCTGATAATATGTGTTAACGGTACAAAACTGTAACTACCGTAGTTCTTAGAAACTCTAATTCATCGGAAAATCCTTTATACCGTTTAGGACGAAGGTCCTTGTGCTTAATATCAGATATACAGCTCAAAGATCTGCTCATACAGAAACTCTAATTCATCGGAAAATCCTTTATACCGTTAAGGACGAAGGTCCTTGTGCTTATAAGCCGATATACAACTCAAAGATCTGGTGTTAACGGTACAAAACTGTAACAACCGTTGTTCTTACAAACTCTAATTCATCGGGAAGTCTTTTGTACTGTTAAGAACGAATGTTCTTGTGCTTAATATCCGATATACAGCTCAAAGATCTGATCGTACATTTTTGACAAACCGATCGGAAGCTGAAAATATGTGTTAACGATACAAAACTGTAACTACCGTTGTTCTTACAAACTTTAATTTATCGGAAAATTCTTAATACCGTTAAGGACGAAGGTCCTTGTGCTTAATATCAGATATACAACTCAAAGATCTGGTCATAAATTTTTGGGAAAATCGATCGAAAGTTGATTATATGTGTTAATGGTACAAAACTGTACCTACCGTAGTTCTTACAAACTCGAATTCATCGGGGAATCCTTTATACCGTTAGGGACGAAGGTCCTTGTGTTCAATATCCGATACACAACTCAAAGATCTGGTCATACATTTTTGAGAAAATTGATCGAAAGCTGAAAATAAGTGTTAACGCTACAAAACTGTAACTACCGTTGTTCTTATAAACTCTAATTCATCGAGAAATCCTTTATAGCGTTAAGGACGAAGATCCTTGTGTTCAATATCCGATATACAACTCAAAGATCTGGTCGTACATTTTTGAGAAAATCGATCGAAAGCTGAAAATATGTGTTAACGCTACAAAACTGTAACTACCGTTGTTCTTACAAACTCTAATTCATCGGGAAATACTTTATACTGTTAAGAACGAAGGTTCTTGTGCTTAATATCCGATATACAACTCAAAGATCTGGTGGTACATTTTTGAGAAAATCGATCGAAAGCTGATAATATGTGTTAACAGTACAAAACTGTAACTACCGTAGTTCTAAGAAACTCTAATTAATCGGGAAATCCTATGTTCCCTTAAGGACGAAGGTCCTTGTGCTTAATATCCGATATACAACTCAAAGATCTGGTCGTACATTTTTGAGAAAATCGATCGAAAGCTGATAATATGTGTTAACGGTGCAAAACTGTAACTACCGTAGTTCTTAGAAACTCTAATTCATCGGAAAATCCTTTATACCGTTAAGGACGAAGGTCCTTGTGTTTAATATCCGATATACAACTCAAAGATCTGGTCGTACATTTTTGAGAAAATCGATCGAAAGCTGATAATATGTGTTAACGGTACAAAACTGTAACTACCGTAGTGCTTAGAAAATCTAATTCGTCGGGAAATCTTTTATACCGTTAAGGACGAAGGTCCTTGCGCTTAATATCCGATATACAACTCAAAGATCTGGTCGTACATTTTTGAGAAAATTGATCGAAAGCTGAAAATAAGTGTTAACGCTACAAAACTGTAACTACCGTTGTTCTTATAAACTCTAATTCATCGGGAAATCCTTTATAGCGTTAAGGACGAAGATCCTTGTGTTCAATATCCGATATACAACTCAAAGATCTGGTCGTACATTTTTGAGAAAATCGATCGAAAGCTGAAAATATGTGTTAACGCTACAAAACTGTAACTACCGTTGTTCTTACAAACTCTAATTCATCGGGAAATCCTTTATACTGTTAAGAACGAAGGTTCTTGTGCTTAATATCCGATATACAACTCAAAGATCTGCTCGTACATATTTGAGAAAATCGATCGAAAGCTGATAATATGTGTTAACAGTATAAAACTGTAACTACCGTAGTTCTTACAAACTCTAATTCATCGAGAAATCCTTTACAGCGTTAAGGACGAAGGTTCTTGTGCTTAATATCCGATATACAACTCAAAGATCTGCTCGTACATATTTGAGAAAATCGATCGAAAGCTGATAATATGTGTTAACAGTATAAAACTGTAACTACCGTAGTTCTTAGAAACTCTAATTCATCGAGAAATCCTTTATAGCGTTAAGGACGAAGATCATTGTGTTCAAAATCTGATATACAACTCAAAGATCTGGTCGTACATTTTTGAGAAATTCGATCGAAAGCTGATAATATGTGTTAACGGTACAAAACTGTAACTACCGTAGTTCTTACAAACTCTAATTCATCGAGAAATCCTTTATAGCGTTAAGGACGAAGATCCATGTGTTCAATATCCGATATACAACTCAAAGATCTGGTCGTACATTTTTGAGAAAATCGATCGAAAGCTGAAAATATGTGTTAACGCTACAAAACTGTAACTACCGTTGTTCTTACAAACTCTAATTCAACGGGAAATCCTTTATACTGTTAAGAACGAAGGTTCTTGTGCTTAATATCCGATATACAACTCAAACATCTGGTCTTACATATTTGAGAAAATTGATCGAAAGCTGAAAATATGTGTTAACGCTACAAAACTGTAACTACCGTTGTTCTTACAAACTCTAATTCATCGGGAAATCCTTTATACTGTTAAGAACGAAGGTTCTTGTGCTTAATATCCGATATACAACTCAAAGATCTGGTCGTACATATTTGAGAAAATCGATCGAAAGCTGATAATATGTGTTAACGGTACAAAACTGTAACTACCGTAGTTCTTAGAAACTCTAATTCATCGGAAAATCCTTTATACCGTTAGGGACGAAGGTCCTTGTGTTCAATATCCGATACACAACTCAATGATCTGGTCATACATTTTTGAGAAATTCGATCGAAAGCTGATAATATGTGTTAACGGTACAAAACTGTAACTACCGTAGTTCTTACAAACTCTAATTCATCGAGAAATCCTTTATAGCGTTAAGGACGAAGGTCCTTGTGCTTAATATCCGATATACAACTCAAAGATCTGATCGTACATTTTTGAGAAAACAGATCGAAAGCTGAAAATATGTGTTAACGCTACAAAACTGTAACTACCGTAGTTCTTAAAAACTCTAATTCATCGGAAAATCCTTTATACCGTTAAGGACGAAGGTTCTTGTGCTTAATAGCCGTTATACAAATCAAAGATCTGGTCGTACATTTTTTAGAAAATCGATTGAAAGCTGAAAATATGTGTTAACGGTACAAAACTGTAACTACCGTTGTTCTTACAAACTCTAATTCATCGAGAAATCCTTTATACTGTTAAGAACGAAGGTTCTTGTGCTTAATATCCGATATACAACTCAAAGATCTGATCGTACATTTTTGAGAAAACAGATCGGAAGCTGAAAATATGTGTTAACGGTTCAAAACTGTAACTACCGTTGTTCTTACAAACTTTAATTCATCGGAAAATTCTTAATACCATTAAGGACGAAGGTCCTTGTGCTTAATATCAGATATACAACTCAAAGATCTGGTCGTACATTTTTGAGAAAATCGATCGAAAGTTGATTATATGTGTTAATGGTACAAAACTGTACCTCCCGTAGTTCTTACAAACTCTAATTCATCGGGGAATCCTTTATACCATTAAGGGCGAAGGTTCTTGTGCTTAATATCCGATATACAACGCAAAGATCTGGTGGTACATTTTTGAGAAAATCGAACGAAAGCTGATAATATGTGTTAACGGTACAAAACTGTAACTACCGCAGTTCTTAGAAAGTCTAATTCATCGGGATATCCTATATACCGTTAAGGACGAAGGTCCTTGTGCTTAATATCAGATATACAACTCAAAGAACTGGTGGTACATTTTTGAGAAAATCGATCGAAAGCTGATAATATTTGTTAACGGTACAAAACTGTAACTACCGTAGTTCTTAGAAACTCTAATTCATCGGAAAATCCTTTATACCGTTAAGGTCGAAGGTCCTTGTGCTTAATATCCGATATACAACTCAAAGATCTGGTCGTACATTTTTGACAAACCGATCGGAAGCTGAAAATATGTGTTAACGGTACAAAACTGTAACTACCGTTGTTCTTACAAGCTTTAATTCATCGGAAAATTCTTAATACCGTTAAGGACGAAGGTCCTTGTGCTTAATATCAGATATACAACTCAAAGATCTGGTCATACATTTTTGGGAAAATCGATCGAAAGTTGATAATATGTGTTAATGGTACAAAACTTTACCTACCGTAGTTCTTACAAACTCTAATTCATCGGGGTATCCTTTATACCGTGAAGGGCGATGGTTCTTGTGCTTAATATCCGATATACAACTCAAAGATCTGGTGGTACATTTTTGAGAAAATCGATCGAAAGCTGATAATATGTGTTAACGGTACAAAACTGTAACTACCGTAGTTCTTAGAAACTCTAATTCATCGGGAAATCCTATATACCGTTAAGGACGAAGGTCCTTGTGCTTAATATCCGATATACAACTCAAAGATCTGGTCGTACATTTTTGAGAAAATCGATCGAAAGCTGATAATATGTGTTCACGGTACAAAACTGTAACTACCGTAGTTCTTAGAAACTCTAATTCATCGCAAAATCCTTTATACCGTTAAGGACGAAGGTCCTTGTGTTTAATATCCGATATACAACTCAAAGATCTGGTCGTACATTTTTGAGAAAATCGACCGAAAGCTGATAATATGTGTTAACGGTACAAACCTGTAACTACCGTAGTTCTTACAAACTCTAATTCATCGAGAAATCCTTTATAGCGTTAAGGACGAAGGTTCTTGTGCTTAATATCCGATATACAACTCAAAGATCTGGTCGTACATATTTGAGAAAATCGATCGAAAACTGATAATATGTGTTAACGGTACAAAACTGTAACTACCGTAGTCCTTAGAAACTCTAATTCGTCGGGAAATCCTTTATACCGTTAAGGACGAAGGTCCTTGCGCTTAATATCCGATATACGACTCAAAGATCTGATCGTACATTTTTGAGAAAACAGATCGGAAGCAGAAAATATGTGTTAACGGTACAAAACTGTAACTACCGTTGTTCTAACAAACTTTAATTCATCGGAAAATTCTTAATACCGTTAAGGACGAAGGTCCTTGTGCTTAATATCAGATATACAACTCAAAGATCTGGTCATACATATTTGAGAAAATCGATCGAAAGCTGATAATATGTGTTAACAGTATAAAACTGTAACTACCGTAGTTCTTAGAAACTCTAATTCATCGAGAAATCCTTTATAGCGTTAAGGACGAAGATCATTGTGTTCAATATCTGATATACAACTCAAAGATCTGGTCGTACATTTTTGAGAAATTCGATCGAAAGCTGATAATAACGGTAACGGTTAACGGTACAAAACTGTAACTACCGTAGTTCTTAGAAACTCTAATTCATCGGGAAATCCTATATACCCTTAAGGACGAAGGTCCTTGTGCTTAATATCCGATATACAACTCAAAGATCTGGTCGTACATTTTTGAGAAAATCGATCGAAAGCTGAAAATATGTGTTAACGGTACAAAACTGTAACTACCGTTGTTCTTACAAACTCTAATTCATCGGAAAATCCTTTATACTGTTAAGAACGAAGGTTCTTGTGCTTAATATCCGATATACGACTCAAAGATCTGATCGTACATTTTTGAGAAAACAGATCGGAAGCAGAAAATATGTGTTAACGGTACAAAACTGTAACTACCGTTGTTCTTACAAACTTTAATTCATCGGAAAATTCTTAATACCGTTAAGGACGAAGGTTCTTGTGCTTAATATCAGATATACAACTCAAAGATCTGGTAGTACATTTTTGAGAAAATCGATCGAAAGTTGATTATATGTGTTAATGGTACAAAACTGTACCTACCGTAGTTCTTACAAACTCTAATTCATCGGTGAATCCTTTATACCGTTAAGGGCGAAGGTTCTTGTGCTTAATATCCGATATACAAGTCAAAGATCTGGTGGTACATTTTTGAGAAAATCGATCGAAAGCTGATAATATGTGTTAACGGTACAAAACTGTAACTACCGTAGTTCTTAGAAACCCTAATTCATCGGAAAATCCTTTATACCGTTAAGGTCGAAGGTCCTTGTGCTTAATATCCGATATACAACTCAAAGATCTGGTCGTAAATTTTTGAGAAAATCGATCGAAAGCTGATAATATGTGTTAACGGTACAAAACTGTAACTACCGTAGTCCTTAGAAACTCTAATTCGTCGGGAAATCTTTTCTACCGTTAAGGACGAAGGTCCTTGCGCTTAATATCCGATATACATCTCAAAGATCTGGTCATATATTTTTGAGAAATTCGATCGAAAGCTGATAATATGTGTTAACGGTACAAAACTGTAACTACCGTAGTTCGTAGAAACTCTAATTCATCGGGAAATCCTTTATACTTTTAAGGACGAAGGTCCTTGTGCTTAAAAGCCGATATACAACTCAAAGATCTGGTGGTACATTTTTGAGAAAATCGATCGAAAGCTGATAATATGTGTTAACGGTACAAAACTGTAACTACCGTAGTTCTTAGAAACTCTAATTCATCGGAAAATCCTTTATACCGTTTAGGACGAAGGTCCTTGTGCTTAATATCCGATATACAGCTCAAAGATCTGCTCATACATTTTTGAGGAAATCGATCGAAAGCTGAAAGTATGTGTTAACGGTACAAATTTGTAACTACCGTAGTTCTTAGAAACTCTAATTCATCGGAAAATCCTTTATACCGTTAAGGACGAAGGTCCTTGTGCTTATAAGCCGATATACAACTCAAAGATCTGGTCGTAGATTTTTGAGAAAATCGATCGAAAGCTGAAAATATGTGTTCAGGGCACAAAACTGTAACTACCGTAGTTCTTACAAACTTTTATCCTTTAAAGCGTTAAGGACGAAGATCCTTGTGTTCAATATCCGATATACAACTCAAAGATCTGGTCGTTCATTTTTGAGAAAATCGATCGAAAGCTGAAAATATGTGTTAGCGGTACAAAACTGTAACTACCGTTGTTCTTACAAACTCTAATTCATCGGGAAGTCTTTTATACTGTTAAGAACGAATGTTCTTGTGCTTAATATCCGATATACAACTCAAAGATCTGATCGTACATTTTTGACAAACCGATCGGAAGCTGAAAATATGTGTTAACGATACAAAACTGTAACTACCGTTGTTCTTACAAACTTTAATTCATCGGAAAATTCTTAATACCGTTAAGGACGAAGGTCCTTGTGCTTAATATCAGATATACAACTCAAAGATCTGGTCATACATTTTTGGGATAATCGATCGAAAGTTGATAATATGTGTTAATGGTACAAAACTGTACCTACCGTAGTTCTTACAAACTCGAATTCATCGGGGAATCCTTTATACCGTGAAGGGCGATGGTTCTTGTGCTTAATATCCGATATACAACTCAAAGATCTGGTGGTACATTTTTGAGAAAATCGATCAAAAGCTGATAATATGTGTTAACGGTACAAAACTGTAACTACCGTAGTCCTTAGAAACTCTAATTCGTCCTTTAGGGGAAATCCTTTATACCGTTAAGGACGAAGGTCCTTGCGCTTAATATCCGATATACGACTCAAAGATCTGATCGTACATTTTTGAGAAAACAGATCGGAAGCAGAAAATATGTGTTAACGGTACAAAACTATAACTACCGTTGTTCTAACAAACTTTAATTCATCGGAAAATTCTTAATACCGTTAAGGACGAAGGTCCTTGTGCTTAATATCAGATATACAACTCAAAGATATGGTCATACATATTTGAGAAAATCGATCGAAAGCTGATAATATGTGTTAACAGTATAAAACTGTAACTACCGTAGTTCTTAGAAACTCTAATTCATCGAGAAATCCTTTATAGCGTTAAGGACGAAGATCATTGTGTTCAATATCTGATATACAACTCAAAGATCTGGTCGTACATTTTTGAGAAATTCGATCGAAAGCTGATAATAACGGTAACGGTTAACGGTACAAAACTGTAACTACCGTAGTTCTTAGAAACTCTAATTCATCGGGAAATCCTATATACCCTTAAGGACGAAGGTCCTTGTGCTTAATATCCGATATACAACTCAAAGATCTGGTCGTACATTTTTGAGAAAATCGATCGAAAGCTGAAAATATGTGTTAACGGTACAAAACTGTAACTACCGTTGTTCTTACAAACTCTAATTCATCGGAAAATCCTTTATACTGTTAAGAACGAAGGTTCTTGTGCTTAATATCCGATATACGACTCAAAGATCTGATCGTACATTTTTGAGAAAACAGATCGGAAGCAGAAAATATGTGTTAACGGTACAAAACTGTAACTACCGTTGTTCTTACAAACTTTAATTCATCGGAAAATTCTTAATACCGTTAAGGACGAAGGTTCTTGTGCTTAATATCAGATATACAACTCAAAGATCTGGTAGTACATTTTTGAGAAAATCGATCGAAAGTTGATTATATGTGTTAATGGTACAAAACTGTACCTACCGTAGTTCTTACAAACTCTAATTCATCGGTGAATCCTTTATACCGTTAAGGGCGAAGGTTCTTGTGCTTAATATCCGATATACAAGTCAAAGATCTGGTGGTACATTTTTGAGAAAATCGATCGAAAGCTGATAATATGTGTTAACGGTACAAAACTGTAACTACCGTAGTTCTTAGAAACCCTAATTCATCGGAAAATCCTTTATACCGTTAAGGTCGAAGGTCCTTGTGCTTAATATCCGATATACAACTCAAAGATCTGGTCGTAAATTTTTGAGAAAATCGATCGAAAGCTGATAATATGTGTTAACGGTACAAAACTGTAACTACCGTAGTCCTAAGAAACTCTAATTCGTCGGGAAATCTTTTCTACCGTTAAGGACGAAGGTCCTTGCGCTTAATATCCGATATACATCTCAAAGATCTGGTCATATATTTTTGAGAAATTCGATCGAAAGCTGATAATATGTGTTAACGGTACAAAACTGTAACTACCGTAGTTCGTAGAAACTCTAATTCATCGGGAAATCCTTTATACTTTTAAGGACGAAGGTCCTTGTGCTTAAAAGCCGATATACAACTCAAAGATCTGGTGGTACATTTTTGAGAAAATCGATCGAAAGCTGATAATATGTGTTAACGGTACAAAACTGTAACTACCGTAGTTCTTAGAAACTCTAATTCATCGGAAAATCCTTTATACCGTTTAGGACGAAGGTCCTTGTGCTTAATATCCGATATACAGCTCAAAGATCTGCTCATACATTTTTGAGGAAATCGATCGAAAGCTGATAGTATGTGTTAACGGTACAAATTTGTAACTACCGTAGTTCTTAGAAACTCTAATTCATCCGGAAAATCCTTTATACCGTTAAGGACGAAGGTCCTTGTGCTTATAAGCCGATATACAACTCAAAGATCTGGTCGTAGATTTTTGAGAAAATCGATCGAAAGCTGAAAATATGTGTTCAGGGCACAAAACTGTAACTACCGTAGTTCTTACAAACTTTTATCCTTTAAAGCGTTAAGGACGAAGATCCTTGTGTTCAATATCCGATATACAACTCAAAGATCTGGTCGTTCATTTTTGAGAAAATCGATCGAAAGCTGAAAATATGTGTTAGCGGTACAAAACTGTAACTACCGTTGTTCTTACAAACTCTAATTCATCGGGAAGTCTTTTATACTGTTAAGAACGAATGTTCTTGTGCTTAATATCCGATATACAACTCAAAGATCTGATCGTACATTTTTGACAAACCGATCGGAAGCTGAAAATATGTGTTAACGATACAAAACTGTAACTACCGTTGTTCTTACAAACTTTAATTCATCGGAAAATTCTTAATACCGTTAAGGACGAAGGTCCTTGTGCTTAATATCAGATATACAACTCAAAGATCTGGTCATACATTTTTGGGATAATCGATCGAAAGTTGATAATATGTGTTAATGGTACAAAACTGTACCTACCGTAGTTCTTACAAACTCGAATTCATCGGGGAATCCTTTATACCGTGAAGGGCGATGGTTCTTGTGCTTAATATCCGATATACAACTCAAAGATCTGGTGGTACATTTTTGAGAAAATCGATCAAAAGCTGATAATATGTGTTAACGGTACAAAACTGTAACTACCGTAGTTCTTAGAAACTCTAATTAATCGGGAAATCCTTTGTTCCCTTAAGGACGAAGGTCCTTGTGCTTAATATCCGATATACAACTCAAAGATCTGGTCATACATTTTTGAGAAAATCGATCGAAAGCTGATAATATGTGTTAACGGTGCAAAACTGTAACTACCGTAGTTCTTAGAAACTCTAATTCATCGGAAAATCCTTTATACCGTTAAGGACGATGGTTCTTGTGTTTAATATCCGATATACAACTCAAAGATCTGGTCGTACATTTTTGAGAAAATCGATCGAAAGCTGATAATATGTGTTAACGGTACAAAACTGTAAATACCGTAGTGCTTAGAAAATCTAATTCGTCGGGAAATCTTTTATACCGTTAAGGACGAAGGTCCTTGCGCTTAATATCCGATATACATCTCAAAGATCTGGTCACACATTTTTGAGAAATTCGATCGAAAGCTGATAATATGTGTTAACGGTACAAAACTGTAACTACCGTAGTTCTTAGAAACTCTAATTCATCGGAAAATCCTTTATACCGTTAGGGACGAAGGTCCTTGTGTTCAATATCCGATACACAACTCAAAGATCTGGTCGTACATTTTTGAGAAAATTGATCGAAAGCTGAAAATAAGTGTTAACGCTACAAAAATGTAACTACCGTTGTTCTTACAAACTCTAATTCATCGAGAAATCCTTTATAGCGTTAAGGACGAAGATCCTTGTGTTCAATATCCGATATACAACTCAAAGATCTGGTCGTACATTTTTGAGAAAATCGATCGAAAGCTGAAAATATGTGTTAACGCTACAAAACTGTAACTACCGTTGTTCTTACAAACTCTAATTCATCGGGAAATCCTTTATACTGTTAAGAACGAAGGTTCTTGTGCTTAATATCCGATAAACAACTCAAAGATCTGGTCGTACATATTTGAGAAAATCGATCGAAAGCTGATAATATGTGTTAACAGTATAAAACTGTAACTACCGTAGTTCTTAGAAACTCTAATTCATCGAGAAATCCTTTATAGCGTTAAGGACGAAGATCATTGTGTTCAATATCTGATATACAACTCAAAGATCTGGTCGTACATTTTTGAGAAAATCGATCGAAAGCTGATAATATGCGTTAACGGTACAAAACTGTAACTACCGTAGTTCTTACAAACTTTAAGTCATCGAGAAATCCTTTATAGCGTTAAGGACGAAGATCCTTGTGTTCAATATCCGATATACAACTCAAAGATCTGGTCGTACATTTTTGAGAAAATCGATCGAAAGCTGATAATATGTGTTAACGGTACAAAACTGTAACTACCGTAGTTCTTAGAAACTCTAATTCATCGGGAAATCCTTTATACTGTTAAGAACGAAGGTTCTTGTGCTTAATATCCGATATACAACTCAAAGATCTGGTCGTACATATTTGAGAAAATTGATCGAAAGCTGATAATATGTGTTAACGGTACAAAACTGTAACTACCGTAGTTCTTAGAAACTCTAATTCATCGGAAAATCTTTTATACCGTTAGGGACGAAGGTCCTTGTGTTCAATATCCGATACACAACTCAAAGATCTGGTCATACATTTTTGAGAAATTCGATCGAAAGCTGATAATATGTGTTAACGGTACAAAACTGTAACTACCGTAGTTCTTACAAGCTCTAATTCATCGAGAAATCCTTTATAGCGTTAAGAACGAAGATCCTTGTGTTCAATATCCGATATACAACTCAAAGATCTGGTCGTACATTTTTGAGAAAATCGATCGAAAGCTGAAAATATGTGTTAACGCTACAAAACTGTAACTACCGTTGTTCTTACAAACTCTAATTCATCGGGAAATCCTTTATACTGTTAAGAACGAAGGTTCTTGTGCTTAATATCCGATATACAACTCAAAGATCTGGTCGTACATATTTGAGAAAATCGATCGAAAGCTGATAATATGTGTTAACGGTACAAAACTGTAACTACCGTAGTTCTTAGAAACTCTAATTCATCGGAAAATCCTTTATACCGTTAGGGACGAAGGTCCTTGTGTTCAATATCCGATACACAACTCAAAGATCTGGTCATACATTTTTGAGAAATTCGATCGAAATCTGATAATATGTGTTAACGGTACAAAACTGTAACTACCGTAGTTCTTACAAACTCTAATTCATCGAGAAATCCTTTATAGCGTTAAGGACGAAGATCCTTGTGTTCAATATCCGATATACAACTCAAAGATCTGGTCGTACATTTTTGAGAAAATTTATCGAAAGCTGAAAATATGTGTTAACGCTACAAAACTGTAACTACCGTTGTTCTTACAAACTCTAATTCATCGGGAAATCCTTTATACTGTTAAGAACGAAGGCTCTTGTGCTTAATATCCGATATACAACTCAAAGATCTGGTCGTACATATTTGAGAAAATCGATCGAAAGCTGATAATATGTATTAACGGTACAAAACTGTAACTACCGTAGTTCGTAGAAACTCTAATTCATCGGGAAATCCTTTATACTTTTAAGGACGAAGGTCCTTGTGCTTAAAAGCCGATATACAACTCAAAGATCTGGTGGTACATTTTTGAGAAAATCGATCGAAAGCTGATAATATGTGTTAACGGTACAAAACTGTAACTACCGTAGTTCTTAGAAACTCTAATTCATCGGAAACTCATTTATACCGTTTAGGACGAAGGTCCTTGTGCTTAATATCCGATATACAGCTCAAAGATCTGCTCATACATTTTTGAGGAAATCGATCGAAAGCTGATAGTATGTGTTAACGGTACAAATTTGTAACTACCGTAGTTCTTAGAAACTCTAATTCATCGGAAAATCCTTTATACCGTTAAGGACGAAGGTCCTTGTGCTTATAAGCCGATATACAACTCAAAGATCTGGTCGTATATTTTTGAGAAAATCGATCGAAAGCTGAAAATATGTGTTCAGGGCACAAAACTGTAACTACCGTAGTTCTTACAAACTTTTATCCTTTAAAGCGTTAAGGACGAAGATCCTTGTGTTCAATATCCGATATACAACTCAAAGATCTGGTCGTTCATTTTTGAGAAAATCGATCGAAAGCTGAAAATATGTGTTAACGGTACAAAACTGTAACTACCGTTGTTCTTACAAACTCTAATTCATCGGGAAGTCTTTTATACTGTTAAGAACGAATGTTCTTGTGCTTAATATCCGATATACAACTCAAAGATCTGATCGTACATTTTTGACAAACCGATCGGAAGCTGAAAATATGTGTTAGCGATACAAAACTGTAACTACCGTTGTTCTTACAAACTTTAATTCATCGGAAAATTCTTAATACCGTTAAGGACGAAGGTCCTTGTGCTTAATATCAGATATACAACTCAAAGATCTGGTCATACATTTTTGGGATAATCGATCGAAAGTTGATAATATGTGTTAATGGTACAAAACTGTACCTACCGTAGTTCTTACAAACTCGAATTCATCGGGGAATCCTTTATACCGTGAAGGGCGATGGTTCTTTTGCTTAATATCCGATATACAACTCAAAGATCTGGTGGTACATTTTTGAGAAAATCGATCAAAAGCTGATAATATGTGTTAACGGTACAAAACTGTAAATACCGTAGTGCTTAGAAAATCTAATTCGTCGGGAAATCTTTTATACCGTTAAGGACGAAGGTCCTTGCGCTTAATATCCGATATACATCTCAAAGATCTGGTCATACATTTTTGAGAAATTCGATCGAAAGCTGATAATATGTGTTAACGGTACAAAACTGTAACTACCGTAGTTCTTAGAAACTCTAATTCATCGGAAAATCCTTTATACCGTTAGGGACGAAGGTCCTTGTGTTCAATATCCGATACACAACTCAAAGATCTGGTCGTACATTTTTGAGAAAATTGATCGAAAGCTGAAAATAAGTGTTAACGCTACAAAAATGTAACTACCGTTGTTCTTACAAACTCTAATTCATCGAGAAATCCTTTATAGCGTTAAGGACGAAGATCCTTGTGTTCAATATCCGATATACAACTCAAAGATCTGGTCGTACATTTTTGAGAAAATCGATCGAAAGCTGAAAATATGTGTTAACGCTACAAAACTGTAACTACCGTTGTTCTTACAAACTCTAATTCATCGGGAAATCCTTTATACTGTTAAGAACGAAGGTTCTTGTGCTTAATATCCGATATACAACTCAAAGATCTGGTCGTACATATTTGAGAAAATCGATCGAAAGCTGATAATATGTGTTAACAGTATAAAACTGTAACTACCGTAGTTCTTAGAAACTCTAATTCATCGAGAAATCCTTTATAGCGTTAAGGACGAAGATCATTGTGTTCAATATCTGATATACAACTCAAAGATCTGGTCGTACATTTTTGAGAAAATCGATCGAAAGCTGATAATATGCGTTAACGGTACAAAACTGTAACTACCGTAGTTCTTACAAACTTTAAGTACGAGAAATCCTTTATAGCGTTAAGGACGAAGATCCTTGTGTTCAATATCCGATATACAACTCAAAGATCTGGTCGTACATTTTTGAGAAAATCGATCGAAAGCTGAAAATATGTGTTAACGCTACAAAACTGTAACTACCGTTGTTCTTACAAACTCTAATTCATCGGGAAATCCTTTATACTGTTAAGAACGAAGGTTCTTGTGCTTAATATCCGATATACAACTCAAAGATCTGGTCGTACATATTTGAGAAAATTGATCGAAAGCTGATAATATGTGTTAACGGTACAAAACTGTAACTACCGTAGTTCTTAGAAACTCTAATTCATCGGAAAATCTTTTATACCGTTAGGGACGAAGGTCCTTGTGTTCAATATCCGATACACAACTCAAAGATCTGGTCATACATTTTTGAGAAATTCGATCGAAAGCTGATAATATGTGTTAACGGTACAAAACTGTAACTACCGTAGTTCTTACAAGCTCTAATTCATCGAGAAATCCTTTATAGCGTTAAGAACGAAGATCCTTGTGTTCAATATCCGATATACAACTCAAAGATCTGGTCGTACATTTTTGAGAAAATCGATCGAAAGCTGAAAATATGTGTTAACGCTACAAAACTGTAACTACCGTTGTTCTTACAAACTCTAATTCATCGGGAAATCCTTTATACTGTTAAGAACGAAGGTTCTTGTGCTTAATATCCGATATACAACTCAAAGATCTGGTCGTACATATTTGAGAAAATCGATCGAAAGCTGATAATATGTGTTAACGGTACAAAACTGTAACTACCGTAGTTCTTAGAAACTCTAATTCATCGGAAAATCCTTTATACCGTTAAGGACGAAGGTCCTTGTGCTTAATATCCGATATACAACTCAAAGATCTGGTCATACATTTTTGAGAAATTCGATCGAAATCTGATAATATGTGTTAACGGTACAAAACTGTAACTACCGTAGTTCTTACAAACTCTAATTCATCGAGAAATCCTTTATAGCGTTAAGGACGAAGGTCCTTGTGCTTAATATCCGATATACAACTCAAAGATCTGGTCATACATTTTTGAGAAAATCGATCGAAAGCTGATAATATGTGTTCACGGTACAAAACTGTAACTACCGTAGTTCTTAGAAACTCTAATTCATCGGAAAATCCTTTATACCGTTAAGGACGAAGTTCTTGTGCTTAATAGCCGTTATACAAATCAAAGATCTGGTCGTACATTTTTGAGAAAACAGATCGGAAGCTGAAAATATGTGTTAACGGTACAAAACTGTAACTACCGTTGTACTTACAAACTTTAATTCATCGGAAAATTCTTAATACCGTTAAGGACGAAGGTCCTTGTGCTTAATATCAGATATACAACTCAAAGATCTGGTCGTACATTTTTGAGAAAATCGATCGAAAGTTGATTATATGTGTTAATGGTACAAAACTCTACCTACCGTAGTTCTTACAAACTCTAATTCATCGGGGAATCCTTTATACCATTAAGGGCGAAGGTTCTTGTGCTTAATATCCGATATACAACTCAAAGATCTGGTGGTACATTTTTGAGTAAATCGATCGAAAGCTGATAATATGTGTTAACGGTACAAAACTGTAACTACCGCAGTTCTTAGAAAGTCTAATTCATCGGGATATCCTATATACCGTTAAGGACGAAGGTCCTTGTGCTTAATATCAGATATACAACTCAAAGATCTGGTGGTACATTTTTGAGAAAATCGATCGAAAGCTGATAATATGTGTTAACGGTACAAAACTCTAACTACCGTAGTTCTTAGAAACTCTAATTCATCGGAAAATCCTTTATACCGTTAAGGTCGAAGGTCCTTGTGCTTAATATCCGATATACAACTCAAAGATCTGGTCGTACATTTTTGACAAACCGATCGGAAGCTGAAAATATGTGTTAACGGTACAAAACTGTAACTACCGTTGTTCTTACAAACTTTAATTCATCGGAAAATTCTTAATACCGTTAAGGACGAAGGTCCTTGTGCTTAATATCAGATATACAACTCAAAGATCTGGTCATACATTTTTGGGAAAATCGATCGAAAGTTGATAATATGTGTTAATGGTACAAAACTGTACCTACCGTAGTTCTTACATACTCTAATTCATCGGGGTATCCTTTATACCGTGAAGGGCGATGGTTCTTGTGCTTAATATCCGATATACAACTCAAAGATCTGGTGGTACATTTTTGAGAAAATCGATCGAAAGCTGATAATATGTGTTAATGGTACAAAACTGTAACTACCGTAGTTCTTAGAAACTCTAATTCATCGGGAAATCCTATATACCCTTAAGGACGAAGGTCCTTGTGTTTAATATCCGATATACAACTCAAAGATCTGGTCGTACATTTTTGAGAAAATCGATCGAAAGCTGATAATATGTGTTAACGGTACAAACCTGTAACTACCGTAGTTCTTACAAACTCTAATTCATCGAGAAATCCTTTATAGCGTTAAGGACGAAGGTCCTTGTGCTTAATATCCGATATACAACTCAAAGATCTGGTCGTACATATTTGAGAAAATCGATCGAAAACTGATAATATGTGTTAACGGTACAAAACTGTAACTACCGTAGTCCTTAGAAACTCTAATTCGTCGGGAAATCCTTTATACCGTTAAGGACGAAGGTCCTTGCGCTTAATATCCGATATACGACTCAAAGATCTGATCGTACATTTTTGAGAAAACAGATCGGAAGCAGAAAATATGTGTTAACGGTACAAAACTGTAACTACCGTTGTTCTAACAAACTTTAATTCATCGGAAAATTCTTAATACCGTTAAGGACGAAGGTCCTTGTGCTTAATATCAGATATACAACTCAAAGATCTGGTCATACATATTTGAGAAAATCGATCGAAAGCTGATAATATGTGTTAACAGTATAAAACTGTAACTACCGTAGTTCTTAGAAACTCTAATTCATCGAGAAATCCTTTATAGCGTTAAGGACGAAGATCATTGTGTTCAATATCTGATATACAACTCAAAGATCTGGTCGTACATTTTTGAGAAATTCGATCGAAAGCTGATAATAACGGTAACGGTTAACGGTACAAAACTGTAACTACCGTAGTTCTTAGAAACTCTAATTCATCGGGAAATCCTATATACCCTTAAGGACGAAGGTCCTTCTGCTTAATATCCGATATACAACTCAAAGATCTGGTCGTACATTTTTGAGAAAATCGATCGAAAGCTGAAAATATGTGTTAACGGTACAAAACTGTAACTACCGTTGTTCTTACAAACTCTAATTCATCGGAAAATCCTTTATACTGTTAAGAACGAAGGTTCTTGTGCTTAATATCCGATATACGACTCAAAGATCTGATCGTACATTTTTGAGAAAACAGATCGGAAGCAGAAAATATGTGTTAACGGTACAAAACTTTATACCGTTGTTCTTACAAACTTTAATTCATCGGAAAATTCTTAATACCGTTAAGGACGAAGGTTCTTGTGCTTAATATCAGATATACAACTCAAAGATCTGGTAGTACATTTTTGAGAAAATCGATCGAAAGTTGATTATATGTGTTAATGGTACAAAACTGTACCTACCGTAGTTCTTACAAACTCTAATTCATCGGGGAGTCCTTTATACCGTTAAGGGCGAAGGTTCTTGTGCTTAAGTCAAAGATCTGGTGGTACATTTTTGAGAAAATCGATCGAAAGCTGATAATATGTGTTAACGGTACAAAACTGTAACTACCGTAGTTCTCAGAAGCCCTAATTCATCGGAAAATCCTTTATACCGTTAAGGTCGAAGGTCCTTGTGCTTAATATCCGATATACAACTCAAAGATCTGGTCGTAAATTTTTGAGAAAATCGATCGAAAGCTGATAATATGTGTTAACGGTACAAAACTGTAACTACCGTAGTCCTTAGAAACTCTAATTCGTCGGGAAATCTTTTCTACCGTTAAGGACGAAGGTCCTTGCGCTTAATATCCGATATACATCTCAAAGATCTGGTCATATATTTTTGAGAAATTCGATCGAAAGCTGATAATATGTGTTAACGGTACAAAACTGTAACTACCGTAGTTCGAAGAAACTCTAATTCATCGGGAAATCCTTTATACTTTTAAGGACGAAGGTCCTTGTGCTTAAAAGCCGATATACAACTCAAAGATCTGGTGGTACATTTTTGAGAAAATCGATCGAAAGCTGATAATATGTGTTAACGGTACAAAACTGTAACTACCGTAGTTCTTAGAAACTCTAATTCATCGGAAAATCCTTTATACCGTTTAGGACGAAGGTCCTTGTGCTTAATATCCGATATACAGCTCAAATATCTGCTCATACATTTTTGAGGAAATCGATCGAAAGCTGATAGTATGTGTTAACGGTACAAATTTGTAACTACCGTAGTTCTTAGAAACTCTAATTCATCGGAAAATCCTTTATACCGTTAAGGACGAAGGTCCTTGTGCTTATAAGCCGATACACAACTCAAAGATCTAGACGTACATTTTTGAGAAAATCGATCGAAAGCTGAAAATATGTGTTCAGGGCACAAAACTGTAACTACCGTAGTTCTTACAAACTTTTATCCTTTAAAGCGTTAAGGACGAAGATCCTTGTGTTCAATATCCGATATACAACTCAAAGATCTGGTCGTTCATTTTTGAGAAAATCGATCGAAAGCTGAAAATATGTGTTAACGGTACAAAACTGTAACTACCGTTGTTCTTACAAACTCTAATTCATCGGGAAGTCTTTTATACTGTTAAGAACGAATGTTCTTGTGCTTAATATCCGATATACAACTCAAAGATCTGATCGTACATTTTTGACAAACCGATCGGAAGCTGAAAATATGTGTTAACGATACAAAACTGTAACTACCGTTGTTCTTACAAACTTTAATTCATCGGAAAATTCTTAATACCGTTAAGAACGAAGGTCCTTGTGCTTAATATCAGATATACAACTCAAAGATCTGGTCATACATTTTTGGGATAATCGATCGAAAGTTGATAATATGTGTTAATGGTACAAAACTGTACCTACCGTAGTTCTTACAAACTCGAATTCATCGGGGAATCCTTTATACCGTGAAGGGCGATGGTTCTTGTGCTTAATATCCGATATACAACTCAAAGATCTGGTGGTACATTTTTGAGAAAATCGATCAAAAGCTGATAATATGTGTTAACGGTACAAAACTGTAACTACCGTAGTTCTTAGAAACTCTATTTAATCGGGAAATCCTTTGTTCCCTTAAGGACGAAGGTCCTTGTGCTTAATATCCGATATACAACTCAAAGATCTGGTCATACATTTTTGAGAAAATCGATCGAAAGCTGATAATATGTGTTAACGGTGCAAAACTGTAACTACCGTAGTTCTTAGAAACTCTAATTCATCGGAAAATCCTTTATACCGTTAAGGACGAAGGTCCTTGTGTTTAATATCCGATATACAACTCAAAGATCTGGTCGTACATTTTTGAGAAAATCGATCGAAAGCTGATAATATGTGTTAACGGTACAAAACTGTAAATACCGTAGTGCTTAGAAAATCTAATTCGTCGGGAAATCTTTTATACCGTTATGGACGAAGGTCCTTGCGCTTAATATCCGATATACATCTCAAAGATCTGGTCATACATTTTTGAGAAATTCGATCGAAAGCTGATAATATGTGTTAACGGTACAAAACTGTAACTACCGTAGTTCTTAAAAACTCTAATTCATCGGAAAATCCTTTATACCGTTAGGGACGAAGGTCCTTGTGTTCAATATCCGATACACAACTCAAAGATCTGGTCGTACATTTTTGAGAAAATTGATCGAAAGCTGAAAATAAGTGTTAACGCTACAAAAATGTAACTACCGTTGTTCTTACAAACTCTAATTCATCGAGAAATCCTTTATAACGTTAAGGACGAAGATCCTTGTGTTCAATATCCGATATACAACTCAAAGATCTGGTCGTACATTTTTGAGAAAATCGATCGAAAGCTGAAAATATGTGTTAACGCTACAAAACTGTAACTACCGTTGTTCTTACAAACTCTAATTCATCGGGAAATCCTTTATACTGTTAAGAACGAAGGTTCTTGTGCTTAATATCCGATATACAACTCAAAGATCTGGTCGTACATATTTGAGAAAATCGATCGAAAGCTGATAATATGTGTTAACAGTATAAAACTGTAACTACCGTAGTTCTTAGAAACTCTAATTCATCGAGAAATCCTTTATAGCGTTAAGGACGAAGATCATTGTGTTCAATATCTGATATACAACTCAAAGATCTGGTCGTACATTTTTGAGAAAATCGATCGAAAGCTGATAATATGCGTTAACGGTACAAAACTGTAACTACCGTAGTTCTTACAAACTTTAAGTCATCGAGAAATCCTTTATAGCGTTAAGGACGAAGATCCTTGTGTTCAATATCCGATATACAACTCAAAGATCTGGTCGTACATTTTTGAGAAAATCGATCGAAAGCTGAAAATATGTGTTAACGCTACAAAACTGTAACTACCGTTGTTCTTACAAACTCTAATTCATCGGGAAATCCTTTATACTGTTAAGAACGAAGGTTCTTGTGCTTAATATCCGATATACAACTCAAAGATCTGGTCGTACATATTTGAGAAAATCGATCGAAAGCTGATATGTATTAACGGTACAAAACTGTAACTACCATAGTTCTTAGAAATTCTAATTCGTCGGGAAATCTTTTCTACCGTTAAGGACGAAGGTCCTTGCGCTTAATAGCCGATATACATCTCAAACATCTGGTCATATATTTTTGAGAAATTCGATCGAAAGCTGATAATATGTGTTGACGCTACAAAACTGTAACTACCGTAGTTCTTACAAACTCTAATTCATCGAGAAATCCTTTATACCGTTAAGGACGAAGATCCTTGTGTTCAATATCCGATATACAACTCAAAGATCTGGTCGTACATTTTTGAGAAAATCGATCGAAAGCTGAAAATATGTGTTAACGCTACAAAACTGTAACTACCGTTGTTCTTACAAACTCTAATTCATCGGGAAATCCTTTATACTGTTAAGAACGAAGGTTCATGTGCTTAATATCCGATATACAACTCAAAGATCTGGTCGTACATATTTGAGAAAATTAATCGAAAGCTGATAATATGTGTTAACGGTACAAAACTGTAACCGTAGATCTTACAATTTTTAATTCATCGGAAAATCCTTTATACCGTTAAGGACGAAGGTCCTTGTGTTCAATATCCGATACACAACTCAAAGATCAGGTGGTACATTTTTGAGAAAATCGATCGAAAGCTGATAATATGTGTTAACGGTACAAAACTGTAACTACCGCAGTTCTTAGAAAGTCTAATTCATCGGGATATCCTATATACCGTTAAGGACGAAGGTCCTTGTGCTTAATATCAGATATAAAACTCAAAGATCTGGTGGTACATTTTTGAGAAAATCGATCGAAAGCTGATAATATGTGTTAACGGTACAAAACTGTAACTACCGTAGTTCTTAGAAACTCTAATTCATCGGAAAATCCTTTATACCGTTAAGGTCGAAGGTCCTTGTGCTTAATATCCGATATACAACTCAAAGATCTGGTCGTACATTTTTGACAAACCGATCGGAAGCTGAAAATATGTGTTAACGGTACAAAACTGTAACTACCGTTGTTCTTACAAACTTTAATTCATCGGAAAATTCTTAATACCGTTAAGGACGAAGGTCCTTGTGCTTAATATCAGATATACAACTCAAAGATCTGGTCATACATTTTTGGGAAAATCGATCGAAAGTTGATAATATGTGTTAATGGTACAAAACTGTACCTACCGTAGTTCTTACAAACTCTAATTCATCGGGGAATCCTTTATAATATTAAGGGCGAAGGTTCTTGTGCTTAATATCCGATATACAACTCAAAGATCTGGTGGTACATTTTTGAGAAAATCGATCGAAAGCTGATAATATGTGTTAACGGTACAAAACTGTAACTACCGCAGTTCTTAGAAAGTCTAATTCATCGGGATATCCTATATACCGTTAAGGACGAAGGTCCTTGTGCTTAATATCAGATATACAACTCAAAGATCTGGTCATACATTTTTGGGAAAATCGATCGAAAGTTGATAATATGTGTTAATGGTACAAAACTGTACCTACCGTAGTTCTTACAAACTCTAATTCATCGGGGAATCCTTTATAATATTAAGGGCGAAGGTTCTTGTGCTTAATATCCGATATACAACTCAAAGATCTGGTGGTACATTTTTGAGAAAATCGATCGAAAGCTGATAATATGTGTTAACGGTACAAAACTGTAACTACCGTAGTTCTTAGAAACTCTAATTCATCGGAAAATCCTTTATACCGTTAAGGTCGAAGGTCCTTGTGCTTAATATCCGATATACAACTCAAAGATCTGGTCGTACATTTTTGACAAACCGATCGGAAGCTGAAAATATGTGTTAACGGTACAAAACTGTAACTACCTTTGTTCTTACAAACTTTAATTCATCGGAAAATTCTTAATACCGTTAAGGACGAAGGTCCTTGTGCTTAATATCAGATATACAACTCAAAGATCTGGTCATACATTTTTGGGAAAATCGATCGAAAGTTGATAATATGTGTTAATGGTACAAAACTGTACCTACCGTAGTTCTTACAAACTCTAATTCATCGGGGTATCCTTTATACCGTGAAGGGCGATGGTTCTTGTGCTTAATATCCGATATACAACTCAAAGATCTGGTTGTACATTTTTGAGAAAATCGATCGAAAGCTGATAATATGTGTTAACGGTACAAAACTGTAACTACCGTAGTTCTTAGAAACTCTAATTCATCGGGAAATCCTATATACCCTTAAGGACGAAGGTCCTTGTGCTTAATATCCGATATACAACTCAAAGATCTGGTCGTACATTTTTGAGAAAATCGATCGAAAGCTGATAATATGTGTTAACGGTACAAAACTGTAACTACCGTAGTTCTTAGAAACTCTAATTCATCGGAAAATCCTTTATACCGTTAAGGACGAAGGTCCTTGTGCTTAATATCCGATATACAACTCAAAGATCTGGTCGTACATTTTTGAGAAAATCGATCGAAAGCTGATAATATGTGTTAACGGTACAAAACTGTAACTTCTGTAGTGCTTAGAAAATCTAATTCGTCGGGAATCTTTTATACCGTTAAGGACGAAGGTCCTTGCGCTTAATATCATACATTTTTGAGAAAATCGATCGAAAGCTGATAATATGTGTTAACGGTACAAACCTGTAACTACCGTAGTTCTTACAAGCTCTAATTCATCGAGAAATCGTTTATAGCGTTAAGGACGAAGGTCCTTGTGCTTAATATCCGATATACAACTCAAAGATCTGGTCGTACATATTTGAGAAAATCGATCGAAAACTGATAATATGTCTAAACGGTACAAAACTGTAACTACCGTAGTCCTTAGAAACTCTAATTCGTCGGGAAATCCTTTATACCGTTAAGGACGAAGGTCCTTGCGCTTAATATCCGATATTCGACTCAAAGATCTGATCGTACATTTTTGAGAAAACAGATCGGAAGCAGAAAATATGTGTTAACGGTACAAAACTGTAACTACCGTTGTTCTAACAAACTTTAATTCATCGGAAAATTCTTAATACCGTTAAGGACGAAGGTCCTTGTGCTTAATATCAGATATACAACTCAAAGATCTGGTCGTACATTTTTGAGAAAATCGATCGAAAGTTGATTATATGTGTTAATGGTACAAAACTGTAACTACCGTAGTTCTTAGACACCCTAATTCATCGGAAAATCCTTTATACCGTTAAGGTCGAAGGTCCTTGTGCTTAATATCCGATATACAACTCAAAGATCTGCTCGTACATTTTTGAGAAAATCGATCGAAAGCTGATAATATGTGTTAACGGTACAAAACTGTAACTACCGTAGATCTTAAAAACTTTAATTCGTCGGGAAATCTTTTCTACCGTTAAGGACGAAGGTCCTTGCGCTTAATATCCGATATACATCTCAAAGATCTGGTCATATATTTTTGAGAAATTCGATCGAAAGCTGATAATATGTGTTAACGGTACAAAACTGTAACTACCGTAGTTCTTAGAAACTCTAATTCATCGGAAAATCCTTTATACCGTTAAGGCCGAAGGTCCTTGTGCTTAATATCCGATATACAACTCAAAGATCTGCTCATACATTTTTGAGGAAATCGATCGAAAGCTGATAGTATGTGTTAACGGTTCAAATTTGTAACTACCGTAGGTCTTAGAAACTCTAATTCATCGGAAAATCCTTTATACCGTTAAGGACGAAGGTCCTTGTGCTTATAAGCCGATATACAACTCAAAGATCTGGTGGTACATTTTTGAGAAAATCGATCGAAAACTGAAAATATGTGTTCAGGGCACAAAACTGTAACTTACGTAGTTCTTACAAACTTTCATTCATCGGGAAATCCTTTAAAGCGTTAAGGACGAAGATCCTTGTGTTAAATATCCGATATACAACTCAAAGATCTGGTCGTTTATTTTTGAGAAAATCGATCGAAAGCTGAAAATATGTGTTAACGGTACAAAACTGTAAGTACCGTTGTTCTTACAAACTCTAATTCATCGGGAAGTCTTTTAAACTGTTAAGAACGAAGGTTCTTGTGCATAATATCCGATATACAACTCAAAGATCTGATCGTACATTTTTGACAAACCGATCGGAAGCTGAAAATATGTGTTAACGATACAAAACTGTAACTACCGTTGTTCTTACAAACTTTAATTCATCGGAAAATTCTTAACATCGTTAAGGACGAAGGTCCTTGTGCTTAATATCAGATATACAACTCAAAGATCTGGTCATACATTTTTGGGAAAATCGATCGAAAGTTGATAATATGTGTTAATGGTACAAAACTGTACCTACCGTAGTTCTTACAAACTCGAAGTCATCGGGGAATCCTTTATACCGTGAAGGGCGATGGTTCTTGTGCTTAATATCCGATATACAACTCAAAGATCTGGTCGTACATTTTTGAGAAAATCGATCGAAAGCTGATAATATGTGTTAACGGTACAAAACTGTAACTACCGTAGTTCTTAGAAACTCTAATTCATCGGAAAATCCTTTATACCGTTAAGGACGAAGGTCCTTGTGTTTAATATCCGATATACAACTCAAAGATCTGGTCGTACATTTTTGAGAAAATTGATCGAAAGCTGATAATATGTGTTAACGGTACAAAACTGTAACTACCGTAGTGCTTAGAAAATCTAATTCGTCGGGAAATCTTTTATACCGTTAAGGACGAAGGTCCTTGCGCTTAATGTCCGATATACATCTCAAAGATCTGGTCATACATTTTTGAGAAATTCGATCGAAAGCTGATAATATGTGTTAACGGTACAAAACTGTAACTACCGTAGTTCTTAAAAACTCTAATTTATCGGAAAATCCTTTATACCGTAAGGGACGAAGGTCCTTGTGTTCAATATCCGATACACAACTCAAAGATCTGGTCGTACATTTTTGAGAAAATTGATCGAAAGCTGAAAATAAGTGTTAACGCTACAAAAATGTAACTACCGTTGTTCTTACAAACTCTAATTCATCGAGAAATCCTTTATAGCGTTAAGGACGAAGATCCTTGTGTTCAATATCCGATATACAACTCAAAGATCTGGTCGTACATTTTTGAGAAAATCGATCGAAAGCTGAAAATATGTGTTAACGCTACAAAACTGTAACTACCGTTGTTCTTACAAACTCTAATTCATCGGGAAATCCTTTATACTGTTAAAAACGAAGGTTCTTGTGCTTAATATCCGATATACAACTCAAAGATCTGGTCATACATATTTGAGAAAATCGATCGAAAGCTGATAATATGTGTTAACAGTATAAAACTGTAACTACCGTAGTTCTTAGAAACTCTAATTCATCGAGAAATCCTTTATAGCGTTAAGGACGAAGATCATTGTGTTCAATATCTGATATACAACTCAAAGATCTGGTCGTACATTTTTGAGAAAATCGATCGAAAGCTGATAATATGCGTTAACGGTACAAAACTGTAACTACCGTAGTTCTTACAAACTTTAAGTCATCGAGAAATCCTTTATAGCGTTAAGGACGAAGATCCTTGTGTTCAATATCCGATATACAACTCAAAGATCTGGTCGTACATTTTTGAGAAAATCGATCGAAAGCTGAAAATATGTGTTAACGCTACAAAACTGTAACTACCGTTGTTCTTACAAACTCTAATTCATCGGGAAATCCTTTATACTGTTAAGAACGAAGGTTCTTGTGCTTAATATCCGATATACAACTCAAAGATCTGGTCGTACATATTTGAGAAAATTGATCGAAAGCTGATAATATGTGTTAACGGTACAAAACTGTAACTACCGTAGTTCTTAGAAACTCTAATTCATCGGAAAATCCTTTATACCGTTAGGGACGAAGGTCCTTGTGTTCAATATCCGATACACAACTCAAAGATCTGGTCATACATTTTTGAGAAATTCGATCGAAAGCTAATAATATGTGTTAACGGTACAAAACTGTAACTACCGTAGTTCTTACAAGCTCTAATTCATCGAGAAATCCTTTATAGCGTTAAGAACGAAGATCCTTGTGTTCAATATCCGATATACAACTCAAAGATCTGGTCGTACATTTATGAGAAAATCGATCGAAAGCTGAAAATATGTGTTAACGCTACAAAACTGTAACTACCGTTGTTCTTACAAACTCTAATTCATCGGGAAATCCTTTATACTGTTAAGAACGAAGGTTCTTGTGCTTAATATCCGATATACAACTCAAAGATCTGGTCGTACATATTTGAGAAAATCGATCGAAAGCTGATAATATGTGTTAACGGTACAAAACTGTAACTACCGTAGTTCTTAGAAACTCTAATTCATCGGAAAATCCTTTATACCGTTAGGGACGAAGGTCCTTGTGTTCAATATCCGATACACAACTCAAAGATCTGGTCATACATTTTTGAGAAATTCGATCGAAATCTGATAATATGTGTTAACGGTACAAAACTGTAACTACCGTAGTTCTTACAAACTCTAATTCATCGAGAAATCCTTTATAGCGTTAAGGACGAAGGTCCTTGTGCTTAATATCCGATATACAACTCAAAGATCTGGTCATACATTTTTGAGAAAATCGATCGAAAGCTGATAATATGTGTTCACGGTACAAAACTGTAACTACCGTAGTTCTTAGAAACTCTAATTCATCGGAAAATCCTTTATACCGTTAAGGACGAAGTTCTTGTGCTTAATAGCCGTTATACAAATCAAAGATCTGGTCGTACATTTTTGAGAAAACAGATCGGAAGCTGAAAATATGTGTTAACGGTACAAAACTGTAACTACCGTTGTACTTACAAACTTTAATTCATCGGAAAATTCTTAATACCGTTAAGGACGAAGGTCCTTGTGCTTAATATCAGATATAAAACTCAAAGATCTGGTCGTACATATTTGAGAAAATCGATCGAAAGTTGATTATATGTGTTAATGGTACAAAACTCTACCTACCGTAGTTCTTACAAACTCTAATTCATCGGGGAATCCTTTATACCATTAAGGGCGAAGGTTCTTGTGCTTAATATCCGATATACAACTCAAAGATCTGGTGGTACATTTTTGAGTAAATCGATCGAAAGCTGATAATATGTGTTAACGGTACAAAACTGTAACTACCGCAGTTCTTAGAAAGTCTAATTCATCGGGATATCCTATATACCGTTAAGGACGAAGGTCCTTGTGCTTAATATCAGATATACAACTCAAAGATCTGGTGGTACATTTTTGAGAAAATCGATCGAAAGCTGATAATATGTGTTAACGGTACAAAACTGTAACTACCGTAGTTCTTAGAAACTCTAATTCATCAGAAAATCCTTTATACCGTTAAGGTCGAAGGTCCTTGTGCTTAATATCCGATATACAACTCAAAGATCTGGTCGTACATTTTTGACAAACCGATCGGAAGCTGAAAATATGTGTTAACGGTACAAAACTGTAACTACCGTTGTTCTTACAAACTTTAATTCATCGGAAAATTCTTAATACCGTTAAGGACGAAGGTCCTTGTGCTTAATATCAGATATACAACTCAAAGATCTGGTCGTACATTTTTGAGAAAATCGATCGAAAGTTGATTATATGTGTTAATGGTACAAAACTCTACCTACCGTAGTTCTTACAAACTCTAATTCATCGGGGAATCCTTTATACCATTAAGGGCGAAGGTTCTTGTGCTTAATATCCGATATACAACTCAAAGATCTGGTGGTACATTTTTGAGTAAATCGATCGAAAGCTGATAATATGTGTTAACGGTACAAAACTGTAACTACCGCAGTTCTTAGAAAGTCTAATTCATCGGGATATCCTATATACCGTTAAGGACGAAGGTCCTTGTGCTTAATATCAGATATACAACTCAAAGATCTGGTGGTACATTTTTGAGAAAATCGATCGAAAGCTGATAATATGTGTTAACGGTACAAAACTGTAACTACCGTAGTTCTTAGAAACTCTAATTCATCGGAAAATCCTTTATACCGTTAAGGCCGAAGGTCCTTGTGCTTAATATCCGATATACAACTCAAAGATCTGGTCATACATTTTTGAGAAAATCGATCGAAAGCTGATAATATGTGTTCACGGTACAAAACTGTAACTACCGTAGTTCTTAGAAACTCTAATTCATCGGAAAATCCTTTATACCGTTAAGGACGAAGTTCTTGTGCTTAATAGCCGTTATACAAATCAAAGATCTGGTCGTACATTTTTGAGAAAACAGATCGGAAGCTGAAAATATGTGTTAACGGTACAAAACTGTAACTACCGTTGTACTTACAAACTTTAATTCATCGGAAAATTCTTAATACCGTTAAGGACGAAGGTCCTTGTGCTTAATATCAGATATACAACTCAAAGATCTGGTCGTACATTTTTGAGAAAATCGATCGAAAGTTGATTATATGTGTTAATGGTACAAAACTCTACCTACCGTAGTTCTTACAAACTCTAATTCATCGGGGAATCCTTTATACCATTAAGGGCGAAGGTTCTTGTGCTTAATATCCGATATACAACTCAAAGATCTGGTGGTACATTTTTGAGTAAATCGATCGAAAGCTGATAATATGTGTTAACGGTACAAAACTGTAACTACCGCAGTTCTTAGAAAGTCTAATTCATCGGGATATCCTATATACCGTTAAGGACGAAGGTCCTTGTGCTTAATATCAGATATACAACTCAAAGATCTGGTGGTACATTTTTGAGAAAATCGATCGAAAGCTGATAATATGTGTTAACGGTACAAAACTGTAACTACCGTAGTTCTTAGAAACTCTAATTCATCGGAAAATCCTTTATACCGTTAAGGTCGAAGGTCCTTGTGCTTAATATCCGATATACAACTCAAAGATCTGGTCGTACATTTTTGACAAGCCGATCGGAAGCTGAAAATATGTGTTAACGGTACAAAACTGTAACTACCGTTGTTCTTACAAAC
Organism: Coremacera marginata; assembly: GCA_914767935.1. NCBI lineage: Eukaryota > Metazoa > Arthropoda > Insecta > Diptera > Sciomyzidae > Coremacera > Coremacera marginata. The sequence continues at coordinate 114,363,060 of OU612047.1, read as the reverse complement.
TTTAATTCATCGGAAAATTCTTAATACCGTTAAGGACGAAGGTCCTTGTGCTTAATATCAGATATACAACTCAAAGATCTGGTCATACATTTTTGGGAAAATCGATCGAAAGTTGATAATATGTGTTAATGGTACAAAACTGTACCTACCGTAGTTCTTACAAACTCTAATTCATCGGGGTATCCTTTATACCGTGAAGGGCGATGGTTCTTGTGCTTAATATCCGATATACAACTCAAAGATCTGGTGGTACATTTTTGAGAAAATCGATCGAAAGCTGATAATATGTGTTAATGGTACAAAACTGTAACTACCGTAGTTCTTAGAAACTCTAATTCATCGGGAAATCCTATATACCCTTAAGGACGAAGGTCCTTGTGTTTAATATCCGATATACAACTCAAAGATCTGGTCGTATATTTTTGAGAAAATCGATCGAAAGCTGATAATATGTGTTAACGGTACAAACCTGTAACTACCGTAGTTCTTACAAACTCTAATTCATCGAGAAATCCTTTATACCGTTAAGGACGAAGGTCCTTGTGTTTAATATCCGATATACAACTCAAAGATCTGGTCGTACATTTTTGAGAAAATCGATCGAAAGCTGATAATATGTGTTAACGGTACAAAACTGTAAATACCGTAGTGCTTAGAAAATCTAATTCGTCGGGAAATCTTTTATACCGTTATGGACGAAGGTCCTTGCGCTTAATATCCGATATACATCTCAAAGATCTGGTCATACATTTTTGAGAAATTCGATCGAAAGCTGATAATATGTGTTAACGGTACAAAACTGTAACTACCGTAGTTCTTAAAAACTCTAATTCATCGGAAAATCCTTTATACCGTTAGGGACGAAGGTCCTTGTGTTCAATATCCGATACACAACTCAAAGATCTGGTCGTACATTTTTGAGAAAATTGATCGAAAGCTGAAAATAAGTGTTAACGCTACAAAAATGTAACTACCGTTGTTCTTACAAACTCTAATTCATCGAGAAATCCTTTATAACGTTAAGGACGAAGATCCTTGTGTTCAATATCCGATATACAACTCAAAGATCTGGTCGTACATTTTTGAGAAAATCGATCGAAAGCTGAAAATATGTGTTAACGCTACAAAACTGTAACTACCGTTGTTCTTACAAACTCTAATTCATCGGGAAATCCTTTATACTGTTAAGAACGAAGGTTCTTGTGCTTAATATCCGATATACAACTCAAAGATCTGGTCGTACATATTTGAGAAAATCGATCGAAAGCTGATAATATGTGTTAACAGTATAAAACTGTAACTACCGTAGTTCTTAGAAACTCTAATTCATCGAGAAATCCTTTATAGCGTTAAGGACGAAGATCATTGTGTTCAATATCTGATATACAACTCAAAGATCTGGTCGTACATTTTTGAGAAAATCGATCGAAAGCTGATAATATGCGTTAACGGTACAAAACTGTAACTACCGTAGTTCTTACAAACTTTAAGTCATCGAGAAATCCTTTATAGCGTTAAGGCCGAAGGTCCTTGTGCTTAATATCAGATATACAACTCAAAGATCTGGTCGTACATTTTTGAGAAAATCGATCGAAAGTTGATTATATGTGTTAATGGTACAAAACTCTACCTACCGTAGTTCTTACAAACTCTAATTCATCGGGGAATCCTTTATACCATTAAGGGCGAAGGTTCTTGTGCTTAATATCCGATATACAACTCAAAGATCTGGTGGTACATTTTTGAGTAAATCGATCGAAAGCTGATAATATGTGTTAACGGTACAAAACTGTAACTACCGCAGTTCTTAGAAAGTCTAATTCATCGGGATATCCTATATACCGTTAAGGACGAAGGTCCTTGTGCTTAATATCAGATATACAACTCAAAGATCTGGTGGTACATTTTTGAGAAAATCGATCGAAAGCTGATAATATGTGTTAACGGTACAAAACTGTAACTACCGTAGTTCTTAGAAACTCTAATTCATCGGAAAATTCTTTATACCGTTAAGGTCGAAGGTCCTTGTGCTTAATATCCGATATACAACTCAAAGATCTGGTCGTACATTTTTGACAAACCGATCGGAAGCTGAAAATATGTGTTAACGGTACAAAACTGTAACTACCGTTGTTCTTACAAACTTTAATTCATCGGAAAATTCTTAATACCGTTAAGGACGAAGGTCCTTGTGCTTAATATCAGATATACAACTCAAAGATCTGGTCATACATTTTTGGGAAAATCGATCGAAAGTTGATAATATGTGTTAATGGTACAAAACTGTACCTACCGTAGTTCTTACAAACTCTAATTCATCGGGGTATCCTTTATACCGTGAAGGGCGATGGTTCTTGTGCTTAATATCCGATATACAACTCAAAGATCTGGTGGTACATTTTTGAGAAAATCGATCGAAAGCTGATAATATGTGTTAATGGTACAAAACTGTAACTACCGTAGTTCTTAGAAACTCTAATTCATCGGGAAATCCTATATACCCTTAAGGACGAAGGTCCTTGTGTTTAATATCCGATATACAACTCAAAGATCTGGTCGTACATTTTTGAGAAAATCGATCGAAAGCTGATAATATGTGTTAACGGTACAAACCTGTAACTACCGTAGTTCTTACAAACTCTAATTCATCGAGAAATCCTTTATACCGTTAAGGACGAAGGTCCTTGTGTTTAATATCCGATATACAACTCAAAGATCTGGTCGTACATTTTTGAGAAAATCGATCGAAAGCTGATAATATGTGTTAACGGTACAAAACTGTAAATACCGTAGTGCTTAGAAAATCTAATTCGTCGGGAAATCTTTTATACCGTTATGGACGAAGGTCCTTGCGCTTAATATCCGATATACATCTCAAAGATCTGGTCATACATTTTTGAGAAATTCGATCGAAAGCTGATAATATGTGTTAACGGTACAAAACTGTAACTACCGTAGTTCTTAAAAACTCTAATTCATCGGAAAATCCTTTATACCGTTAGGGACGAAGGTCCTTGTGTTCAATATCCGATACACAACTCAAAGATCTGGTCGTACATTTTTGAGAAAATTGATCGAAAGCTGAAAATAAGTGTTAACGCTACAAAAATGTAACTACCGTTGTTCTTACAAACTCTAATTCATCGAGAAATCCTTTATAACGTTAAGGACGAAGATCCTTGTGTTCAATATCCGATATACAACTCAAAGATCTGGTCGTACATTTTTGAGAAAATCGATCGAAAGCTGAAAATATGTGTTAACGCTACAAAACTGTAACTACCGTTGTTCTTACAAACTCTAATTCATCGGGAAATCCTTTATACTGTTAAGAACGAAGGTTCTTGTGCTTAATATCCGATATACAACTCAAAGATCTGGTCGTACATATTTGAGAAAATCGATCGAAAGCTGATAATATGTGTTAACAGTATAAAACTGTAACTACCGTAGTTCTTAGAAACTCTAATTCATCGAGAAATCCTTTATAGCGTTAAGGACGAAGATCATTGTGTTCAATATCTGATATACAACTCAAAGATCTGGTCGTACATTTTTGAGAAAATCGATCGAAAGCTGATAATATGCGTTAACGGTACAAAACTGTAACTACCGTAGTTCTTACAAACTTTAAGTCATCGAGAAATCCTTTATAGCGTTAAGGACGAAGATCCTTGTGTTCAATATCCGATATACAACTCAAAGATCTGGTCGTACATTTTTGAGAAAATCGATCGAAAGCTGAAAATATGTGTTAACGCTACAAAACTGTAACTACCGTTGTTCTTACAAACTCTAATTCATCGGGAAATCCTTTATACTGTTAAGAACGAAGGTTCTTGTGCTTAATATCCGATATACAACTCAAAGATCTGGTCGTACATATTTGAGAAAATCGATCGAAAGCTGATATGTATTAACGGTACAAAACTGTAACTACCATAGTTCTTAGAAATTCTAATTCGTCGGGAAATCTTTTCTACCGTTAAGGACGAAGGTCCTTGCGCTTAATAGCCGATATACATCTCAAACATCTGGTCATATATTTTTGAGAAATTCGATCGAAAGCTGATAATATGTGTTGACGCTACAAAACTGTAACTACCGTAGTTCTTACAAACTCTAATTCATCGAGAAATCCTTTATACCGTTAAGGACGAAGATCCTTGTGTTCAATATCCGATATACAACTCAAAGATCTGGTCGTACATTTTTGAGAAAATCGATCGAAAGCTGATAATATGTGTTAACGCTACAAAACTGTAACTACCGTTGTTCTTACAAACTCTAATTCATCGGGAAATCCTTTATACTGTTAAGAACGAAGGTTCATGTGCTTAATATCCGATATACAACTCAAAGATCTGGTCGTACATATTTGAGAAAATTAATCGAAAGCTGATAATATGTGTTGACGCTACAAAACTGTAACTACCGTAGTTCTTACAATTTTTAATTCATCGGAAAATCCTTTATACCGTTAAGGACGAAGGTCCTTGTGTTCAATATCCGATACACAACTCAAAGATCAGGTGGTACATTTTTGAGAAAATCGATCGAAAGCTGATAATATGTGTTAACGGTACAAAACTGTAACTACCGCAGTTCTTAGAAAGTCTAATTCATCGGGATATCCTATATACCGTTAAGGACGAAGGTCCTTGTGCTTAATATCAGATATACAACTCAAAGATCTGGTGGTACATTTTTGAGAAAATCGATCGAAAGCTGATAATATGTGTTAACGGTACAAAACTGTAACTACCGTAGTTCTTAGAAACTCTAATTCATCGGAAAATCCTTTATACCGTTAAGGTCGAAGGTCCTTGTGCTTAATATCCGATGTACAACTCAAAGATCTGGTCGTACATTTTTGACAAACCGATCGGAAGCTGAAAATATGTGTTAACGGTACAAAACTGTAACTACCGTTGTTCTTACAAACTTTAATTCATCGGAAAATTCTTAATACCGTTAAGGACGAAGGTCCTTGTGCTTAATATCAGATATACAACTCAAAGATCTGGTCATACATTTTTGGGAAAATCGATCGAAAGTTGATAATATGTGTTAATGGTACAAAACTGTACCTACCGTAGTTCTTACAAACTCTAATTCATCGGGGAATCCTTTATAATATTAAGGGCGAAGGTTCTTGTGCTTAATATCCGATATACAACTCAAAGATCTGGTGGTACATTTTTGAGAAAATCGATCGAAAGCTGATAATATGTGTTAACGGTACAAAACTGTAACTACCGCAGTTCTTAGAAAGTCTAATTCATCGGGATATCCTATATACCGTTAAGGACGAAGGTCCTTGTGCTTAATATCAGATATACAACTCAAAGATCTGGTCATACATTTTTGGGAAAATCGATCGAAAGTTGATAATATGTGTTAATGGTACAAAACTGTACTTACCGTAGTTCTTACAAACTCTAATTCATCGGGGAATCCTTTATAATATTAAGGGCGAAGGTTCTTGTGCTTAATATCCGATATACAACTCAAAGATCTGGTGGTACATTTTTGAGAAAATCGATCGAAAGCTGATAATATGTGTTAACGGTACAAAACTGTAACTACCGTAGTTCTTAGAAACTCTAATTCATCGGAAAATCCTTTATACCGTTAAGGTCGAAGGTCCTTGTGCTTAATATCCGATATACAACTCAAAGATCTGGTCGTACATTTTTGACAAACCGATCGGAAGCTGAAAATATGTGTTAACGGTACAAAACTGTAACTACCTTTGTTCTTACAAACTTTAATTCATCGGAAAATTCTTAATACCGTTAAGGACGAAGGTCCTTGTGCTTAATATCAGATATACAACTCAAAGATCTGGTCATACATTTTTGGGAAAATCGATCGAAAGTTGATAATATGTGTTAATGGTACAAAACTGTACCTACCGTAGTTCTTACAAACTCTAATTCATCGGGGTATCCTTTATACCGTGAAGGGCGATGGTTCTTGTGCTTAATATCCGATATACAACTCAAAGATCTGGTTGTACATTTTTGAGAAAATCGATCGAAAGCTGATAATATGTGTTAACGGTACAAAACTGTAACTACCGTAGTTCTTAGAAACTCTAATTCATCGGGAAATCCTATATACCCTTAAGGACGAAGGTCCTTGTGCTTAATATCCGATATACAACTCAAAGATCTGGTCGTACATTTTTGAGAAAATCGATCGAAAGCTGATAATATGTGTTAACGGTACAAAACTGTAACTACCGTAGTTCTTAGAAACTCTAATTCATCGGAAAATCCTTTATACCGTTAAGGACGAAGGTCCTTGTGCTTAATATCCGATATACAACTCAAAGATCTGGTCGTACATTTTTGAGAAAATCGATCGAAAGCTGATAATATGTGTTAACGGTACAAAACTGTAACTTCTGTAGTGCTTAGAAAATCTAATTCGTCGGGAAATCTTTTATACCGTTAAGGACGAAGGTCCTTGCGCTTAATATCATACATTTTTGAGAAAATCGATCGAAAGCTGATAATATGTGTTAACGGTACAAACCTGTAACTACCGTAGTTCTTACAAGCTCTAATTCATCGAGAAATCGTTTATAGCGTTAAGGACGAAGGTCCTTGTGCTTAATATCCGATATACAACTCAAAGATCTGGTCGTACATATTTGAGAAAATCGATCGAAAACTGATAATATGTGTTAACGGTACAAAACTGTAACTACCGTAGTCCTTAGAAACTCTAATTCGTCGGGAAATCCTTTATACCGTTAAGGACGAAGGTCCTTGCGCTTAATATCCGATATTCGACTCAAAGATCTGATCGTACATTTTTGAGAAAACAGATCGGAAGCAGAAAATATGTGTTAACGGTACAAAACTGTAACTACCGTTGTTCTAACAAACTTTAATTCATCGGAAAATTCTTAATACCGTTAAGGACGAAGGTCCTTGTGCTTAATATCAGATATACAACTCAAAGATCTGGTCGTACATTTTTGAGAAAATCGATCGAAAGTTGATTATATGTGTTAATGGTACAAAACTGTAACTACCGTAGTTCTTAGACACCCTAATTCATCGGAAAATCCTTTATACCGTTAAGGTCGAAGGTCCTTGTGCTTAATAGCCGATATACAACTCAAAGATCTGCTCGTACATTTTTGAGAAAATCGATCGAAAGCTGATAATATGTGTTAACGGTACAAAACTGTAACTACCGTAGATCTTAAAAACTTTAATTCGTCGGGAAATCTTTTCTACCGTTAAGGACGAAGGTCCTTGCGCTTAATATCCGATATACGTCTCAAAGATCTGGTCATATATTTTTGAGAAATTCGATCGAAAGCTGATAATATGTGTTAACGGTACAAAACTGTAACTACCGTAGTTCTTAGAAACTCTAATTCATCGGAAAATCCTTTATACCGTTAAGGCCGAAGGTCCTTGTGCTTAATATCCGATATACAACTCAAAGATCTGCTCATACATTTTTGAGGAAATCGATCGAAAGCTGATAGTATGTGTTAACGGTTCAAATTTGTAACTACCGTAGGTCTTAGAAACTCTAATTCATCGGAAAATCCTTTATACCGTTAAGGACGAAGGTCCTTGTGCTTATAAGCCGATATACAACTCAAAGATCTGGTGGTACATTTTTGAGAAAATCGATCGAAAACTGAAAATATGTGTTCAGGGCACAAAACTGTAACTTACGTAGTTCTTACAAACTTTCATTCATCGGGAAATCCTTTAAAGCGTTAAGGACGAAGATCCTTGTGTTAAATATCCGATATACAACTCAAAGATCTGGTCGTTCATTTTTGAGAAAATCGATCGAAAGCTGAAAATATGTGTTAACGGTACAAAACTGTAAGTACCGTTGTTCTTACAAACTCTAATTCATCGGGAAGTCTTTTATACTGTTAAGAACGAAGGTTCTTGTGCATAATATCCGATATACAACTCAAAGATCTGATCGTACATTTTTGACAAACCGATCGGAAGCTGAAAATATGTGTTAACGATACAAAACTGTAACTACCGTTGTTCTTACAAACTTTAATTCATCGGAAAATTCTTAACATCGTTAAGGACGAAGGTCCTTGTGCTTAATATCAGATATACAACTCAAAGATCTGGTCATACATTTTTGGGAAAATCGATCGAAAGTTGATAATATGTGTTAATGGTACAAAACTGTACCTACCGTAGTTCTTACAAACTCGAAGTCATCGGGGAATCCTTTATACCGTGAAGGGCGATGGTTCTTGTGCTTAATATCCGATATACAACTCAAAGATCTGGTCGTACATTTTTGAGAAAATCGATCGAAAGCTGATAATATGTGTTAACGGTACAAAACTGTAACTACCGTAGTTCTTAGAAACTCTAATTCATCGGAAAATCCTTTATACCGTTAAGGACGAAGGTCCTTGTGTTTAATATCCGATATACAACTCAAAGATCTGGTCGTACATTTTTGAGAAAATTGATCGAAAGCTGATAATATGTGTTAACGGTACAAAACTGTAACTACCGTAGTGCTTAGAAAATCTAATTCGTCGGGAAATCTTTTATACCGTTAAGGACGAAGGTCCTTGCGCTTAATGTCCGATATACATCTCAAAGATCTGGTCATACATTTTGGAGAAATTCGATCGAAAGCTGATAATATGTGTTAACGGTACAAAACTGTAACTACCGTAGTTCTTAAAAACTCTAATTCATCGGAAAATCCTTTATACCGTTAGGGACGAAGGTCCTTGTGTTCAATATCCGATACACAACTCAAAGATCTGGTCGTACATTTTTGAGAAAATTGATCGAAAGCTGAAAATAAGTGTTAACGCTACAAAAATGTAACTACCGTTGTTCTTACAAACTCTAATTCATCGAGAAATCCTTTATAGCGTTAAGGACGAAGATCCTTGTGTTCAATATCCGATATACAACTCAAAGATCTGGTCGTACATTTTTGAGAAAATCGATCGAAAGCTGAAAATATGTGTTAACGCTACAAAACTGTAACTACCGTTGTTCTTACAAACTCTAATTCATCGGGAAATCCTTTATACTGTTAAAAACGAAGGTTCTTGTGCTTAATATCCGATATACAACTCAAAGATCTGGTCGTACATATTTGAGAAAATCGATCGAAAGCTGATAATATGTGTTAAGAGTATAAAACTGTAACTACCGTAGTTCTTAGAAACTCTAATTCATCGAGAAATCCTTTATAGCGTTAAGGACGAAGATCATTGTGTTCAATATCTGATATACAACTCAAAGATCTGGTCGTACATTTTTGAGAAAATCGATCGAAAGCTGATAATATGCGTTAACGGTACAAAACTGTAACTACCGTAGTTCTTACAAACTTTAAGTCATCGAGAAATCCTTTATAGCGTTAAGGACGAAGATCCTTGTGTTCAATATCCGATATACAACTCAAAGATCTGGTCGTACATTTTTGAGAAAATCGATCGAAAGCTGAAAATATGTGTTAACGCTACAAAACTGTAACTACCGTTGTTCTTACAAACTCTAATTCATCGGGAAATCCTTTATACTGTTAAGAACGAAGGTTCTTGTGCTTAATATCCGATATACAACTCAAAGATCTGGTCGTACATATTTGAGAAAATTGATCGAAAGCTGATAATATGTGTTAACGGTACAAAACTGTAACTACCGTAGTTCTTAGAAACTCTAATTCATCGGAAAATCCTTTATACCGTTAGGGACGAAGGTCCTTGTGTTCAATATCCGATACACAACTCAAAGATCTGGTCATACATTTTTGAGAAATTCGATCGAAAGCTGATAATATGTGTTAACGGTACAAAACTGTAACTACCGTAGTTCTTACAAGCTCTAATTCATCGAGAAATCCTTTATAGCGTTAAGAACGAAGATCCTTGTGTTCAATATCCGATATACAACTCAAAGATCTGGTCGTACATTTATGAGAAAATCGATCGAAAGCTGAAAATATGTGTTAACGCTACAAAACTGTAACTACCGTTGTTCTTACAAACTCTAATTCATCGGGAAATCCTTTATACTGTTAAGAACGAAGGTTCTTGTGCTTAATATCCGATATACAACTCAAAGATCTGGTCGTACATATTTGAGAAAATCGATCGAAAGCTGATAATATGTGTTAACGGTACAAAACTGTAACTACCGTAGTTCTTAGAAACTCTAATTCATCGGAAAATCCTTTATACCGTTAGGGACGAAGGTCCTTGTGTTCAATATCCGATACACAACTCAAAGATCTGGTCATACATTTTTGAGAAATTCGATCGAAATCTGATAATATGTGTTAACGGTACAAAACTGTAACTACCGTAGTTCTTACAAACTCTAATTCATCGAGAAATCCTTTATAGCGTTAAGGACGAAGGTCCTTGTGCTTAATATCCGATATACAACTCAAAGATCTGGTCATACATTTTTGAGAAAATCGATCGAAAGCTGATAATATGTGTTCACGGTACAAAACTGTAACTACCGTAGTTCTTAGAAACTCTAATTCATCGGAAAATCCTTTATACCGTTAAGGACGAAGTTCTTGTGCTTAATAGCCGTTATACAAATCAAAGATCTGGTCGTACATTTTTGAGAAAACAGATCGGAAGCTGAAAATATGTGTTAACGGTACAAAACTGTAACTACCGTTGTACTTACAAACTTTAATTCATCGGAAAATTCTTAATACCGTTAAGGACGAAGGTCCTTGTGCTTAATATCAGATATAAAACTCAAAGATCTGGTCGTACATATTTGAGAAAATCGATCGAAAGTTGATTATATGTGTTAATGGTACAAAACTCTACCTACCGTAGTTCTTACAAACTCTAATTCATCGGGGAATCCTTTATACCATTAAGGGCGAAGATCCTTGTGTTCAATATCCGATATACAACTCAAAGATCTGGTCGTACATTTTTGAGAAAATCGATCGAAAGCTGATAATATGCGTTAACGGTACAAAACTGTAACTACCGTAGTTCTTACAAACTTTAAGTCATCGAGAAATCCTTTATAGCGTTAAGGACGAAGATCCTTGTGTTCAATATCCGATATACAACTCAAAGATCTGGTCGTACATTTTTGAGAAAATCGATCGAAAGCTGAAAATATGTGTTAACGCTACAAAACTGTAACTACCGTTGTTCTTACAAACTCTAATTCATCGGGAAATCCTTTATACTGTTAAGAACGAAGGTTCTTGTGCTTAATATCCGATATACAACTCAAAGATCTGGTCGTACATATTTGAGAAAATCGATCGAAAGCTGATATGTATTAACGGTACAAAACTGTAACTACCATAGTTCTTAGAAATTCTAATTCGTCGGGAAATCTTTTCTACCGTTAAGGACGAAGGTCCTTGCGCTTAATAGCCGATATACATCTCAAACATCTGGTCATATATTTTTGAGAAATTCGATCGAAAGCTGATAATATGTGTTGACGCTACAAAACTGTAACTACCGTAGTTCTTACAAACTCTAATTCATCGAGAAATCCTTTATACCGTTAAGGACGAAGATCCTTGTGTTCAATATCCGATATACAACTCAAAGATCTGGTCGTACATTTTTGAGAAAATCGATCGAAAGCTGAAAATATGTGTTAACGCTACAAAACTGTAACTACCGTTGTTCTTACAAACTCTAATTCATCGGGAAATCCTTTATACTGTTAAGAACGAAGGTTCATGTGCTTAATATCCGATATACAACTCAAAGATCTGGTCGTACATATTTGAGAAAATTAATCGAAAGCTGATAATATGTGTTAACGGTACAAAACTGTAACTACCGTAGATCTTACAATTTTTAATTCATCGGAAAATCCTTTATACCGTTAAGGACGAAGGTCCTTGTGTTCAATATCCGATACACAACTCAAAGATCAGGTGGTACATTTTTGAGAAAATCGATCGAAAGCTGATAATATGTGTTAACGGTACAAAACTGTAACTACCGCAGTTCTTAGAAAGTCTAATTCATCGGGATATCCTATATACCGTTAAGGACGAAGGTCCTTGTGCTTAATATCAGATATACAACTCAAAAATCTGGTGGTACATTTTTGAGAAAATCGATCGAAAGCTGATAATATGTGTTAACGGTACAAAACTGTAACTACCGTAGTTCTTAGAAACTCTAATTCATCGGAAAATCCTTTATACCGTTAAGGTCGAAGGTCCTTGTGCTTAATATCCGATATACAACTCAAAGATCTGGTCGTACATTTTTGACAAACCGATCGGAAGCTGAAAATATGTGTTAACGGTACAAAACTGTAACTACCGTTGTTCTTACAAACTTTAATTCATCGGAAAATTCTTAATACCGTTAAGGACGAAGGTCCTTGTGCTTAATATCAGATATACAACTCAAAGATCTGGTCATACATTTTTGGGAAAATCGATCGAAAGTTGATAATATGTGTTAATGGTACAAAACTGTACCTACCGTAGTTCTTACAAACTCTAATTCATCGGGGAATCCTTTATAATATTAAGGGCGAAGGTTCTTGTGCTTAATATCCGATATACAACTCAAAGATCTGGTGGTACATTTTTGAGAAAATCGATCGAAAGCTGATAATATGTGTTAACGGTACAAAACTGTAACTACCGTAGTTCTTAGAAACTCTAATTCATCGGAAAATCCTTTATACCGTTAAGGTCGAAGGTCCTTGTGCTTAATATCCGATATACAACTCAAAGATCTGGTCGTACATTTTTGACAAACCGATCGGAAGCTGAAAATATGTGTTAACGGTACAAAACTGTAACTACCTTTGTTCTTACAAACTTTAATTCATCGGAAAATTCTTAATACCGTTAAGGACGAAGGTCCTTGTGCTTAATATCAGATATACAACTCAAAGATCTGGTCATACATTTTTGGGAAAATCGATCGAAAGTTGATAATATGTGTTAATGGTACAAAACTGTACCTACCGTAGTTCTTACAAACTCTAATTCATCGGGGTATCCTTTATACCGTGAAGGGCGATGGTTCTTGTGCTTAATATCCGATATACAACTCAAAGATCTGGTTGTACATTTTTGAGAAAATCGATCGAAAGCTGATAATATGTGTTAACGGTACAAAACTGTAACTACCGTAGTTCTTAGAAACTCTAATTCATCGGGAAATCCTATATACCCTTAAGGACGAAGGTCCTTGTGCTTAATATCCGATATACAACTCAAAGATCTGGTCGTACATTTTTGAGAAAATCGATCAAAAGCTGATAATATGTGTTAACGGTACAAAACTGTAACTACCGTAGTTCTTAGAAACTCTAATTCATCGGAAAATCCTTTATACCGTTAAGGACGAAGGTCCTTGTGCTTAATATCCGATATACAACTCAAAGATCTGGTCGTACATTTTTGAGAAAATCGATCGAAAGCTGATAATATGTGTTAACGGTACAAAACTGTAACTTCTGTAGTGCTTAGAAAATCTAATTCGTCGGGAAATCTTTTATACCGTTAAGGACGAAGGTCCTTGCGCTTAATATCATACATTTTTGAGAAAATCGATCGAAAGCTGATAATATGTGTTAACGGTACAAACCTGTAACTACCGTAGTTCTTACAAGCTCTAATTCATCGAGAAATCGTTTATAGCGTTAAGGACGAAGGTCCTTGTGCTTAATATCCGATATACAACTCAAAGATCTGGTCGTACATATTTGAGAAAATCGATCGAAAACTGATAATATGTGTTAACGGTACAAAACTGTAACTACCGTAGTCCTTAGAAACTCTAATTCGTCGGGAAATCCTTTATACCGTTAAGGACGAAGGTCCTTGCGCTTAATATCCGATATTCGACTCAAAGATCTGATCGTACATTTTTGAGAAAACAGATCGGAAGCAGAAAATATGTGTTAACGGTACAAAACTGTAACTACCGTTGTTCTAACAAACTTTAATTCATCGGAAAATTCTTAATACCGTTAAGGACGAAGGTCCTTGTGCTTAATATCAGATATACAACTCAAAGATCTGGTCGTACATTTTTGAGAAAATCGATCGAAAGTTGATTATATGTGTTAATGGTACAAAACTGTAACTACCGTAGTTCTTAGACACCCTAATTCATCGGAAAATCCTTTATACCGTTAAGGTCGAAGGTCCTTGTGCTTAATATCCGATATACAACTCAAAGATCTGCTCGTACATTTTTGAGAAAATCGATCGAAAGCTGATAATATGTGTTAACGGTACAAAACTGTAACTACCGTAGATCTTAAAAACTTTAATTCGTCGGGAAATCTTTTCTACCGTTAAGGACGAAGGTCCTTGCGCTTAATATCCGATATACGTCTCAAAGATCTGGTCATATATTTTTGAGAAATTCGATCGAAAGCTGATAATATGTGTTAACGGTACAAAACTGTAACTACCGTAGTTCTTAGAAACTCTAATTCATCGGAAAATCCTTTATACCGTTAAGGCCGAAGGTCCTTGTGCTTAATATCCGATATACAACTCAAAGATCTGCTCATACATTTTTGAGGAAATCGATCGAAAGCTGATAGTATGTGTTAACGGTTCAAATTTGTAACTACCGTAGGTCTTAGAAACTCTAATTCATCGGAAAATCCTTTATACCGTTAAGGACGAAGGTCCTTGTGCTTATAAGCCGATATACAACTCAAAGATCTGGTGGTACATTTTTGAGAAAATCGATCGAAAACTGAAAATATGTGTTCAGGGCACAAAACTGTAACTTACGTAGTTCTTACAAACTTTCATTCATCGGGAAATCCTTTAAAGCGTTAAGGACGAAGATCCTTGTGTTAAATATCCGATATACAACTCAAAGATCTGGTCGTTCATTTTTGAGAAAATCGATCGAAAGCTGAAAATATGTGTTAACGGTACAAAACTGTAAGTACCGTTGTTCTTACAAACTCTAATTCATCGGGAAGTCTTTTATACTGTTAAGAACGAAGGTTCTTGTGCATAATATCCGATATACAACTCAAAGATCTGATCGTACATTTTTGACAAACCGATCGGAAGCTGAAAATATGTGTTAACGATACAAAACTGTAACTACCGTTGTTCTTACAAACTTTAATTCATCGGAAAATTCTTAACATCGTTAAGGACGAAGGTCCTTGTGCTTAATATCAGATATACAACTCAAAGATCTGGTCATACATTTTTGGGAAAATCGATCGAAAGTTGATAATATGTGTTAATGGTACAAAACTGTACCTACCGTAGTTCTTACAAACTCGAAGTCATCGGGGAATCCTTTATACCGTGAAGGGCGATGGTTCTTGTGCTTAATATCCGATATACAACTCAAAGATCTGGTCGTACATTTTTGAGAAAATCGATCGAAAGCTGATAATATGTGTTAACGGTACAAAACTGTAACTACCGTAGTTCTTAGAAACTCTAATTCATCGGAAAATCCTTTATACCGTTAAGGACGAAGGTCCTTGTGTTTAATATCCGATATACAACTCAAAGATCTGGTCGTACATTTTTGAGAAAATTGATCGAAAGCTGATAATATGTGTTAACGGTACAAAACTGTAACTACCGTAGTGCTTAGAAAATCTAATTCGTCGGGAAATCTTTTATACCGTTAAGGACGAAGGTCCTTGCGCTTAATGTCCGATATACATCTCAAAGATCTGGTCATACATTTTTGAGAAATTCGATCGAAAGCTGATAATATGTGTTAACGGTACAAAACTGTAACTACCGTAGTTCTTAAAAACTCTAATTCATCGGAAAATCCTTTATACCGTTAGGGACGAAGGTCCTTGTGTTCAATATCCGATACACAACTCAAAGATCTGGTCGTACATTTTTGAGAAAATTGATCGAAAGCTGAAAATAAGTGTTAACGCTACAAAAATGTAACTACCGTTGTTCTTACAAACTCTAATTCATCGAGAAATCCTTTATAGCGTTAAGGACGAAGATCCTTGTGTTCAATATCCGATATACAACTCAAAGATCTGGTCGTACATTTTTGAGAAAATCGATCGAAAGCTGAAAATATGTGTTAACGCTACAAAACTGTAACTACCGTTGTTCTTACAAACTCTAATTCATCGGGAAATCCTTTATACTGTTAAAAACGAAGGTTCTTGTGCTTAATATCCGATATACAACTCAAAGATCTGGTCGTACATATTTGAGAAAATCGATCGAAAGCTGATAATATGTGTTAAGAGTATAAAACTGTAACTACCGTAGTTCTTAGAAACTCTAATTCATCGAGAAATCCTTTATAGCGTTAAGGACGAAGATCATTGTGTTCAATATCTGATATACAACTCAAAGATCTGGTCGTACATTTTTGAGAAAATCGATCGAAAGCTGATAATATGCGTTAACGGTACAAAACTGTAACTACCGTAGTTCTTACAAACTTTAAGTCATCGAGAAATCCTTAATAGCGTTAAGGACGAAGATCCTTGTGTTCAATATCCGATATACAACTCAAAGATCTGGTCGTACATTTTTGAGAAAATCGATCGAAAGCTGAAAATATGTGTTAACGCTACAAAACTGTAACTACCGTTGTTCTTACAAACTCTAATTCATCGGGAAATCCTTTATACTGTTAAGAACGAAGGTTCTTGTGCTTAATATCCGATATACAACTCAAAGATCTGGTCGTACATATTTGAGAAAATCGATCGAAAGCTGATAATATGTGTTAACGGTACAAAACTGTAACTACCGTAGTTCTTAGAAACTCTAATTCATCGGAAAATCCTTTATACCGTTAGGGACGAAGGTCCTTGTGTTCAATATCCGATACACAACTCAAAGATCTGGTCATACATTTTTGAGAAATTCGATCGAATGCTGATAATATGTGTTAACGGTACAAAACTGTAACTACCGTAGTTCTTACAAGCTCTAATTCATCGAGAAATCCTTTATAGCGTTAAGAACGAAGATCCTTGTGTTCAATATCCGATATACAACTCAAAGATCTGGTCGTACATTTATGAGAAAATCGATCGAAAGCTGAAAATATGTGTTAACGCTACAAAACTGTAACTACCGTTGTTCTTACAAACTCTAATTCATCGAGAAATCCTTTATAGCGTTAAGGACGAAGGTCCTTGTGCTTAATATCCGATATACAACTCAAAGATCTGGTCATACATTTTTGAGAAAATCGATCGAAAGCTGATAATATGTGTTCACGGTACAAAACTGTAACTACCGTAGTTCTTAGAAACTCTAATTCATCGGAAAATCCTTTATACCGTTAAGGACGAAGTTCTTGTGCTTAATAGCCGTTATACAAATCAAAGATCTGGTCGTACATTTTTGAGAAAACAGATCGGAAGCTGAAAATATGTGTTAACGGTACAAAACTGTAACTACCGTTGTACTTACAAACTTTAGTTCATCGGAAAATTCTTAATACCGTTAAGGACGAAGGTCCTTGTGCTTAATATCAGATATAAAACTCAAAGATCTGGTCGTACATATTTGAGAAAATCGATCGAAAGTTGATTATATGTGTTAATGGTACAAAACTCTACCTACCGTAGTTCTTACAAACTCTAATTCATCGGGGAATCCTTTATACCATTAAGGGCGAAGGTTCTTGTGCTTAATATCCGATATACAACTCAAAGATCTGGTGGTACATTTTTGAGTAAATCGATCGAAAGCTGATAATATGTGTTAACGGTACAAAACTGTAACTACCGCAGTTCTTAGAAAGTGTAATTCATCGGGATATCCTATATACCGTTAAGGACGAAGGTCCTTGTGCTTAATATCAGATATACAACTCAAAGATCTGGTGGTACATTTTTGAGAAAATCGATCGAAAGCTGATAATATGTGTTAACGGTACAAAACTGTAACTACCGTAGTTCTTAGAAACTCTAATTCATCAGAAAATCCTTTATACCGTTAAGGTCGAAGGTCCTTGTGCTTAATATCCGATATACAACTCAAAGATCTGGTCGTACATTTTTGACAAACCGATCGGAAGCAGAAAATATGTGTTAACGGTACAAAACTGTAACTACCGTTGTTCTTACAAACTTTAATTCATCGGAAAATTCTTAATACCGTTAAGGACGAAGGTCCTTGTGCTTAATATCAGATATACAACTCAAAGATCTGGTCGTACATTTTTGAGAAAATCGATCGAAAGTTGATTATATGTGTTAATGGTACAAAACTCTACCTACCGTAGTTCTTACAAACTCTAATTCATCGGGGAATCCTTTATACCATTAAGGGCGAAGGTTCTTGTGCTTAATATCCGATATACAACTCAAAGATCTGGTGGTACATTTTTGAGTAAATCGGTCGAAAGCTGATAATATGTGTTAACGGTACAAAACTGTAACTACCGCAGTTCTTAGAAAGTCTAATTCATCGGGATATCCTATATACCGTTAAGGACGAAGGTCCTTGTGCTTAATATCAGATATACAACTCAAAGATCTGGTGGTACATTTTTGAGAAAATCGATCGAAAGCTGATAATATGTGTTAACGGTACAAAACTGTAACTACCGTAGTTCTTAGAAACTCTAATTCATCGGAAAATCCTTTATACCGTTAAGGCCGAAGGTCCTTGTGCTTAATATCCGATATACAACTCAAAGATCTGGTCATACATTTTTGAGAAAATCGATCGAAAGCTGATAATATGTGTTCACGGTACAAAACTGTAACTACCGTAGTTCTTAGAAACTCTAATTCATCGGAAAATCCTTTATACCGTTAAGGACGAAGTTCTTGTGCTTAATAGCCGTTATACAAATCAAAGATCTGGTCGTACATTTTTGAGAAAACAGATCGGAAGCTGAAAATATGTGTTAACGGTACAAAACTGTAACTACCGTTGTACTTACAAACTTTAATTCATCGGAAAATTCTTAATACCGTTAAGGACGAAGGTCCTTGTGCTTAATATCAGATATACAACTCAAAGATCTGGTCGTACATTTTTGAGAAAATCGATCGAAAGTTGATTATATGTGTTAATGGTACAAAACTCTACCTACCGTAGTTCTTACAAACTCTAATTCATCGGGGAATCCTTTATACCATTAAGGGCGAAGGTTCTTGTGCTTAATATCCGATATACAACTCAAAGATCTGGTGGTACATTTTTGAGTAAATCGATCGAAAGCTGATAATATGTGTTAACGGTACAAAACTGTAACTACCGCAGTTCTTAGAAAGTCTAATTCATCGGGATATCCTATATACCGTTAAGGACGAAGGTCCTTGTGCTTAATATCAGATATACAACTCAAAGATCTGGTGGTACATTTTTGAGAAAATCGATCGAAAGCTGATAATATGTGTTAACGGTACAAAACTGTAACTACCGTAGTTCTTAGAAACTCTAATTCATCGGAAAATCCTTTATACCGTTAAGGTCGAAGGTCCTTGTGCTTAATATCCGATATACAACTCAAAGATCTGGTCGTACATTTTTGACAAACCGATCGGAAGCTGAAAATATGTGTTAACGGTACAAAACTGTAACTACCGTTGTTCTTACAAACTTTAATTCATCGGAAAATTCTTAATACCGTTAAGGACGAAGGTCCTTGTGCTTAATATCAGATATACAACTCAAAGATCTGGTCATACATTTTTGGGAAAATCGATCGAAAGTTGATAATATGTGTTAATGGTACAAAACTGTACCTACCGTAGTTCTTACAAACTCTAATTCATCGGGGTATCCTTTATACCGTGAAGGGCGATGGTTCTTGTGCTTAATATCCGATATACAACTCAAAGATCTGGTGGTACATTTTTGAGAAAATCGATCGAAAGCTGATAATATGTGTTAATGGTACAAAACTGTAACTACCGTAGTTCTTAGAAACTCTAATTCATCGGGAAATCCTATATACCCTTAAGGACGAAGGTCCTTGTGTTTAATATCCGATATACAACTCAAAGATCTGGTCGTACATTTTTGAGAAAATCGATCGAAAGCTGATAATATGTGTTAACGGTACAAACCTGTAACTACCGTAGTTCTTACAAACTCTAATTCATCGAGAAATCCTTTATAGCGTTAAGGACGAAGGTCCTTGTGCTTAATATCCGATATACAACTCAAAGATCTGGTCGTACATATTTGAGAAAATCGATCGAAAACTGATAATATGTGTTAACGGTACAAAACTGTAACTACCGTAGTCCTTAGAAACTCTAATTCGTCGGGAAATCCTTTATACCGTTAAGGACGAAGGTCCTTGCGCTTAATATCCGATATACGACTCAAAGATCTGATCGTACATTTTTGAGAAAACAGATCGGAAGCAGAAAATATGTGTTAACGGTACAAAACTGTAACTACCGTTGTTCTAACAAACTTTAATTCATCGGAAAATTCTTAATACCGTTAAGGACGAAGGTCCTTGTGCTTAATATCAGATATACAACTCAAAGATCTGGTCATACATATTTGAGAAAATCGATCGAAAGCTGATAATATGTGTTAACGGTACAAAACTGTAACTACCGTAGTTCTTAGAAACTCTAATTCATCGGGAAATCCTTTATAGCGTTAAGGACGAAGATCATTGTGTTCAATATCTGATATACAACTCAAAGATCTGGTCGTACATTTTTGAGAAATTCGATCGAAAGCTGATAATAACGGTAACGGTTAACGGTACAAAACTGTAACTACCGTAGTTCTTAGAAACTCTAATTCATCGGGAAATCCTATATACCCTTAAGGACGAAGGTCCTTGTGCTTAATATCCGATATACAACTCAAAGATCTGGTCGTACATTTTTGAGAAAATCGATCGAAAGCTGAAAATATGTGTTAACGGTACAAAACTGTAACTACCGTTGTTCTTACAAACTCTAATTCATCGGAAAATCCTTTATACTGTTAAGAACGAAGGTTCTTGTGCTTAATATCCGATATACGACTCAAAGATCTGATCGTACATTTTTGAGAAAACAGATCGGAAGCAGAAAATATGTGTTAACGGTACAAAACTTTATACCGTTGTTCTTACAAACTTTAATTCATCGGAAAATTCTTAATACCGTTAAGGACGAAGGTTCTTGTGCTTAATATCAGATATACAACTCAAAGATCTGGTAGTACATTTTTGAGAAAATCGATCGAAAGTTGATTATATGTGTTAATGGTACAAAACTGTACCTACCGTAGTTCTTACAAACTCTAATTCATCGGGGAGTCCTTTATACCGTTAAGGGCGAAGGTTCTTGTGCTTAAGTCAAAGATCTGGTGGTACATTTTTGAGAAAATCGATCGAAAGCTGATAATATGTGTTAACGGTACAAAACTGTAACTACCGTAGTTCTTAGAAGCCCTAATTCATCGGAAAATCCTTTATACCGTTAAGGTCGAAGGTCCTTGTGCTTAATATCCGATATACAACTCAAAGATCTGGTCGTAAATTTTTGAGAAAATCGATCGAAAGCTGATAATATGTGTTAACGGTACAAAACTGTAACTACCGTAGTCCTTAGAAACTCTAATTCGTCGGGAAATCTTTTCTACCGTTAAGGACGAAGGTCCTTGCGCTTAATATCCGATATACATCTCAAAGATCTGGTCATATATTTTTGAGAAATTCGATCGAAAGCTGATAATATGTGTTAACGGTACAAAACTGTAACTACCGTAGTTCGAAGAAACTCTAATTCATCGGGAAATCCTTTATACTTTTAAGGACGAAGGTCCTTGTGCTTAAAAGCCGATATACAACTCAAAGATCTGGTGGTACATTTTTGAGAAAATCGATCGAAAGCTGATAATATGTGTTAACGGTACAAAACTGTAACTACCGTAGTTCTTAGAAACTCTAATTCATCGGAAAATCCTTTATACCGTTTAGGACGAAGGTCCTTGTGCTTAATATCCGATATACAGCTCAAATATCTGCTCATACATTTTTGAGGAAATCGATCGAAAGCTGATAGTATGTGTTAACGGTACAAATTTGTAACTACCGTAGTTCTTAGAAACTCTAATTCATCGGAAAATCCTTTATACCGTTAAGGACGAAGGTCCTTGTGCTTATAAGCCGATACACAACTCAAAGATCTGGTCGTACATTTTTGAGAAAATCGATCGAAAGCTGAAAATATGTGTTCAGGGCACAAAACTGTAACTACCGTAGTTCTTACAAACTTTTATCCTTTAAAGCGTTAAGGACGAAGATCCTTGTGTTCAATATCCGATATACAACTCAAAGATCTGGTCGTTCATTTTTGAGAAAATCGATCGAAAGCTGAAAATATGTGTTAACGGTACAAAACTGTAACTACCGTTGTTCTTACAAACTCTAATTCATCGGGAAGTCTTTTATACTGTTAAGAACGAATGTTCTTGTGCTTAATATCCGATATACAACTCAAAGATCTGATCGTACATTTTTGACAAACCGATCGGAAGCTGAAAATATGTGTTAACGATACAAAACTGTAACTACCGTTGTTCTTACAAACTTTAATTCATCGGAAAATTCTTAATACCGTTAAGAACGAAGGTCCTTGTGCTTAATATCAGATATACAACTCAAAGATCTGGTCATACATTTTTGGGATAATCGATCGAAAGTTGATAATATGTGTTAATGGTACAAAACTGTACCTACCGTAGTTCTTACAAACTCGAATTCATCGGGGAATCCTTTATACCGTGAAGGGCGATGGTTCTTGTGCTTAATATCCGATATACAACTCAAAGATCTGGTGGTACATTTTTGAGAAAATCGATCAAAAGCTGATAATATGTGTTAACGGTACAAAACTGTAACTACCGTAGTTCTTAGAAACTCTATTTAATCGGGAAATCCTTTGTTCCCTTAAGGACGAAGGTCCTTGTGCTTAATATCCGATATACAACTCAAAGATCTGGTCATACATTTTTGAGAAAATCGATCGAAAGCTGATAATATGTGTTAACGGTGCAAAACTGTAACTACCGTAGTTCTTAGAAACTCTAATTCATCGGAAAATCCTTTATACCGTTAAGGACGAAGGTCCTTGTGTTTAATATCCGATATACAACTCAAAGATCTGGTCGTACATTTTTGAGAAAATCGATCGAAAGCTGATAATATGTGTTAACGGTACAAAACTGTAAATACCGTAGTGCTTAGAAAATCTAATTCGTCGGGAAATCTTTTATACCGTTATGGACGAAGGTCCTTGCGCTTAATATCCGATATACATCTCAAAGATCTGGTCATACATTTTTGAGAAATTCGATCGAAAGCTGATAATATGTGTTAACGGTACAAAACTGTAACTACCGTAGTTCTTAAAAACTCTAATTCATCGGAAAATCTTTTATACCGTTAGGGACGAAGGTCCTTGTGTTCAATATCCGATACACAACTCAAAGATCTGGTCGTACATTTTTGAGAAAATTGATCGAAAGCTGAAAATAAGTGTTAACGCTACAAAAATGTAACTACCGTTGTTCTTACAAACTCTAATTCATCGAGAAATCCTTTATAACGTTAAGGACGAAGATCCTTGTGTTCAATATCCGATATACAACTCAAAGATCTGGTCGTACATTTTTGAGAAAATCGATCGAAAGCTGAAAATATGTGTTAACGCTACAAAACTGTAACTACCGTTGTTCTTACAAACTCTAATTCATCGGGAAATCCTTTATACTGTTAAGAACGAAGGTTCTTGTGCTTAATATCCGATATACAACTCAAAGATCTGGTCGTACATATTTGAGAAAATCGATCGAAAGCTGATAATATGTGTTAACAGTATAAAACTGTAACTACCGTAGTTCTTAGAAACTCTAATTCATCGAGAAATCCTTTATAGCGTTAAGGACGAAGATCATTGTGTTCAATATCTGATATACAACTCAAAGATCTGGTCGTACATTTTTGAGAAAATCGATCGAAAGCTGATAATATGCGTTAACGGTACAAAACTGTAACTACCGTAGTTCTTACAAACTTTAAGTCATCGAGAAATCCTTTATAGCGTTAAGGACGAAGATCCTTGTGTTCAATATCCGATATACAACTCAAAGATCTGGTCGTACATTTTTGAGAAAATCGATCGAAAGCTGAAAATATGTGTTAACGCTACAAAACTGTAACTACCGTTGTTCTTACAAACTCTAATTCATCGGGAAATCCTTTATACTGTTAAGAACGAAGGTTCTTGTGCTTAATATCCGATATACAACTCAAAGATCTGGTCGTACATATTTGAGAAAATCGATCGAAAGCTGATATGTATTAACGGTACAAAACTGTAACTACCATAGTTCTTAGAAATTCTAATTCGTCGGGAAATCTTTTCTACCGTTAAGGACGAAGGTCCTTGCGCTTAATAGCCGATATACATCTCAAACATCTGGTCATATATTTTTGAGAAGTTCGATCGAAAGCTGATAATATGTGTTGACGCTACAAAACTGTAACTACCGTAGTTCTTACAAACTCTAATTCATCGAGAAATCCTTTATACCGTTAAGGACGAAGATCCTTGTGTTCAATATCCGATATACAACTCAAAGATCTGGTCGTACATTTTTGAGAAAATCGATCGAAAGCTGAAAATATGTGTTAACGCTACAAAACTGTAACTACCGTTGTTCTTACAAACTCTAATTCATCGGGAAATCCTTTATACTGTTAAGAACGAAGGTTCATGTGCTTAATATCCGATATACAACTCAAAGATCTGGTCGTACATATTTGAGAAAATTAATCGAAAGCTGATAATATGTGTTAACGGTACAAAACTGTAACTACCGTAGATCTTACAATTTTTAATTCATCGGAAAATCCTTTATACCGTTAAGGACGAAGGTCCTTGTGTTCAATATCCGATACACAACTCAAAGATCAGGTGGTACATTTTTGAGAAAATCGATCGAAAGCTGATAATATGTGTTAACGGTACAAAACTGTAACTACCGCAGTTCTTAGAAAGTCTAATTCATCGGGATATCCTATATACCGTTAAGGACGAAGGTCCTTGTGCTTAATATCAGATATACAACTCAAAGATCTGGTGGTACATTTTTGAGAAAATCGATCGAAAGCTGATAATATGTGTTAACGGTACAAAACTGTAACTACCGTAGTTCTTAGAAACTCTAATTCATCGGAAAATCCTTTATACCGTTAAGGTCGAAGGTCCTTGTGCTTAATATCCGATATACAACTCAAAGATCTGGTCGTACATTTTTGACAAACCGATCGGAAGCTGAAAATATGTGTTAACGGTACAAAACTGTAACTACCGTTGTTCTTACAAACTTTAATTCATCGGAAAATTCTTAATACCGTTAAGGACGAAGGTCCTTGTGCTTAATATCAGATATACAACTCAAAGATCTGGTCATACATTTTTGGGAAAATCGATCGAAAGTTGATAATATGTGTTAATGGTACAAAACTGTACCTACCGTAGTTCTTACAAACTCTAATTCATCGGGGAATCCTTTATAATATTAAGGGCGAAGGTTCTTGTGCTTAATATCCGATATACAACTCAAAGATCTGGTGGTACATTTTTGAGAAAATCGATCGAAAGCTGATAATATGTGTTAACGGTACAAAACTGTAACTACCGCAGTTCTTAGAAAGTCTAATTCATCGGGATATCCTATATACCGTTAAGGACGAAGGTCCTTGTGCTTAATATCAGATATACAACTCAAAGATCTGGTCATACATTTTTGGGAAAATCGATCGAAAGTTGATAATATGTGTTAATGGTACAAAACTGTACCTACCGTAGTTCTTACAAACTCTAATTCATCGGGGAATCCTTTATAATATTAAGGGCGAAGGTTCTTGTGCTTAATATCCGATATACAACTCAAAGATCTGGTGGTACATTTTTGAGAAAATCGATCGAAAGCTGATAATATGTGTTAACGGTACAAAACTGTAACTACCGTAGTTCTTAGAAACTCTAATTCATCGGAAAATCCTTTATACCGTTAAGGTCGAAGGTCCTTGTGCTTAATATCCGATATACAACTCAAAAATCTGGTCGTACATTTTTGACAAACCGATCGGAAGCTGAAAATATGTGTTAACGGTACAAAACTGTAACTACCTTTGTTCTTACAAACTTTAATTCATCGGAAAATTCTTAATACCGTTAAGGACGAAGGTCCTTGTGCTTAATATCAGATATACAACTCAAAGATCTGGTCATACATTTTTGGGAAAATCGATCGAAAGTTGATAATATGTGTTAATGGTACAAAACTGTACCTACCGTAGTTCTTACAAACTCTAATTCATCGGGGTATCCTTTATACCGTGAAGGGCGATGGTTCTTGTGCTTAATATCCGATATACAACTCAAAGATCTGGTGGTACATTTTTGAGAAAATCGATCGAAAGCTGATAATATGTGTTAACGGTACAAAACTGTAACTACCGTAGTTCTTAGAAACTCTAATTCATCGGGAAATCCTATATACCCTTAAGGACGAAGGTCCTTGTGCTTAATATCCGATATACAACTCAAAGATCTGGTCGTACATTTTTGAGAAAATCGATCGAAAGCTGATAATATGTGTTAACGGTACAAAACTGTAACTACCGTAGTTCTTAGAAACTCTAATTCATCGGAAAATCCTTTATACCGTTAAGGACGAAGGTCCTTGTGCTTAATATCCGATATACAACTCAAAGATCTGGTCGTACATTTTTGAGAAAATCGATCGAAAGCTGATAATATGTGTTAACGGTACAAAACTGTAACTTCTGTAGTGCTTAGAAAATCTAATTCGTCGGGAAATCTTTTATACCGTTAAGGACGAAGGTCCTTGCGCTTAATATCATACATTTTTGAGAAAATCGATCGAAAGCTGATAATATGTGTTAACGGTACAAACCTGTAACTACCGTAGTTCTTACAAGCTCTAATTCATCGAGAAATCGTTTATAGCGTTAAGGACGAAGGTCCTTGTGCTTAATATCCGATATACAACTCAAAGATCTGGTCGTACATATTTGAGAAAATCGATCGAAAACTGATAATATGTGTTAACGGTACAAAACTGTAACTACCGTAGTCCTTAGAAACTCTAATTCGTCGGGAAATCCTTTATACCGTTAAGGACGAAGGTCCTTGCGCTTAATATCCGATATTCGACTCAAAGATCTGATCGTACATTTTTGAGAAAACAGATCGGAAGCAGAAAATATGTGTTAACGGTACAAAACTGTAACTACCGTTGTTCTAACAAACTTTAATTCATCGGAAAATTCTTAATACCGTTAAGGACGAAGGTCCTTGTGCTTAATATCAGATATACAACTCAAAGATCTGGTCGTACATTTTTGAGAAAATCGATCGAAAGTTGATTATATGTGTTAATGGTACAAAACTGTAACTACCGTAGTTCTTAGACACCCTAATTCATCGGAAAATCCTTTATACCGTTAAGGTCGAAGGTCCTTGTGCTTAATATCCGATATACAACTCAAAGATCTGCTCGTACATTTTTGAGAAAATCGATCGAAAGCTGATAATATGTGTTAACGGTACAAAACTGTAACTACCGTAGATCTTAAAAACTTTAATTCGTCGGGAAATCTTTTCTACCGTTAAGGACGAAGGTCCTTGCGCTTAATATCCGATATACGTCTCAAAGATCTGGTCATATATTTTTGAGAAATTCGATCGAAAGCTGATAATATGTGTTAACGGTACAAAACTGTAACTACCGTAGTTCTTAGAAACTCTAATTCATCGGAAAATCCTTTATACCGTTAAGGCCGAAGGTCCTTGTGCTTAATATCCGATATACAACTCAAAGATCTGCTCATACATTTTTGAGGAAATCGATCGAAAGCTGATAGTATGTGTTAACGGTTCAAATTTGTAACTACCGTAGGTCTTAGAAACTCTAATTCATCGGAAAATCCTTTATACCGTTAAGGACGAAGGTCCTTGTGCTTATAAGCCGATATACAACTCAAAGATCTGGTGGTACATTTTTGAGAAAATCGATCGAAAACTGAAAATATGTGTTCAGGGCACAAAACTGTAACTTACGTAGTTCTTACAAACTTTCATTCATCGGGAAATCCTTTAAAGCGTTAAGGACGAAGATCCTTGTGTTAAATATCCGATATACAACTCAAAGATCTGGTCGTTCATTTTTGAGAAAATCGATCGAAAGCTGAAAATATGTGTTAACGGTACAAAACTGTAAGTACCGTTGTTCTTACAAACTCTAATTCATCGGGAAGTCTTTTATACTGTTAAGAACGAAGGTTCTTGTGCATAATATCCGATATACAACTCAAAGATCTGATCGTACATTTTTGACAAACCGATCGGAAGCTGAAAATATGTGTTAACGATACAAAACTGTAACTACCGTTGTTCTTACAAACTTTAATTCATCGGAAAATTCTTAACATCGTTAAGGACGAAGGTCCTTGTGCTTAATATCAGATATACAACTCAAAGATCTGGTCATACATTTTTGGGAAAATCGATCGAAAGTTGATAATATGTGTTAATGGTACAAAACTGTACCTACCGTAGTTCTTACAAGCTCGAAGTCATCGGGGAATCCTTTATACCGTGAAGGGCGATGGTTCTTGTGCTTAATATCCGATATACAACTCAAAGATCTGGTCGTACATTTTTGAGAAAATCGATCGAAAGCTGATAATATGTGTTAACGGTACAAAACTGTAACTACCGTAGTTCTTAGAAACTCTAATTCATCGGAAAATCCTTTATACCGTTAAGGACGAAGGTCCTTGTGTTTAATATCCGATATACAACTCAAAGATCTGGTCGTACATTTTTGAGAAAATTGATCGAAAGCTGATAATATGTGTTAACGGTACAAAACTGTAACTACCGTAGTGCTTAGAAAATCTAATTCGTCGGGAAATCTTTTATACCGTTAAGGACGAAGGTCCTTGCGCTTAATGTCCGATATACATCTCAAAGATCTGGTCATACATTTTTGAGAAATTCGATCGAAAGCTGATAATATGTGTTAACGGTACAAAACTGTAACTACCGTAGTTCTTAAAAACTCTAATTCATCGGAAAATCCTTTATACCGTTAGGGACGAAGGTCCTTGTGTTCAATATCCGATACACAACTCAAAGATCTGGTCGTACATTTTTGAGAAAATTGATCGAAAGCTGAAAATAAGTGTTAACGCTACAAAAATGTAACTACCGTTGTTCTTACAAACTCTAATTCATCGAGAAATCCTTTATAGCGTTAAGGACGAAGATCCTTGTGTTCAATATCCGATATACAACTCAAAGATCTGGTCGTACATTTTTGAGAAAATCGATCGAAAGCTGAAAATATGTGTTAACGCTACAAAACTGTAACTACCGTTGTTCTTACAAACTCTAATTCATCGGGAAATCCTTTATACTGTTAAAAACGAAGGTTCTTGTGCTTAATATCCGATATACAACTCAAAGATCTGGTCGTACATATTTGAGAAAATCGATCGAAAGCTGATAATATGTGTTAACAGTATAAAACTGTAACTACCGTAGTTCTTAGAAACTCTAATTCATCGAGAAATCCTTTATAGCGTTAAGGACGAAGATCATTGTGTTCAATATCTGATATACAACTCAAAGATCTGGTCGTACATTTTTGAGAAAATCGATCGAAAGCTGATAATATGCGTTAACGGTACAAAACTGTAACTACCGTAGTTCTTACAAACTTTAAGTCATCGAGAAATCCTTTATAGCGTTAAGGACGAAGATCCTTGTGTTCAATATCCGATATACAACTCAAAGATCTGGTCGTACATTTTTGAGAAAATCGATCGAAAGCTGAAAATATGTGTTAACGCTACAAAACTGTAACTACCGTTGTTCTTACAAACTCTAATTCATCGGGAAATCCTTTATACTGTTAAGAACGAAGGTTCTTGTGCTTAATATCCGATATACAACTCAAAGATCTGGTCGTACATATTTGAGAAAATTGATCGAAAGCTGATAATATGTGTTAACGGTACAAAACTGTAACTACCGTAGTTCTTAGAAACTCTAATTCATCGGAAAATCCTTTATACCGTTAGGGACGAAGGTCCTTGTGTTCAATATCCGATACACAACTCAAAGATCTGGTCATACATTTTTGAGAAATTCGATCGAAAGCTGATAATATGTGTTAACGGTACAAAACTGTAACTACCGTAGTTCTTACAAGCTCTAATTCATCGAGAAATCCTTTATAGCGTTAAGAACGAAGATCCTTGTGTTCAATATCCGATATACAACTCAAAGATCTGGTCGTACATTTTTGAGAAAATCGATCGAAAGCTGAAAATATGTGTTAACGCTACAAAACTGTAACTACCGTTGTTCTTACAAACTCTAATTCACCGGGAAATCCTTTATACTGTTAAGAACGAAGGTTCTTGTGCTTAATATCCGATATACAACTCAAAGATCTGGTCGTACATATTTGAGAAAATCGATCGAAAGCTGATAATATGTGTTAACGGTACAAAACTGTAACTACCGTAGTTCTTAGAAACTCTAATTCATCGGAAAATCCTTTATACCGTTAGGGACGAAGGTCCTTGTGTTCAATATCCGATACACAACTCAAAGATCTGGTCATACATTTTTGAGAAATTCGATCGAAATCTGATAATATGTGTTAACGGTACAAAACTGTAACTACCGTAGTTCTTACAAACTCTAATTCATCGAGAAATCCTTTATAGCGTTAAGGACGAAGGTCCTTGTGCTTAATATCCGATATACAACTCAAAGATCTGGTCATACATTTTTGAGAAAATCGATCGAAAGCTGATAATATGTGTTCACGGTACAAAACTGTAACTACCGTAGTTCTTAGAAACTCTAATTCATCGGAAAATCCTTTATACCGTTAAGGACGAAGTTCTTGTGCTTAATAGCCGTTATACAAATCAAAGATCTGGTCGTACATTTTTGAGTAAATCGATCGAAAGCTGATAATATGTGTTAACGGTACAAAACTGTAACTACCGCAGTTCTTAGAAAGTCTAATTCATCGGGATATCCTATATACCGTTAAGGACGAAGGTCCTTGTGCTTAATATCAGATATAAAACTCAAAGATCTGGTCGTACATATTTGAGAAAATCGATCGAAAGTTGATTATATGTGTTAATGGTACAAAACTCTACCTACCGTAGTTCTTACAAACTCTAATTCATCGGGGAATCCTTTATACCATTAAGGGCGAAGGTTCTTGTGCTTAATATCCGATATACAACTCAAAGATCTGGTGGTACATTTTTGAGTAAATCGATCGAAAGCTGATAATATGTGTTAACGGTACAAAACTGTAACTACCGCAGTTCTTAGAAAGTCTAATTCATCGGGATATCCTATATACCGTTAAGGACGAAGGTCCTTGTGCTTAATATCAGATATACAACTCAAAGATCTGGTGGTACATTTTTGAGAAAATCGATCGAAAGCTGATAATATGTGTTAACGGTACAAAACTGTAACTACCGTAGTTCTTAGAAACTCTAATTCATCAGAAAATCCTTTATACCGTTAAGGTCGAAGGTCCTTGTGCTTAATATCCGATATACAACTCAAAGATCTGGTCGTACATTTTTGACAAACCGATCGGAAGCTGAAAATATGTGTTAACGGTACAAAACTGTAACTACCGTTGTTCTTACAAACTTTAATTCATCGGAAAATTCTTAATACCGTTAAGGACGAAGGTCCTTGTGCTTAATATCAGATATACAACTCAAAGATCTGGTCATACATTTTTGGGAAAATCGATCGAAAGTTGATAATATGTGTTAATGGTACAAAACTGTACCTACCGTAGTTCTTACAAACTCTAATTCATCGGGGTATCCTTTATACCGTGAAGGGCGATGGTTCTTGTGCTTAATATCCGATATACAACTCAAAGATCTGGTGGTACATTTTTGAGAAAATCGATCGAAAGCTGATAATATGTGTTAATGGTACAAAACTGTAACTACCGTAGTTCTTAGAAACTCTAATTCATCGGGAAATCCTATATACCCTTAAGGACGAAGGTCCTTGTGCTTAATATCCGATATACAACTCAAAGATCTGGTCGTACATTTTTGAGAAAATCGATCGAAAGCTGATAATATGTGTTAACGGTACAAAACTGTAACTACCGCAGTTCTTAGAAAGTCTAATTCATCGGAAAATCCTTTATACCGTTAAGGACGAAGGTCCTTGTGTTTAATATCCGATATACAACTCAAAGATCTGGTCGTACATTTTTGAGAAAATCGATCGAAAGCTGATAATATGTGTTAACGGTACAAAACTGTAACTACTGTAGTGCTTAGAAAATCTAATTCGTCGGAAAATCTTTTATACCATTAAGGACGAAGGTCCTTGCGCTTAATATACGATATACATCTCAAAGATCTGGTCATACATTTTTGAGAAAATCGATCGAAAACTGATAATATGTGTTAACGGTACAAACCTGTAACTACCGTAGTTCTTACAAACTCTAATTCATCGAGAAATCGTTTATAGCGTTAAGGACGAAGGTCCTTGTGCTTAATATCCGATATACAACTCAAAGATCTGGTCGTACATATTTGAGAAAATCGATCGAAAACTGATAATATGTGTTAACGGTACAAAACTGTAACTACCGTAGTCCTTAGAAACTCTAATTCGTCGGGAAATCCTTTATACCGTTAAGGACGAAGGTCCTTGCGCTTAATATCCGATATTCGACTCAAAGATCTGATCGTACATTTTTGAGAAAACAGATCGGAAGCAGAAAATATGTGTTAACGGTACAAAACTGTAACTACCGTTGTTCTAACAAACTTTAATTCATCGGAAAATTCTTAATACCGTTAAGGACGAAGGTCCTTGTGCTTAATATCAGATATACAACTCAAAGATCTGGTCGTACATTTTTGAGAAAATCGATCGAAAGTTGATTATATGTGTTAATGGTACAAAACTGTAACTACCGTAGTTCTTTGACACCCTAATTCATCGGAAAATCCTTTATACCGTTAAGGTCGAAGGTCCTTGTGCTTAATATCCGATATACAACTCAAAGATCTGGTCGTACATTTTTGAGAAAATCGATCGAAAGCTGAAAATATGTGTTAACGGTACAAAACTGTAACTACCGTTGTTCTTACAAACTCTAATTCATCGGAAAATCCTTTATACTGTTAAGAACGAAGGTTCTTGTGCTTAATATCCGATATACGACTCAAAGATCTGATCGTACATTTCTGAGAAAACAGATCGGAAGCAGAAAATATGTGTTAACGGTACAAAACTGTAACTACCGTTGTTCTAACAAACTTTAATTCATCGGAAAATTCTTAATACCGTTAAGGACGAAGGTCCTTGTGCTTAATATCAGATATACAACTCAAAGATCTGGTCGTACATTTTTGAGAAAATCGATCGAAAGTTGATTATATGTGTTAATGGTACAAAACTGTAACTACCGTAGTTCTTAGACACCCTAATTCATCGGAAAATCCTTTATACCGTTAAGGTCGAAGGTCCTTGTGCTTAATATCCGATATACAACTCAAAGATCTGGTCGTACATTTTTGAGAAAATCGATCGAAAGCTGATAATATGTGTTAACGGTACAAAACTGTAACTACCGTAGATCTTAAAAACTTTAATTCGTCGGGAAATCTTTTCTACCGTTAAGGACGAAGGTCCTTGCGCTTAATATCCGATATACATCTCAAAGATCTGGTCATATATTTTTGAGTAATTCGATCGAAAGCTGATAATATGTGTTAACGGTACAAAACTGTAACTACCGTAGTTCTTAGAAACTCTAATTCATCGGAAAATCCTTTATACCGTTAAGGCCGAAGGTCCTTGTGTTTAATATCCGATATACAACTCAAAGATCTGCTCATACATTTTTGAGGAAATCGATCGAAAGCTGATAGTATGTGTTAACGGTACAAATTTGTAACTACCGTAGGTCTTAGAAACTCTAATTCATCGGAAAATCCTTTATACCGTTAAGGACGAAGGTCCTTGTGCTTATAAGCCGATATACAACTCAAAGATCTGGTGGTACATTTTTGAGAAAATCGATCGAAAACTGAAAATATGTGTTCAGGGCACAAAACTGTAACTACCGTAGTTCTTACAAACTTTTATTCATCGGGAAATCCTTTAAAGCGTTAAGGACGAAGATCCTTGTGTTCAATATCCGATATACAACTCAAAGATCTGGTCGTTCATTTTTGAGAAAATCGATCGAAAGCTGAAAATATGTGTTAACGGTACAAAACTGTAAGTACCGTTGTTCTTACAAACTCTAATTCATCGGGAAGTCTTTTATACTGTTAAGAACGAAGGTTCTTGTGCAT
Source organism: Coremacera marginata (assembly GCA_914767935.1). Classification (NCBI taxonomy): domain Eukaryota; kingdom Metazoa; phylum Arthropoda; class Insecta; order Diptera; family Sciomyzidae; genus Coremacera; species Coremacera marginata. The sequence goes on along the minus strand of OU612047.1, from coordinate 114,328,646 downwards.
AATATCCGATATACAACTCAAAGATCTGATCGTACATTTTTGACAAACCGATCGGAAGCTGAAAATATGTGTTAACGATACAAAACTGTAACTACCGTTGTTCTTACAAACTTTAATTCATCGGAAAATTCTTAACATCGTTAAGGACGAAGGTCCTTGTGCTTAATATCAGATATACAACTCAAAGATCTGGTCATACATTTTTGGGAAAATCGATCGAAAGTTGATAATATGTGTTAATGGTACAAAACTGTACCTACCGTAGTTCTTACAAACTCGAATTCTTTGGGGAATCCTTTATACCGTGAAGGGCGATGGTTCTTGTGCTTAATATCCGATATACAACTCAAAGATCTGGTCGTACATTTTTGAGAAAATCGATCGAAAGCTGATAATATGTGTTAACGGTACAAAACTGTAACTACCGTAGTTCTTAGAAACTCTAATTCATCGGAAAATCCTTTATACCGTTAAGGACGAAGGTCCTTGTGTTTAATATCCGATATACAACTCAAAGATCTGGTCGTACATTTTTGAGAAAATTGATCGAAAGCTGATAATATGTGTTAACGGTACAAAACTGTAACTACCGTAGTGCTTAGAAAATCTAATTCGTCGGGAAATCTTTTATACCGTTAAGGATGAAGGTCCTTGCGCTTAATATCCGATATACATCTCAAAGATCTGGTCATACATTTTTGAGAAATTCGATCGAAAGCTGATAATATGTGTTAACGGTACAAAACTGTAACTACCGTAGTTCTTGGAAACTCTAATTCATCGGACAATCCTTTATACCGTTAGGGACGAAGGTCCTTGTGTTCAATATCCGATATACAACTCAAAGATCTGGTCGTACATTTTTGAGAAAATCGATCGAAAGCTGAAAATAAGTGTTAAGGCTACAAAACTGTAACTACCGTTGTTCTTACAAACTCTAATCCATCGGGAAATCCTTTATACTGTTAAGAACGAAGGTTCTTGTGCTTAATATCCGATATACAACTCAAAGATCTGGTCGTACATATTTGAGAAAATCGATCGATAGCTGATATGTGTTAACGGTACAAAACTGTAACTACCATAGTTCTTAGAAATTCTAATTCGTCGGGGAATCTTTTCTACCGTTAAGGACGAAGGTCCTTGCGCTTAATAGCCGATATACATCTCAAATATCTGGTCATATATTTTTGAGAAATTCGATCGAAAGCTGATAATATGTGTTGACGCTACAAAACTGTAACTACCGTAGTTCTTACAAACTCTAATTCATCGAGAAATCCTTTATACCGTTAAGGACGAAGATCCTTGTGTTCAATATCCGATATACAACTCAAAGATCTGGTCGTACATTTTTGAGAAAATCGATCGAAAGCTGAAAATATGTGTTAACGCTACAAAACTGTAACTACCGTTGTTCTTACAAACTCTAATTCATCGGGAAATCCTTTATACTGTTAAGAACGAAGGTTCATGTGCTTAATATCCGATATACAACTCAAAGATCTGGTCGTACATTTTTGAGAAAATTAATCGAAAGCTGATAATATGTGTTAACGGTACAAAACTGTAACTACCGTAGATCATACAATTTTTAATTCATCGGAAAATCCTTTATACCGTTAAGGACGAAGGTCCTTGTGTTCAATATCCGATACACAACTCAAAGATCTGGTGGTACATTTTTGAGAAAATCGATCGAAAGCTGATAATATGTGTTAACGGTACAAAACTGTAACTACCGCAGTTCTTAGAAAGTCTAATTCATCGGGATATCCTATATACCGTTAAGGACGAAGGTCCTTGTGCTTAATATCCGATATACAACTCAAAGATCTGGTCGTACATTTTTGACAAACCGATCGGAAGCTGAAAATATGTGTTAACGGTACAAAACTGTAACTACCGTTGTTCTTACAAACTTTAATTCATCGGAAAATTCTTAATACCGTTAAGGACGAAGGTCCTTGTGCTTAATATCAGATATACAACTCAAAGATCTGGTCATACATTTTTGGGAAAATCGATCGAAAGTTGATAATATGTGTTAATGGTACAAAACTGTACCTACCGTAGTTCTTACAAACTCTAATTCATCGGGAAATCCTTTATACCATTAAGGGCGAAGGTTCTTGTGCTTAATAGCCGATATACAACTCAAAGATCTGGTGGTACATTTTTGAGAAAATCGATCGAAAGCTGATAATATGTGTTAACGGTACAAAACTGTAACTACCGCAGTTCTTAGAAAGTCTAATTCATCGGGATATCCTATATACCGTTAAGGACGAAGGTCCTTGTGCTTAATATCAGATATACAACTCAAAGATCTGGTGGTACATTTTTGAGAAAATCGATCGAAAGCTGATAATATGTGTTAACGGTACAAAACTGTAACTACCGTAGTTCTTAGAAACTCTAATTCATCGGAAAATCCTTTATACCGTTAAGGTCGAAGGTCCTTGTGCTTAATATCCGATATACAACTCAAAGATCTGGTCGTACATTTTTGACAAACCGATCGGAAGCTGAAAATATGTGTTAACGGTACAAAACTGTAACTACCTTTGTTCTTACAAACTTTAATTCATCGGAAAATTCTTAATACCGTTAAGGACGAAGGTCCTTGTGCTTAATATCAGATATACAACTCAAAGATCTGGTCATACATTTTTGGGAAAATCGATCGAAAGTTGATAATATGTGTTAATGGTACAAAACTGTACCTACCGTAGTTCTTACAAACTCTAATTCATCGGGGTATCCTTTATACCGTGAAGGGCGATGGTTCTTGTGCTTAATATCCGATATACAACTCAAAGATCTGGTGGTACATTTTTGAGAAAATCGATCGAAAGCTGATAATATGTGTTAACGGTACAAAACTGTAACTACCGTAGTTCTTAGAAACTCTAATTCATCGGGAAATCCTATATACCCTTAAGGACGAAGGTCCTTGTGCTTAATATCCGATATACAACTCAAAGATCTGGTCGTACATTTTTGAGAAAATCGATCGAAAGCTGATAATATGTGTTAACGGTACAAAACTGTAACTACCGTAGTTCTTAGAAACTCTAATTCATCGGAAAATCCTTTATACCGTTAAGGACGAAGGTCCTTGTGCTTAATATCCGATATACAACTCAAAGATCTGGTCGTACATTTTTGAGAAAATCGATCGAAAGCTGATAATATGTGTTAACGGTACAAAACTGTAACTACTGTAGTGCTTAGAAAATCTAATTCGTCGGGAAATCTTTTATACCGTTAAGGACGAAGGTCCTTGCGCTTAATATCATACATTTTTGAGAAAATCGATCGAAAGCTGATAATATGTGTTAACGGTACAAACCTGTAACTACCGTAGTTCTTACAAGCTCTAATTCATCGAGAAATCGTTTATAGCGTTAAGGACGAAGGTCCTTGTGCTTAATATCCGATATACAACTCAAAGATCTGGTCGTACATATTTGAGAAAATCGATCGAAAACTGATAATATGTGTTAACGGTACAAAACTGTAACTACCGTAGTCCTTAGAAACTCTAATTCGTCGGGAAATCCTTTATACCGTTAAGGACGAAGGTCCTTGCGCTTAATATCCGATATTCGACTCAAAGATCTGATCGTACATTTTTGAGAAAACAGATCGGAAGCAGAAAATATGTGTTAACGGTACAAAACTGTAACTACCGTTGTTCTAACAAACTTTAATTCATCGGAAAATTCTTAATACCGTTAAGGACGAAGGTCCTTGTGCTTAATATCAGATATACAACTCAAAGATCTGGTCGTACATTTTTGAGAAAATCGATCGAAAGTTGATTATATGTGTTAATGGTACAAAACTGTAACTACCGTAGTTCTTAGACACCCTAATTCATCGGAAAATCCTTTATACCGTTAAGGTCGAAGGTCCTTGTGCTTAATATCCGATATACAACTCAAAGATCTGCTCGTACATTTTTGAGAAAATCGATCGAAAGCTGATAATATGTGTTAACGGTACAAAACTGTAACTACCGTAGATCTTAAAAACTTTAATTCGTCGGGAAATCTTTTCTACCGTTAAGGACGAAGGTCCTTGCGCTTAATATCCGATATACGTCTCAAAGATCTGGTCATATATTTTTGAGAAATTCGATCGAAAGCTGATAATATGTGTTAACGGTACAAAACTGTAACTACCGTAGTTCTTAGAAACTCTAATTCATCGGAAAATCCTTTATACCGTTAAGGCCGAAGGTCCTTGTGCTTAATATCCGATATACAACTCAAAGATCTGCTCATACATTTTTGAGGAAATCGATCGAAAGCTGATAGTATGTGTTAACGGTTCAAATTTGTAACTACCGTAGGTCTTAGAAACTCTAATTCATCGGAAAATCCTTTATACCGTTAAGGACGAAGGTCCTTGTGCTTATAAGCCGATATACAACTCAAAGATCTGGTGGTACATTTTTGAGAAAATCGATCGAAAACTGAAAATATGTGTTCAGGGCACAAAAATGTAACTTACGTAGTTCTTACAAACTTTTATTCATCGGGAAATCCTTTAAAGCGTTAAGGACGAAGATCCTTGTGTTCAATATCCGATATACAACTCAAAGATCTGGTCGTTCATTTTTGAGAAAATCGATCGAAAGCTGAAAATATGTGTTAACGGTACAAAACTGTAAGTACCGTTGTTCTTACAAACTCTAATTCATCGGGAAGTCTTTTATACTGTTAACAACGAAGGTTCTTGTGCATAATATCCGATATACAACTCAAAGATCTGATCGTACATTTTTGACAAACCGATCGGAAGCTGAAAATATGTGTTAACAATACAAAACTTTAACTACCGTTGTTCTTACAAACTTTAATTCATCGGAAAATTCTTAACATCGTCAAGGACGAAGGTCCTTGTGCTTAATATCAGATATACAACTCAAAGATCTGGTCATACATTTTTGGGAAAATCGATCGAAAGTTGATAATATGTGTTAATGGTACAAAACTGTACCTACCGTAGTTCTTACAAACTCGAATTCATCGGGGAATCCTTTATACCGTGAAGGGCGATGGTTCTTGTGCTTAATATCCGATATACAACTCAAAGATCTGGTCGTACATTTTTGAGAAAATCGATCGAAAGCTGATAATATGTGTTAACGGTACAAAACTGTAACTACCGTAGTTCTTAGAAACTCTAATTCATCGGAAAATCCTTTATACCGTTAAGGACGAAGGGCCTTGTGTTTAATATCCGATATACAACTCAAAATCTGGTCGTACATTTTTGAGAAAATTGATCGAAAGCTGATAATATGTGTTAACGGTACAAAACTGTAACTACCGTAGTGCTTAGAAAATCTAATTCGTCGGGAAATCTTTTATACCGTTAAGGACGAAGGTCCTTGCGCTTAATGTCCGATATACATCTCAAAGATCTGGTCATACATTTTTGAGAAATTCGATCGAAAGCTGATAATATGTGTTAACGGTACAAAACTGTAACTACCGTAGTTCTTGGAAACTCTAATTCATCGGAAAATCCTTCATACCGTTAGGGACGAAGGTCCTTGTGTTCAATATCCGATATACAACTCAAAGATCTGGTCGTACATTTTTGAGAAAATCGATCGAAAGCTGAAAATAAGTGTTAACGCTACAAAACTGTAACTACCGTTGTTCTTACAAACTCTAATCCATCGGGAAATCCTTTATACTGTTAAGAACGAAGGTTCTTGTGCTTAATATCCGATATACAACTCAAAGATCTGGTCGTACATATTTGAGAAAATTGATCGAAAGCTGATAATATGTGTTAACGGTACAAAACTGTAACTACCGTAGTTCTTAGAAACTCTAATTCGTCGGGAAATCTTTTCTACCGTTAAGGACGAAGGTCCTTGCGCTTAATAGCCGATATACATCTCAAAGATCTGGTCATATATTTTTGAGAAATTCGATCGAAAGCTGATAATATGTGTTGACGCTACAAAACTGTAACTACCGTAGTTCTTACAAACTCTAATTCATCGAGAAATCCTTTATAGCGTTAAGGACGAAGATCCTTGTGTTCAATATCCGATATACAACTCAAAGATCTGGTAGTACATTTTTGAGAAAATCGATCGAAAGCTGATAATATGTGTTAACGGTACAAAACTGTAACTACCGTAGTTCTTAGAAACTCTAATTCATCGGAAAATCCTTTATACCGTTAAGGACGAAGGTCCTTGTGTTCAATATCCGATACACAACTCAAAGATCTGGTCATACATCTTTGAGAAATTCGATCGAAAGCTGATAATATGTGTTAACGGTACAAAACTGTAACTACCGTAGTTCTTACAAACTCTAATTCATCGAGAAATCCTTTATAGCGTTAAGGACGAAGATCCTTGTGTTCAATACCCGATATACAACTCAAAGATCTGGTCGTACATTTTTGAGAAAATCGATCGAAAGCTGAAAATATGTGTTAACGCTACAAAACTGTAACTACCGTTGTTCTTACAAACTCTAATTCATCGGGAAATCCTTTATACTGTTAAGAACGAAGGTTCTTGTGCTTAATATCCGATATACAACTCAAAGATCTGGTCGTACATATTTGAGAAAATCGATCGAAAGCTGATAATATGTGTTAACGGTACAAAACTGTAACTACCGTAGTTCTTAGAAACTCTAATTCATCGGAAAATCCTTTATACCGTTAGGAACGAAGGTCCTTGTGTTCAATATCCGATACACAACTCAAAGATCTGGTCATACATTTTTGAGAAATTCGATCGAAAGCTGATAATATGTGTTAACGGTACAAAACTGTCACTACCGTAGTTCTTACAAACTCTAATTCATCGAGAAATCCTTTATAGCGTTAAGGACGAAGGTCCTTGTGCTTAATATCCGATATACAACTCAAAGATCTGGTCATACATTTTTGAGAAAATCGATCGAAAGCTGATAATATGTGTTCACGGTACAAAACTGTAACTACCGTAGTTCTTAGAAACTCTAATTCATCGGAAAATCCTTTATACCGTTAAGGACGAAGGTCCTTGTGTTTAATATCCGATATACAACTCAAAGATCTGGTCGTACATTTTTGAGAAAATCGATTGAAAGCTGAAAATATGTGTTAACGGTACAAAACTGTAACTACCGTTGTTCTTACAAACTCTAATTCATCGAGAAATCCTTTATACTGTTAAGAACGAAGGTTCTTGTGCTTTATATCCGATATACAACTCAAAGATCTGATCGTACATTTTTGAGAAAACAGATCGGAAGCTGAAAATATGTGTTAACGGTACAAAACTGTAACTACCGTTGTTCTTACAAACTTTAATTCATCGGAAAATTCTTAATACCGTTAAGGACGAAGGTCCTTGTGCTTAATATCAGATATACAACTCAAAGATCTGGTCGTACATTTTTGAGAAAATCGATCGAAAGTTGATTATATGTGTTAATGGTACAAAACTGTACCTACCGTAGTTCTTACAAACTCTTATTCATCGGGGAATCCTTTATACCATTAAGGGCGAAGGTTCTTGTGCTTAATATCCGATATACAACTCAAAGATCTGGTGGTACATTTTTGAGAAAATCGATCGAAAGCTGATAATATGTGTTAACGGTACAAAACTGTAACTACCGCAGTTCTTAGAAAGTCTAATTCATCGGGATATCCTATATACCGTTAAGGACGAAGGTCCTTGTGCTTAATATCAGATATACAACTCAAAGATCTGGTGGTACATTTTTGAGAAAATCGATCGATTGCTGATAATATGTGTTAACGGTACAAAACTGTAACTACCGTAGTTCTTAGAAACTCTAATTCATCGGAAAATCCTTTATACCGTTAAGGTCGAAGGTCTTTGTGCTTAATATCCGATATACAACTCAAAGATCTGGTCGTACATTTTTGACAAACCGATCGGAAGCTGAAAATATGTGTTAACGGTACAAAACTGTAACTACCGTTGTTCTTACAAACTTTAATTCATCGGAAAATTCTTAATACCGTTAAGGACGAAGGTCCTTGTGCTTAATATCAGATATACAACTCAAAGATCTGGTCATACATTTTTGGGAAAATCGATCGAAAGTTTATAATATGTGTTAATGGTACAAAACTGTACCTACCGTAGTTCTTACAAACTCTAATTCATCGGGGTATCCTTTATACCGTGAAGGGCGATGGTTCTTGTGCTTAATATCCGATATACAACTCAAAGATCTGGTGGTACATTTTTGAGAAAATCGATCGAAAGCTGATAATATGTGTTAACGGTACAAAACTGTAACTACCGTAGTTCTTAGAAACTCTAATTCATCGGGAAATCCTATATACCCTTAAGGACGAAGGTCCTTTTGCTTAATATCCGATATACAACTCAAAGATCTGGTCGTACATTTTTGAGAAAATCGATCGAAAGCTGATAATATGTGTTAACGGTACAAAACTGTAACTACCGTAGTTCTTAGAAACTCTAATTTATCGGAAAATCCTTTATACCGTTAAGGACGAAGGTCCTTGTGTTTAATATCCGATATACAACTCAAAGATCTGGTCGTACATTTTTGACAAACCGATCGGAAGCTGAAAATATGTGTTAACGATACAAAACTGTAACTACCGTTGTTCTTACAAACTTTAATTCATCGAGAAATCCTTTATACCGTTAAAAAAGAAGGTCCTTGTGCTTAATAGCCGATATACAACTCAAAGACGGTACAAAACTGTAACTACCGTTGTTCTTACAAACTTTAATTCATCGGAAAATTCTTAATACCGTTAAGGAAGGAGGTCCTTGTGCTTAATATCAGATATACAACTCAAAGATCTGGTCGTACATTTTTGAGAAAATCGATCGAAAGTTGATTATATGTGTTAATGGTACAAAACTGTACCTACCGTAGTTCTTACAAACTCTAATTCATCATGGAATCCTTTATACCATTAAGGGCGAAGGTTCTTGTGCTTAATATCCGATATACAACTCAAAGATCTGGTGGTACATTTTTGAGAAAATCGATCGAAAGCTGATAATATGTGTTAACGGTACAAAACTGTAACTACCGCAGTTCTTAGAAAGTCTAATTCATCGGGATATCCTATATACCGTTAAGGACGAAAGTCCTTGTGCTTAATATCAGATATACAACTCAAAGATCTGGTGGTACATTTTTGAGAAAATCGATCGAAAGCTGATAATATGTGTTAACGGTACAAAACTGTAACTACCGTAGTTCTTAGAAACTCTAATTCATCGGAAAATCCTTTATACCGTTAACGTCGAAGGTCTTTGTGCTTAATATCCGATATACAACTCAAAGATCTGGTCGTACATTTTTGACAAACCGATCGGAAGCTGAAAATATGTGTTAACGGTACAAAACTGTAAGTACCGTTGTTCTTACAAACTCTAATTCATCGGGAAGTCTTTTATACTGTTAAGAACGAAGGTTCTTGTCCATAATATCCGATATACAACTCAAAGATCTGATCGTACATTTTTGACAAACCGATCGGAAGCTGAAAATATGTGTTAACGATACAAAACTGTAACTACCGTTGTTCTTACAAACTTTAATTCATCGGAAAATTCTTAACATCGTTAAGGACGAAGGTCCTTGTGCTTAATATCAGATATACAACTCAAAGATCTGGTCATACATTTTTGGGAAAATCGATCGAAAGTTTATAATATGTGTTAATGGTACAAAACTGTACCTACCGTAGTTCTTACAAACTCTAATTCATCGGGGTATCCTTTATACCGTGAAGGGCGATGGTTCTTGTGCTTAATATCCGATATACAACTCAAAGATCTGGTGGTACATTTTTGAGAAAATCGATCGAAAGCTGATAATATGTGTTAACGGTACAAAACTGTAAGTACCGTTGTTCTTACAAACTCTAATTCATCGGGAAGTCTTTTATACTGTTAAGAACGAAGGTTCTTGTGCATAATATCCGATATACAACTCAAAGATCTGATCGTACATTTTTGACAAACCGATCGGAAGCTGAAAATATGTGTTAACGATACAAAACTGTAACTACCGTTGTTCTTACAAACTTTAATTCATCGGAAAATTCTTAACATCGTTAAGGACGAAGGTCCTTGTGCTTAATATCAGATATACAACTCAAAGATCTGGTCATACATTTTTGGGAAAATCGATCGAAAGTTGATAATATGTGTTAATGGTACAAAACTGTACCTACCGTAGTTCTTACAAACTCGAATTCATCGGGGAATCCTTTATACCGTGAAGGGCGATGGTTCTTGTGCTTAATATCCGATATACAACTCAAAGATCTGGTCGTACATTTTTGAGAAAATCGATCGAAAGCTGATAATATGTGTTAACGGTACAAAACTGTAACTACCGTAGTTCTTAGAAACTCTAATTCATCGGAAAATCCTTTATACCGTTAAGGACGAAGGTCCTTGTGTTTAATATCCGATATACAACTCAAAGATCTGGTCGTACATTTTTGAGAAAATTGATCGAAAGCTGATAATATGTGTTAACGGTACAAAACTGTAACTACCGTAGTGCTTAGAAAATCTAATTCGTCGGGAAATCTTTTATACCGTTAAGGACGAAGGTCCTTGCGCTTAATGTGCGATATACATCTCAAAGATCTGGTCATACATTTTTGAGAAATTCGATCGAAAGCTGATAATATGTGTTAACGGTACAAAACTGTAACTTACGTAGTTCTTACAAACTTTTATTCATCGGGAAATCCTTTAAAGCGTTAAGGACGAAGATCCTTGTGTTCAATATCCGATATACAACTCAAAGATCTGGTCGTTCATTTTTGAGAAAATCGATCGAAAGCTGAAAATAAGTGTTAACGCTACAAAACTGTAACTACCGTTGTTCTTACAAACTCTAATCCATCGGGAAATCCTTTATACTGTTAAGAACGAAGGTTCTTGTGCTTAATATCCGATATACAACTCAAAGATCTGGTCGTACATATTTGAGAAAATTGATCGAAAGCTGATAATATGTGTTAACGGTACAAAACTGTAACTACCGTAGTTCTTAGAAACTCTAATTCGTCGGGAAATCTTTTCTACCGTTAAGGACGAAGGTCCTTGCGCTTAATAGCCGATATACATCTCAAAGATCTGGTCATATATTTTTGAGAAGTTCGATCGAAAGCTGATAATATGTGTTGACGCTACAAAACTGTAACTACCGTAGTTCTTACAAACTCTAATTCATCGAGAAATCCTTTATAGCGTTAAGGACGAAGATCCTTGTGTTCAATATCCGATATACAACTCAAAGATCTGGTCGTACATTTTTGAGAAAATCGATCGAAAGCTGATAATATGTGTTAACGGTACAAAACTGTAACTACCGTAGTTCTTAGAAACTCTAATTCATCGGAAAATCTTTTATACCGTTAAGGACGAAGGTCCTTGTGTTCAATATCCGATACACAACTCAAAGATCTGGTCATACATCTTTGAGAAATTCGATCGAAAGCTGATAATATGTGTTAACGGTACAAAACTGTAACTACCGTAGTTCTTACAAACTCTAATTCATCGAGAAATCCTTTATAGCGTTAAGGACGAAGATCCTTGTGTTCAATACCCGATATACAACTCAAAGATCTGGTCGTACATTTTTGAGAAAATCGATCGAAAGCTGAAAATATGTGTTAACGCTACAAAACTGTAACTACCGTTGTTCTTACAAACTCTAAATCATCGGGAAATCCTTTATACTGTTAAGAACGAAGGTTCTTGTGCTTAATATCCGATATACAACTCAAAGATCTGGTCGTACATATTTGAGAAAATCGATCGAAAGCTGATAATATGTGTTAACGGTACAAAACTGTAACTACCGTAGTTCTTAGAAACTCTAATTCATCGGAAAATCCTTTATACCGTTAGGGACGAAGGTCCTTGTGTTCAATATCCGATACACAACTCAAAGATCTGGTCATACATTTTTGAGAAATTCGATCGAAAGCTGATAATATGTGTTAACGGTTCAAAACTGTCACTACCGTAGTTCTTACAAACTCTAATTCATCGAGAAATCCTTTATAGCGATAAGGACGAAGGTCCTTGTGCTTAATATCCGATATACAACTCAAAGATCTGGTCATACATTTTTGAGAAAATCGATCGAAAGCTGATAATATGTGTTCACGGTACAAAACTGTAACTACCGTAGTTCTTAGAAACTCTAATTCATCGGAAAATCCTTTATACCGTTAAGGACGAAGGTCCTTGTGTTTAATATCCGATATACAACTCAAAGATCTGGTCGTACATTTTTGAGAAAATCGATTGAAAGCTGAAAATATGTGTTAACGGTACAAAACTGTAACTACCGTTGTTCTTACAAACTCTAATTCATCGAGAAATCCTTTATACTGTTAAGAACGAAGGTTCTTGTGCTTTATATCCGATATACAACTCAAAGATCTGATCGTACATTTTTGAGAAAACAGATCGGAAGCTGAAAATATGTGTTAACGGTACAAAACTGTAACTACCGTTGTTCTTACAAACTTTAATTCATCGGAAAATTCTTAATACCGTTAAGGACGAAGGTCCTTGTGCTTAATATCAGATTTACAACTCAAAGATCTTTTCGTACATTTTTGAGAAAATCGATCGAAAGTTGATTATATGTGTTAATGGTACAAAACTGTACCTACCGTAGTTCTTACAAACTCTAATTCATCGGGGAATCCTTTATACCATTAAGGGCGAAGGTTCTTGTGCTTAATATCCGATATACAACTCAAAGATCTGGTGGTACATTTTTGAGAAAATCGATCGAAAGCTGATAATATGTGTTAACGGTACAAAACTGTAACTACCGCAGTTCTTAGAAAGTCTAATTCATCGGGATATCCTATATACCGTTAAGGACGAAGGTCCTTGTGCTTAATATCAGATATACAACTCAAAGATCTGGTGGTACATTTTTGAGAAAATCGATCGAAAGCTGATAATATGTGTTAACGGTACAAAACTGTAACTACCGTAGTTCTTAGAAACTCTAATTCATCGGAAAATCCTTTATACCGTTAAGGTCAAAGGTCTATGTGCTTAATATCCGATATACAACTCAAAGATCTGGTCGTACATTTTTGACAAACCGATCGAAAGCTGAAAATATGTGTTAACGGTACAAAACTGTAACTACCGTTGTTCTTACAAACTTTAATTCATCGGAAAATTCTTAATACCGTTAAGGACGAAGGTCCTTGTGCTTAATATCAGATATACAACTCAAAGATCTGGTCATACATTTTTGGGAAAATCGATCGAAAGTTTATAATATGTGTTAATGGTACAAAACTGTACCTACCGTAGTTCTTACAAACTCTAATTCATCGGGGTATCCTTTATACCGTGAAGGGCGATGGTTCTTGTGCTTAATATCCGATATACAACTCAAAGATCTGGTGGTACATTTTTGAGAAAATCGATCGAAAGCTGATAATATTTGTTAACGGTACAAAACTGTAACTACCGTAGTTCTTAGAAACTCTAATTCATCGGGAAATCCTATATACCCTTAAGGACGAAGGTCCTTTTGCTTAATATCCGATATACAACTCAAAGATCTGGTCGTACATTTTTGAGAAAATCGATCGAAAGCTGATAATATGTGTTAACGGTACAAAACTGTAACTACCGTAGTTCTTAGAAACTCTAATTCATCGGAAAATCCTTTATACCGTTAAGGACGAAGGTCCTTGTATTTAGTATCCGATATACAACTCAAAGATCTGGTCGTACATTTTTGACAAACCGATCGGAAGCTGAAAATATGTGTTAACGATACAAAACTGTAACTACCGTTGTTCTTACAAACTTTAATTCATCGAGAAATCCTTTATACCGTTAAAAAAGAAGGTCCTTGTGCTTAATAGCCGATATACAACTCAAAGACGGTACAAAACTGTAACTACCGTTGTTCTTACAAACTTTAATTCATCGGAAAATTCTTAATACCGTTAAGGAAGGAGGTCCTTGTGCTTAATATCCGATATAAAACTCAAAGATCTGGTGGTACATTTTTGAGAAAATCGATCGAAAGCTGATAATATGTGTTAACGATACAAAACTGTAACTACCGTAGTTCTAACAAACTCTCATTCATCGGGGAATCCTTTATACTGTTAAGGGCGAAGGTTCTTGTACTTAATATCCGATATACAACTCAAAGATCTGGTGGTACATTTTTGAGAAAATCGATCGAAAGCTGATAATATGTGTTAACGAAACAAAACTGTAACTACCGTAGTTCTTAGAAACTCTAATTCATCGGGGAATCCTTTATTCCGTTAAGGACGAAGGTCCTTGAGCTTATTATCCGGTATACATCTCAAAGATCTGTTCATACATTTTTGAGAAAATCGATCGAACGCTGATAATGTGTGTTCACGGTACAAAACTTTAACAACCGTAGTTCTTAGAAACTCTAATTCATCGGGAAATCCTATATACCCTTAAGGACGAAGGTCCTTTTGCTTAATATCCGATATACAACTCAAAGATCTGGTCGTACATTTTTGAGAAAATCGATCGAAAGCTGATAATATGTGTTAACGGTACAAAACTGTAACTACCGTAGTTCTTACAAACTCTAATTCATCGGGGTATCCTTTATACCGTGAAGGGCGATGGTTCTTGTGCTTAATATCCGATATACAACTCAAAGATCTGGTGGTACATTTTTGAGAAAATCGATCGAAAGCTGATAATATGTGTTAACGGTACAAAACTGTAACTACCGTAGTTCTTAGAAACTCTAATTCATCGGGAAATCCTATATACCCTTAAGGACGAAGGTCCTTTTGCTTAATATCCGATATACAACTCAAAGATCTGGTCGTACATTTTTGAGAAAATCGATCGAAAGCTGATAATATGTGTTAACGGTACAAAACTGTAACTACCGTAGTTCTTAGAAACTCTAATTCATCGGGAAATCCTATATACCCTTAAGGACGAAGGTCCTTTTGCTTAATATCCGATATACAACTCAAAGATCTGGTCGTACATTTTTGAGAAAATCGATCGAAAGCTGATAATATGTGTTAACGATACAAAACTGTAACTACCGTAGTTCTAACAAACTCTCATTCATCGGGGAATCCTTTATACTGTTAAGGGCGAAGGTTCTTGTACTTAATATCCGATATACAACTCAAAGATCTGGTGGTACATTTTTGAGAAAATCGATCGAAAGCTGATAATATGTGTTAACGAAACAAAACTGTAACTACCGTAGTTCTTAGAAACTCTAATTCATCGGGGAATCCTTTATTCCGTTAAGGACGAAGGTCCTTGAGCTTATTATCCGGTATACATCTCAAAGATCTGTTCATACATTTTTGAGAAAATCGATCGAACGCTGATAATGTGTGTTCACGGTACAAAACTTTAACAACCGTTGTTCTTAGAAACTCTAATTTATCGGAAAATCCTTTATACCGTTAAGGACGAAGGTCCTTGTGCTTAATACCCGATATACAACTCAAAGATCTGGTCGTACATTTTTGACAAAATCGATCGAAAGCTGAAAATATGTGTTAACGGTACAAAACTGTAACTACCGTAGTTCTTAGAAACTCTAATTCATCGGAAAATCCTTTATACCGTTAAGGACGAAGGTCCTTGTGCTTAATATCCGATATACAACTCAAAGATCTGCTCGTACATTTTTGAGAAAATCGATCGAAACCTGAAAATATGTGTTAATGGTACAAAACTGTACCTACCGTAGTTCTTACAAACTCTTTTTCATCGGGAAATCCTTTATAGCGTTAAAGGATATACAACTCAAAGATGTGATCGTACGTTTTTGAGAAATCAGATCGGAAGCTGAAAATATGTGTTAACGGTACAAAACTGTAACTACCGTTGTTCTTGCAAACTCGTATTCATCGAGAAATCCTTTATAGCGTTAAGGACGAAGGTCCTTGTGCTTAATATCCGATATACAACTCAAAGATCTGGTTGTACATTTTTGAGAAAATCGATCGAAAATTGATAATATGTGTTAATGGTACAAAACTGTACCTACCGTAGTTCTTACAAACTCTTTTTCATCGGGAAATCCTTTATAGCGTTAAAGGATATACAACTCAAAGATGTGATCGTACGTTTTTGAGAAATCAGATCGGAAGCTGAAAATATGTGTTAACGGTACAAAACTGTAACTACCGTTGTTCTTACAAACTTTTATTAATCGGAAAATTCTTAATACCGTTAAGGACGAAGGTCCTTGTGCTTAATATCAGATATACAACTCAAAGTTCTGGTCGTACATTTTTGAGAAAATCGATCGAAAGTTGATAATATGTGTTAATGGTACAAAACTGTACCTACCGTAGTTCTTACAAACTCTAATTCATCGGGGAATCCTTTATACCGTTAAGGGCGAAGGTTCTTGTGCTTAATATCCGATATACAACTCAAAGATCTGGTATTACATTTTTGAGAAAATCGATCGAAAGCTGATAATATGTGTTAACGGTACAAAACTGTAACTACCGCAGTTCTTAGAAAGTCTAATTCATCGGGAAATCCTATATTCCGTTAAGGACGAAGGGTCTTGGGCTTAATATAAGATATACAACTCAAAGATCTGGTGGTACATTTTTGAGAAAATCGATCGAAAGCTGATAATATGTGTTTACGGTACAAAACTGTAACTACCGTAGGGCTTAGAAAATCTAATTCGTCGGGAAATATTTTATACCGTTAAGGACGAAGGTCCTTGCGCTTAATATCCGATATACATCTCAAAGATCTGGTCATACATTTTTGAGAAATTCGATCGAAAGCTGATAATATGTGTTAACGGTACAAAACTGTAACTACCGTAGTTCTTACAAACTCTTATTCATCGGGAAATCCTTTATAGCGTTAAGGACGATAGTACTTGTGCTTAATATCCGATATACAACTCAAAGATCTGGTCGTACATTTTTGAGAAAATCGATCGAAAGCTGAAAATATGTGTTAAAGTTACAAAACTGTAACTACCGCAGTTCTTAGAAAGTCTAATTCATCGGGAAATCCTATATTCCGTTAAGGACGAAGGGTCTTGGGCTTAATATAAGATATACAACTCAAAGATCTGGTGGTACATTTTTGAGAAAATCGATCGAAAGCTGATAATATGTTTTAACGGTAAAAAACTGTAACTTCCGTAGTTCTTACAAACTCTAATTCATCGGAAAATCCTTTATACCGTTAAGGACGAAGGTCCTTGTGTTTAATATCCGATATACAACTCAAAGATCTGGTCGTACATTTTTGACAAACCGATCGGAAGCTGAAAATATGTGTTAACGATACAAAACTGTAACTACCGTTGTTCTTACAAACTTTAATTCATCGAGAAATCCTTTATACCGTTAAAAAAGAAGGTCCTTGTGCTTAATAGCCGATATACAACTCAAAGACGGTACAAAACTGTAACTACCGTTGTTCTTACAAACTTTAATTCATCGGAAAATTCTTAATACCGTTAAGGAAGGAGGTCCTTGTGCTTAATATCCGATATAAAACTCAAAGATCTGGTCGTACATTTTTGAGAAAATCGATCGAAAGCTGATAATATGTGTTAACGATACAAAACTGTAACTACCGTAGTTCTAACAAACTCTCATTCATCGGGGAATCCTTTATACTGTTAAGGGCGAAGGTTCTTGTACTTAATATCCGATATACAACTCAAAGATCTGGTGGTACATTTTTGAGAAAATCGATCGAAAGCTGATAATATGTGTTAACGAAACAAAACTGTAACTACCGTAGTTCTTAGAAACTCTAATTCATCGGGGAATCCTTTATTCCGTTAAGGACGAAGGTCCTTGAGCTTATTATCCGGTATACATCTCAAAGATCTGTTCATACATTTTTGAGAAAATCGATCGAACGCTGATAATGTGTGTTCACGGTACAAAACTTTAACAACCGTAGTTCTTAGAAACTCTAATTCATCGGGAAATCCTATATACCCTTAAGGACGAAGGTCCTTTTGCTTAATATCCGATATACAACTCAAAGATCTGGTCGTACATTTTTGAGAAAATCGATCGAAAGCTGATAATATGTGTTAACGGTACAAAACTGTAACTACCGTAGTTCTTACAAACTCTAATTCATCGGGGTATCCTTTATACCGTGAAGGGCGATGGTTCTTGTGCTTAATATCCGATATACAACTCAAAGATCTGGTGGTACATTTTTGAGAAAATCGATCGAAAGCTGATAATATGTGTTAACGGTACAAAACTGTAACTACCGTAGTTCTTAGAAACTCTAATTCATCGGGAAATCCTATATACCCTTAAGGACGAAGGTCCTTTTGCTTAATATCCGATATACAACTCAAAGATCTGGTCGTACATTTTTGAGAAAATCGATCGAAAGCTGATAATATGTGTTAACGGTACAAAACTGTAACTACCGTAGTTCTTAGAAACTCTAATTCATCGGAAAATCCTTTATACCGTTAAGGACGAAGGTCCTTGTATTTAGTATCCGATATACAACTCAAAGATCTGGTCGTACATTTTTGACAAACCGATCGGAAGCTGAAAATATGTGTTAACGATACAAAACTGTAACTACCGTTGTTCTTACAAACTTTAATTCATCGAGAAATCCTTTATACCGTTAAAAAAGAAGGTCCTTGTGCTTAATAGCCGATATACAACTCAAAGACGGTACAAAACTGTAACTACCGTTGTTCTTACAAACTTTAATTCATCGGAAAATTCTTAATACCGTTAAGGAAGGAGGTCCTTGTGCTTAATATCCGATATAAAACTCAAAGATCTGGTGGTACATTTTTGAGAAAATCGATCGAAAGCTGATAATATGTGTTAACGATACAAAACTGTAACTACCGTAGTTCTAACAAACTCTCATTCATCGGGGAATCCTTTATACTGTTAAGGGCGAAGGTTCTTGTACTTAATATCCGATATACAACTCAAAGATCTGGTGGTACATTTTTGAGAAAATCGATCGAAAGCTGATAATATGTGTTAACGAAACAAAACTGTAACTACCGTAGTTCTTAGAAACTCTAATTCATCGGGGAATCCTTTATTCCGTTAAGGACGAAGGTCCTTGAGCTTATTATCCGGTATACATCTCAAAGATCTGTTCATACATTTTTGAGAAAATCGATCGAACGCTGATAATGTGTGTTCACGGTACAAAACTTTAACAACCGTAGTTCTTAGAAACTCTAATTCATCGGGAAATCCTATATACCCTTAAGGACGAAGGTCCTTTTGCTTAATATCCGATATACAACTCAAAGATCTGGTCGTACATTTTTGAGAAAATCGATCGAAAGCTGATAATATGTGTTAACGGTACAAAACTGTAACTACCGTAGTTCTTACAAACTCTAATTCATCGGGGTATCCTTTATACCGTGAAGGGCGATGGTTCTTGTGCTTAATATCCGATATACAACTCAAAGATCTGGTGGTACATTTTTGAGAAAATCGATCGAAAGCTGATAATATGTGTTAACGGTACAAAACTGTAACTACCGTAGTTCTTAGAAACTCTAATTCATCGGGAAATCCTATATACCCTTAAGGACGAAGGTCCTTTTGCTTAATATCCGATATACAACTCAAAGATCTGGTCGTACATTTTTGAGAAAATCGATCGAAAGCTGATAATATGTGTTAACGGTACAAAACTGTAACTACCGTAGTTCTTAGAAACTCTAATTCATCGGGAAATCCTATATACCCTTAAGGACGAAGGTCCTTTTGCTTAATATCCGATATACAACTCAAAGATCTGGTCGTACATTTTTGAGAAAATCGATCGAAAGCTGATAATATGTGTTAACGATACAAAACTGTAACTACCGTAGTTCTAACAAACTCTCATTCATCGGGGAATCCTTTATACTGTTAAGGGCGAAGGTTCTTGTACTTAATATCCGATATACAACTCAAAGATCTGGTGGTACATTTTTGAGAAAATCGATCGAAAGCTGATAATATGTGTTAACGAAACAAAACTGTAACTACCGTAGTTCTTAGAAACTCTAATTCATCGGGGAATCCTTTATTCCGTTAAGGACGAAGGTCCTTGAGCTTATTATCCGGTATACATCTCAAAGATCTGTTCATACATTTTTGAGAAAATCGATCGAACGCTGATAATGTGTGTTCACGGTACAAAACTTTAACAACCGTAGTTCTTAGAAACTCTAATTTATCGGAAAATCCTTTATACCGTTAAGGACGAAGGTCCTTGTGCTTAATACCCGATATACAACTCAAAGATCTGGTCGTACATTTTTGACAAAATCGATCGAAAGCTGAAAATATGTGTTAACGGTACAAAACTGTAACTACCGTAGTTCTTAGAAACTCTAATTCATCGGAAAATCCTTTATACCGTTAAGGACGAAGGTCCTTGTGCTTAATATCCGATATACAACTCAAAGATCTGCTCGTACATTTTTGAGAAAATCGTTCGAAACCTGAAAATATGTGTTAATGGTACAAAACTGTACCTACCGTAGTTCTTACAAACTCTTTTTCATCGGGAAATCCTTTATAGCGTTAAAGGATATACAACTCAAAGATGTGATCGTACGTTTTTGAGAAATCAGATCGGAAGCTGAAAATATGTGTTAACGGTACAAAACTGTAACTACCGTTGTTCTTGCAAGCTCGTATTCATCGAGAAATCCTTTATAGCGTTAAGGACGAAGGTCCTTGTGCTTAATATCCGATATACAACTCAAAGATCTGGTTGTACATTTTTGAGAAAATCGATAGAAAATTGATAATATGTGTTAATGGTACAAAACTGTACCTACCATAGTTCTTACAAACTCTTTTTCATCGGGAAATCCTTTATAGCGTTAAAGGATATACAACTCAAAGATGTGATCGTACGTTTTTGAGAAATCAGATCGGAAGCTGAAAATATGTGTTAACGGTACAAAACTGTAACTACCGTTGTTCTTACAAACTTTTATTAATCGGAAAATTCTTAATACCGTTAAGGACGAAGGTCCTTGTGCTTAATATCAGATATACAACTCAAAGTTCTGGTCGTACATTTTTGAGAAAATCGATCGAAAGTTGATAATATGTGTTAATGGTACAAAACTGTACCTACCGTAGTTCTTACAAACTCTAATTCATCGGGGAATCCTTTATACCGTTAAGGGCGAAGGTTCTTGTGCTTAATATCCGATATACAACTCAAAGATCTGGTATTACATTTTTGAGAAAATCGATCGAAAGCTGATAATATGTGTTAACGGTACAAAACTGTAACTACCGCAGTTCTTAGAAAGTCTAATTCATCGGGAAATCCTATATTCCGTTAAGGACGAAGGGTCTTGGGCTTAATATAAGATATACAACTCAAAGATCTGGTGGTACATTTTTGAGAAAATCGATCGAAAGCTGATAATATGTGTTTACGGTACAAAACTGTAACTACCGTAGGGCTTAGAAAATCTAATTCGTCGGGAAATATTTTATACCGTTAAGGACGAAGGTCCTTGCGCTTAATATCCGATATACATCTCAAAGATCTGGTCATACATTTTTGAGAAATTCGATCGAAAGCTGATAATATGTGTTAACGGTACAAAACTGTAACTACCGTAGTTCTTACAAACTCTTATTCATCGGGAAATCCTTTATAGCGTTAAGGACGATAGTACTTGTGCTTAATATCCGATATACAACTCAAAGATCTGGTCGTACATTTTTGAGAAAATCGATCGAAAGCTGAAAATATGTGTTAAAGTTACAAAACTGTAACTACCGCAGTTCTTAGAAAGTCTAATTCATCGGGAAATCCTATATTCCGTTAAGGACGAAGGGTCTTGGGCTTAATATAAGATATACAACTCAAAGATCTGGTGGTACATTTTTGAGAAAATCGATCGAAAGCTGATAATATGTTTTAACGGTAAAAAACTGTAACTTCCGTAGTTCTTACAAACTCTAATTCATCGGAAAATCCTTTATACCGTTAAGGACGAAGGTCATTGTGTTTAATATCCGATATACAACTCAAAGATCTGGTCGTACATTTTTGAGAAAATCGATTGAAAGCTGAAAATATGTGTTAACGGTACAAAACTGTAACTACCGTTGTTCTTACAAACTCTAATTCATCGAGAAATCCTTTATACTGTTAAGAACGAAGGTTCTTGTGCTTTATATCCGATATACAACTCAAAGATCTGATCGTACATTTTTGAGAAAACAGATCGGAAGCTGAAAATATGTGTTAACGGTACAAAACTGTAACTACTGTTGTTCTTACAAACTTTAATTCATCGGAAAATTCTTAATACCGTTAAGGACGAAGGTCCTTGTGCTTAATATCAGATTTACAACTCAAAGATCTTTTCGTACATTTTTGAGAAAATCGATCGAAAGTTGATTATATGTGTTAATGGTACAAAACTGTACCTACCGTAGTTCTTACAAACTCTAATTCATCGGGGAATCCTTTATACCATTAAGGGCGAAGGTTCTTGTGCTTAATATCCGATATACAACTCAAAGATCTGGTGGTACATTTTTGAGAAAATCGATCGAAAGCTGATAATATGTGTTAACGGTACAAAACTGTAACTACCGCAGTTCTTAGAAAGTCTAATTCATCGGGATATCCTATATACCGTTAAGGACGAAGGTCCTTGTGCTTAATATCAGATATACAACTCAAAGATCTGGTGGTACATTTTTGAGAAAATCGATCGAAAGCTGATAATATGTGTTAACGGTACAAAACTGTAACTACCGTAGTTCTTAGAAACTCTAATTCATCGGAAAATCCTTTATACCGTTAAGGTCAAAGGTCTATGTGCTTAATATCCGATATACAACTCAAAGATCTGGTCGTACATTTTTGACAAACCGATCGGAAGCTGAAAATATGTGTTAACGGTACAAAACTGTAACTACCGTTGTTCTTACAAACTTTAATTCATCGGAAAATTCTTAATACCGTTAAGGACGAAGGTCCTTGTGCTTAATATCAGATATACAACTCAAAGATCTGGTCATACATTTTTGGGAAAATCGATCGAAAGTTTATAATATGTGTTATTGGTACAAAACTGTACCTACCGTAGTTCTTACAAACTCTAATTCATCGGGGTATCCTTTATACCGTGAAGGGCGATGGTTCTTGTGCTTAATATCCGATATACAACTCAAAGATCTGGTGGTACATTTTTGAGAAAATCGATCGAAAGCTGATAATATGTGTTAACGGTACAAAACTGTAACTACCGTAGTTCTTAGAAACTCTAATTCATCGGGAAATCCTATATACCCTTAAGGACGAAGGTCCTTTTGCTTAATATCCGATATACAACTCAAAGATCTGGTCGTACATTTTTGAGAAAATCGATCGAAAGCTGATAATATGTGTTAACGGTACAAAACTGTAACTACCGTAGTTCTTAGAAACTCTAATTCATCGGAAAATCCTTTATACCGTTAAGGACGAAGGTCCTTGTATTTAGTATCCGATATACAACTCAAAGATCTGGTCGTACATTTTTGACAAACCGATCGGAAGCTGAAAATATGTGTTAACGATACAAAACTGTAACTACCGTTGTTCTTACAAACTTTAATTCATCGAGAAATCCTTTATACCGTTAAAAAAGAAGGTCCTTGTGCTTAATAGCCGATATACAACTCAAAGACGGTACAAAACTGTAACTACCGTTGTTCTTACAAACTTTAATTCATCGGAAAATTCTTAATACCGTTAAGGAAGGAGGTCCTTGTGCTTAATATCCGATATAAAACTCAAAGATCTGGTGGTACATTTTTGAGAAAATCGATCGAAAGCTGATAATATGTGTTAACGATACAAAACTGTAACTACCGTAGTTCTAACAAACTCTCATTCATCGGGGAATCCTTTATACTGTTAAGGGCGAAGGTTCTTGTACTTAATATCCGATATACAACTCAAAGATCTGGTGGTACATTTTTGAGAAAATCGATCGAAAGCTGATAATATGTGTTAACGAAACAAAACTGTAACTACCGTAGTTCTTAGAAACTCTAATTCATCGGGGAATCCTTTATTCCGTTAAGGACGAAGGTCCTTGAGCTTATTATCCGGTATACATCTCAAAGATCTGTTCATACATTTTTGAGAAAATCGATCGAACGCTGATAATGTGTGTTCACGGTACAAAACTTTAACAACCGTAGTTCTTAGAAACTCTAATTCATCGGGAAATCCTATATACCCTTAAGGACGAAGGTCCTTTTGCTTAATATCCGATATACAACTCAAAGATCTGGTCGTACATTTTTGAGAAAATCGATCGAAAGCTGATAATATGTGTTAACGGTACAAAACTGTAACTACCGTAGTTCTTAGAAACTCTAATTCATCGGGAAATCCTATATACCCTTAAGGACGAAGGTCCTTTTGCTTAATATCCGATATACAACTCAAAGATCTGGTCGTACATTTTTGAGAAAATCGATCGAAAGCTGATAATATGTGTTAACGGTACAAAACTGTAACTACCGTAGTTCTTAGAAACTCTAATTCATCGGGAAATCCTATATACCCTTAAGGACGAAGGTCCTTTTGCTTAATATCCGATATACAACTCAAAGATCTGGTCGTACATTTTTGAGAAAATCGATCGAAAGCTGATAATATGTGTTAACGATACAAAACTGTAACTACCGTAGTTCTAACACACTCTCATTCATCGGGGAATCCTTTATACTGTTAAGGGCGAAGGTTCTTGTACTTAATATCCGATATACAACTCAAAGATCTGGTGGTACATTTTTGAGAAAATCGATCGAAAGCTGATAATATGTGTTAACGAAACAAAACTGTAACTACCGTAGTTCTTAGAAACTCTAATTCATCGGGGAATCCTTTATTCCGTTCAGGACGAAGGTCCTTGAGCTTATTATCCGGTATACATCTCAAAGATCTGTTCATACATTTTTGAGAAAATCGATCGAACGCTGATAATGTGTGTTCACGGTACAAAACTTTAACAACCGTAGTTCTTAGAAACTCTAATTTATCGGAAATCCTTTATACCGTTAAGGACGAAGGTCCTTGTGCTTAATACCCGATATACAACTCAAAGATCTGGTCGTACATTTTTGACAAAATCGATCGAAAGCTGAAAATATGTGTTAACGGTACAAAACTATAACTACCGTAGTTCTTAGAAACTCTAATTCATCGGAAAATCCTTTATACCGTTAAGGACGAAGGTCCTTGTGCTTAATATCCGATATACAACTCAAAGATCTGCTCGTACATTTTTGAGAAAATCGATCGAAACCTGAAAATATGTGTTAATGGTACAAAACTGTACCTACCGTAGTTCTTACAAACTCTTTTTCATCGGGAAATCCTTTATAGCGTTAAAGGATATACAACTCAAAGATGTGATCGTACGTTTTTGAGAAATCAGATCGGAAGCTGAAAATATGTGTTAACGGTACAAAACTGTAACTACCGTTGTTCTTACAAACTCGTATTCATCGAGAAATCCTTTATAGCGTTAAGGACGAAGGTCCTTGTGCTTAATATCCGAGATACAACTCAAAGATCTGGTTGTACATTTTTGAGAAAATCGATCGAAAATTGATAATATGTGTTAATGGTACAAAACTGTACCTACCGTAGTTCTTACAAACTCTTTTTCATCGGGAAATCCTTTATAGCGTTAAAGGATATACAACTCAAAGATGTGATCGTACGTTTTTGAGAAATCAGATCGGAAGCTGAAAATATGTGTTAACGGTACAAAACTGTAACTACCGTTGTTCTTACAAACTTTTATTAATCGGAAAATTCTTAATACCGTTAAGGACGAAGGTCCTTGTGCTTAATATCAGATATACAACTCAAAGTTCTGGTCGTACATTTTTGAGAAAATCGATCGAAAGCTGATAATATGTGTTAATGGTACAAAACTGTACCTACCGTAGTTCTTACAAACTCTAATTCATCGGGGAATCCTTTATACCGTTAAGGGCGAAGGTTCTTGTGCTTAATATCCGATATACAACTCAAAGATCTGGTATTACATTTTTGAGAAAATCGATCGAAAGCTGATAATATGTGTTAACGGTACAAAACTGTAACTACCGCAGTTCTTAGAAAGTCTAATTCATCGGGAAATCCTATATTCCGTTAAGGACGAAG
This sequence comes from Coremacera marginata, assembly GCA_914767935.1. Taxonomy (NCBI): domain Eukaryota; kingdom Metazoa; phylum Arthropoda; class Insecta; order Diptera; family Sciomyzidae; genus Coremacera; species Coremacera marginata. The sequence continues at coordinate 114,302,383 of OU612047.1, read as the reverse complement.
GGTCTTGGGCTTAATATAAGATATTCAACTCAAAGATCTGGTGGTACATTTTTGAGAAAATCGATCGAAAGCTGATAATATGTGTTTACGGTACAAAACTGTAACTACCGTAGGGCTTAGAAAATCTAATTCGTCGGGAAATATTTTATACCGTTAAGGACGAAGGTCCTTGCGCTTAATATCCGATATACAACTCAAAGATCTGGTCGTACATTTTTGAGAAAATCGATCGAAAGCTGAAAATATGTGTTAAAGTTACAAAACTGTAACTACCGCAGTTCTTAGAAAGTCTAATTCATCGGGAAATCCTATATTCCGTTAAGGACGAAGGGTCTTGGGCTTAATATAAGATATACAACTCAAAGATCTGGTGGTACATTTTTGAGAAAATCGATCGAAAGCTGATAATATGTTTTAACGGTACAAAACTGTAACTACCGTAGTTCTTACAAACTCTTATTCATCGGGAAATCCTTTATAGCGTTAAGGACGATAGTACTTGTGCTTAATATCCGATATACAACTCAAAGATCTGGTCGTACATTTTTGACAAACCGATCGGAAGCTGAAAATATGTGTTAACGATACAAAACTGTAACTACCGTTGTTCTTACAAACTCTAATTCATCGGGGTATCCTTTATACCGTGAAGGGCGATGGTTCTTGTGCTTAATATCCGATATACAACTCAAAGATCTGGTGGTACATTTTTGAGAAAATCGATCGAAAGCTGATAATATGTGTTAACGGTACAAAACTGTAACTACCGTAGTTCTTAGAAACTCTAATTCATCGGGAAATCCTATATACCCTTAAGGACGAAGGTCCTTTTGCTTAATATCCGATATACAACTCAAAGATCTGGTCGTACATTTTTGAGAAAATCGATCGAAAGCTGATAATATGTGTTAACGGTACAAAACTGTAACTACCGTAGTTCTTACAAACTCTTATTCATCGGGAAATCCTTTATAGCGTTAAGGACGATAGTACTTGTGCTTAATATCCGATATACAACTCAAAGATCTGGTCGTACATTTTTGAGAAAATCGATCGAAAGCTGAAAATATGTGTTAAAGTTACAAAACTGTAACTACCGCAGTTCTTAGAAAGTCTAATTCATCGGGAAATCCTATATTCCGTTAAGGACGAAGGGTCTTGGGCTTAATATAAGATATACAACTCAAAGATCTGGTGGTACATTTTTGAGAAAATCGATCGAAAGCTGATAATATGTTTTAACGGTAAAAAACTGTAACTTCCGTAGTTCTTACAAACTCTAATTCATCGGAAAATCCTTTATACCGTTAAGGACGAAGGTCCTTGTGTTTAATATCCGATATACAACTCAAAGATCTGGTCGTACATTTTTGAGAAAATCGATTGAAAGCTGAAAATATGTGTTAACGGTACAAAACTGTAACTACCGTTGTTCTTACAAACTCTAATTCATCGAGAAATCCTTTATACTGTTAAGAACGAAGGTTCTTGTGCTTTATATCCGATATACAACTCAAAGATCTGATCGTACATTTTTGAGAAAACAGATCGGAAGCTGAAAATATGTGTTAACGGTACAAAACTGTAACTACCGTTGTTCTTACAAACTTTAATTCATCGGAAAATTCTTAATACCGTTAAGGACGAAGGTCCTTGTGCTTAATATCAGATTTACAACTCAAAGTTCTGGTCGTACATTTTTGAGAAAATCGATCGAAAGTTGATAATATGTGTTAACGGTACAAAACTGTAACTACCGTAGTTCTTAGAAACTCTAATTCATCGGAAAATCCTTTATACCGTTAAGGACGAAGGTCCTTGTATTTAGTATCCGATATACAACTCAAACATCTGGTCGTACATTTTTGACAAACCGATCGGAAGCTGAAAATATGTGTTAACGATACAAAACTGTAACTACCGTTGTTCTTACAAACTTTAATTCATCGAGAAATCCTTTATACCGTTAAAAAAGAAGGTCCTTGTGCTTAATAGCCGATATACAACTCAAAGACGGTACAAAACTGTAACTACCGTTGTTCTTACAAACTTTAATTCATCGGAAAATTCTTAATACCGTTAAGGAAGGAGGTCCTTGTGCTTAATATCCGATATAAAACTCAAAGATCTGGTGGTACATTTTTGAGAAAATCGATCGAAAGCTGATAATATGTGTTAACGATACAAAACTGTAACTACCGTAGTTCTAACAAACTCTCATTCATCGGGGAATCCTTTATACTGTTAAGGGCGAAGGTTCTTGTACTTAATATCCGATATACAACTCAAAGATCTGGTGGTACATTTTTGAGAAAATCGATCGAAAGCTGATAATATGTGTTAACGAAACAAAACTGTAACTACCGTAGTTCTTAGAAACTCTAATTCATCGGGGAATCCTTTATTCCGTTAAGGACGAAGGTCCTTGAGCTTATTATCCGGTATACATCTCAAAGATCTGTTCATACATTTTTGAGAAAATCGATCGAACGCTGATAATGTGTGTTCACGGTACAAAACTTTAACAACCGTAGTTCTTAGAAACTCTAATTCATCGGGAAATCCTATATACCCTTAAGGACGAAGGTCCTTTTGCTTAATATCCGATATACAACTCAAAGATCTGGTCGTACATTTTTGAGAAAATCGATCGAAAGCTGATAATATGTGTTAACGGTACAAAACTGTAACTACCGTAGTTCTTACAAACTCTAATTCATCGGGGTATCCTTTATACCGTGAAGGGCGATGGTTCTTGTGCTTAATATCCGATATACAACTCAAAGATCTGGTGGTACATTTTTGAGAAAATCGATCGAAAGCTGATAATATGTGTTAACGGTACAAAACTGTAACTACCGTAGTTCTTAGAAACTCTAATTCATCGGGAAATCCTATATACCCTTAAGGACGAAGGTCCTTTTGCTTAATATCCGATATACAACTCAAAGATCTGGTCGTACATTTTTGAGAAAATCGATCGAAAGCTGATAATATGTGTTAACGGTACAAAACTGTAACTACCGTAGTTCTTAGAAACTCTAATTCATCGGGAAATCCTATATACCCTTAAGGACGAAGGTCCTTTTGCTTAATATCCGATATACAACTCAAAGATCTGGTCGTACATTTTTGAGAAAATCGATCGAAAGCTGATAATATGTGTTAACGATACAAAACTGTAACTACCGTAGTTCTAACAAACTCTCATTCATCGGGGAATCCTTTATACTGTTAAGGGCGAAGGTTCTTGTACTTAATATCCGATATACAACTCAAAGATCTGGTGGTACATTTTTGAGAAAATCGATCGAAAGCTGATAATATGTGTTAACGAAACAAAACTGTAACTACCGTAGTTCTTAGAAACTCTAATTCATCGGGGAATCCTTTATTCCGTTAAGGACGAAGGTCCTTGAGCTTATTATCCGGTATACATCTCAAAGATCTGTTCATACATTTTTGAGAAAATCGATCGAACGCTGATAATGTGTGTTCACGGTACAAAACTTTAACAACCGTTGTTCTTAGAAACTCTAATTTATCGGAAAATCCTTTATACCGTTAAGGACGAAGGTCCTTGTGCTTAATACCCGATATACAACTCAAAGATCTGGTCGTACATTTTTGACAAAATCGATCGAAAGCTGAAAATATGTGTTAACGGTACAAAACTGTAACTACCGTAGTTCTTAGAAACTCTAATTCATCGGAAAATCCTTTATACCGTTAAGGACGAAGGTCCTTGTGCTTAATATCCGATATACAACTCAAAGATCTGCTCGTACATTTTTGAGAAAATCGATCGAAACCTGAAAATATGTGTTAATGGTACAAAACTGTACCTACCGTAGTTCTTACAAACTCTTTTTCATCGGGAAATCCTTTATAGCGTTAAAGGATATACAACTCAAAGATGTGATCGTACGTTTTTGAGAAATCAGATCGGAAGCTGAAAATATGTGTTAACGGTACAAAACTGTAACTACCGTTGTTCTTGCAAACTCGTATTCATCGAGAAATCCTTTATAGCGTTAAGGACGAAGGTCCTTGTGCTTAATATCCGATATACAACTCAAAGATCTGGTTGTACATTTTTGAGAAAATCGATCGAAAATTGATAATATGTGTTAATGGTACAAAACTGTACCTACCGTAGTTCTTACAAACTCTTTTTCATCGGGAAATCCTTTATAGCGTTAAAGGATATACAACTCAAAGATGTGATCGTACGTTTTTGAGAAATCAGATCGGAAGCTGAAAATATGTGTTAACGGTACAAAACTGTAACTACCGTTGTTCTTACAAACTTTTATTAATCGGAAAATTCTTAATACCGTTAAGGACGAAGGTCCTTGTGCTTAATATCAGATATACAACTCAAAGTTCTGGTCGTACATTTTTGAGAAAATCGATCGAAAGTTGATAATATGTGTTAATGGTACAAAACTGTACCTACCGTAGTTCTTACAAACTCTAATTCATCGGGGAATCCTTTATACCGTTAAGGGCGAAGGTTCTTGTGCTTAATATCCGATATACAACTCAAAGATCTGGTATTACATTTTTGAGAAAATCGATCGAAAGCTGATAATATGTGTTAACGGTACAAAACTGTAACTACCGCAGTTCTTAGAAAGTCTAATTCATCGGGAAATCCTATATTCCGTTAAGGACGAAGGGTCTTGGGCTTAATATAAGATATACAACTCAAAGATCTGGTGGTACATTTTTGAGAAAATCGATCGAAAGCTGATAATATGTGTTTACGGTACAAAACTGTAACTACCGTAGGGCTTAGAAAATCTAATTCGTCGGGAAATATTTTATACCGTTAAGGACGAAGGTCCTTGCGCTTAATATCCGATATACATCTCAAAGATCTGGTCATACATTTTTGAGAAATTCGATCGAAAGCTGATAATATGTGTTAACGGTACAAAACTGTAACTACCGTAGTTCTTACAAACTCTTATTCATCGGGAAATCCTTTATAGCGTTAAGGACGATAGTACTTGTGCTTAATATCCGATATACAACTCAAAGATCTGGTCGTACATTTTTGAGAAAATCGATCGAAAGCTGAAAATATGTGTTAAAGTTACAAAACTGTAACTACCGCAGTTCTTAGAAAGTCTAATTCATCGGGAAATCCTATATTCCGTTAAGGACGAAGGGTCTTGGGCTTAATATAAGATATACAACTCAAAGATCTGGTGGTACATTTTTGAGAAAATCGATCGAAAGCTGATAATATGTTTTAACGGTAAAAAACTGTAACTTCCGTAGTTCTTACAAACTCTAATTCATCGGAAAATCCTTTATACCGTTAAGGACGAAGGTCCTTGTGTTTAATATCCGATATACAACTCAAAGATCTGGTCGTACATTTTTGACAAACCGATCGGAAGCTGAAAATATGTGTTAACGATACAAAACTGTAACTACCGTTGTTCTTACAAACTTTAATTCATCGAGAAATCCTTTATACCGTTAAAAAAGAAGGTCCTTGTGCTTAATAGCCGATATACAACTCAAAGACGGTACAAAACTGTAACTACCGTTGTTCTTACAAACTTTAATTCATCGGAAAATTCTTAATACCGTTAAGGAAGGAGGTCCTTGTGCTTAATATCCGATATAAAACTCAAAGATCTGGTGGTACATTTTTGAGAAAATCGATCGAAAGCTGATAATATGTGTTAACGATACAAAACTGTAACTACCGTAGTTCTAACAAACTCTCATTCATCGGGGAATCCTTTATACTGTTAAGGGCGAAGGTTCTTGTACTTAATATCCGATATACAACTCAAAGATCTGGTGGTACATTTTTGAGAAAATCGATCGAAAGCTGATAATATGTGTTAACGAAACAAAACTGTAACTACCGTAGTTCTTAGAAACTCTAATTCATCGGGGAATCCTTTATTCCGTTAAGGACGAAGGTCCTTGAGCTTATTATCCGGTATACATCTCAAAGATCTGTTCATACATTTTTGAGAAAATCGATCGAACGCTGATAATGTGTGTTCACGGTACAAAACTTTAACAACCGTAGTTCTTAGAAACTCTAATTCATCGGGAAATCCTATATACCCTTAAGGACGAAGGTCCTTTTGCTTAATATCCGATATACAACTCAAAGATCTGGTCGTACATTTTTGAGAAAATCGATCGAAAGCTGATAATATGTGTTAACGGTACAAAACTGTAACTACCGTAGTTCTTACAAACTCTAATTCATCGGGGTATCCTTTATACCGTGAAGGGCGATGGTTCTTGTGCTTAATATCCGATATACAACTCAAAGATCTGGTGGTACATTTTTGAGAAAATCGATCGAAAGCTGATAATATGTGTTAACGGTACAAAACTGTAACTACCGTAGTTCTTAGAAACTCTAATTCATCGGGAAATCCTATATACCCTTAAGGACGAAGGTCCTTTTGCTTAATATCCGATATACAACTCAAAGATCTGGTCGTACATTTTTGAGAAAATCGATCGAAAGCTGATAATATGTGTTAACGGTACAAAACTGTAACTACCGTAGTTCTTAGAAACTCTAATTCATCGGAAAATCCTTTATACCGTTAAGGACGAAGGTCCTTGTATTTAGTATCCGATATACAACTCAAAGATCTGGTCGTACATTTTTGACAAACCGATCGGAAGCTGAAAATATGTGTTAACGATACAAAACTGTAACTACCGTTGTTCTTACAAACTTTAATTCATCGAGAAATCCTTTATACCGTTAAAAAAGAAGGTCCTTGTGCTTAATAGCCGATATACAACTCAAAGACGGTACAAAACTGTAACTACCGTTGTTCTTACAAACTTTAATTCATCGGAAAATTCTTAATACCGTTAAGGAAGGAGGTCCTTGTGCTTAATATCCGATATAAAACTCAAAGATCTGGTGGTACATTTTTGAGAAAATCGATCGAAAGCTGATAATATGTGTTAACGATACAAAACTGTAACTACCGTAGTTCTAACAAACTCTCATTCATCGGGGAATCCTTTATACTGTTAAGGGCGAAGGTTCTTGTACTTAATATCCGATATACAACTCAAAGATCTGGTGGTACATTTTTGAGAAAATCGATCGAAAGCTGATAATATGTGTTAACGAAACAAAACTGTAACTACCGTAGTTCTTAGAAACTCTAATTCATCGGGGAATCCTTTATTCCGTTAAGGACGAAGGTCCTTGAGCTTATTATCCGGTATACATCTCAAAGATCTGTTCATACATTTTTGAGAAAATCGATCGAACGCTGATAATGTGTGTTCACGGTACAAAACTTTAACAACCGTAGTTCTTAGAAACTCTAATTCATCGGGAAATCCTATATACCCTTAAGGACGAAGGTCCTTTTGCTTAATATCCGATATACAACTCAAAGATCTGGTCGTACATTTTTGAGAAAATCGATCGAAAGCTGATAATATGTGTTAACGGTACAAAACTGTAACTACCGTAGTTCTTACAAACTCTAATTCATCGGGGTATCCTTTATACCGTGAAGGGCGATGGTTCTTGTGCTTAATATCCGATATACAACTCAAAGATCTGGTGGTACATTTTTGAGAAAATCGATCGAAAGCTGATAATATGTGTTAACGGTACAAAACTGTAACTACCGTAGTTCTTAGAAACTCTAATTCATCGGGAAATCCTATATACCCTTAAGGACGAAGGTCCTTTTGCTTAATATCCGATATACAACTCAAAGATCTGGTCGTACATTTTTGAGAAAATCGATCGAAAGCTGATAATATGTGTTAACGGTACAAAACTGTAACTACCGTAGTTCTTAGAAACTCTAATTCATCGGGAAATCCTATATACCCTTAAGGACGAAGGTCCTTTTGCTTAATATCCGATATACAACTCAAAGATCTGGTCGTACATTTTTGAGAAAATCGATCGAAAGCTGATAATATGTGTTAACGATACAAAACTGTAACTACCGTAGTTCTAACAAACTCTCATTCATCGGGGAATCCTTTATACTGTTAAGGGCGAAGGTTCTTGTACTTAATATCCGATATACAACTCAAAGATCTGGTGGTACATTTTTGAGAAAATCGATCGAAAGCTGATAATATGTGTTAACGAAACAAAACTGTAACTACCGTAGTTCTTAGAAACTCTAATTCATCGGGGAATCCTTTATTCCGTTAAGGACGAAGGTCCTTGAGCTTATTATCCGGTATACATCTCAAAGATCTGTTCATACATTTTTGAGAAAATCGATCGAACGCTGATAATGTGTGTTCACGGTACAAAACTTTAACAACCGTAGTTCTTAGAAACTCTAATTTATCGGAAAATCCTTTATACCGTTAAGGACGAAGGTCCTTGTGCTTAATACCCGATATACAACTCAAAGATCTGGTCGTACATTTTTGACAAAATCGATCGAAAGCTGAAAATATGTGTTAACGGTACAAAACTGTAACTACCGTAGTTCTTAGAAACTCTAATTCATCGGAAAATCCTTTATACCGTTAAGGACGAAGGTCCTTGTGCTTAATATCCGATATACAACTCAAAGATCTGCTCGTACATTTTTGAGAAAATCGTTCGAAACCTGAAAATATGTGTTAATGGTACAAAACTGTACCTACCGTAGTTCTTACAAACTCTTTTTCATCGGGAAATCCTTTATAGCGTTAAAGGATATACAACTCAAAGATGTGATCGTACGTTTTTGAGAAATCAGATCGGAAGCTGAAAATATGTGTTAACGGTACAAAACTGTAACTACCGTTGTTCTTGCAAGCTCGTATTCATCGAGAAATCCTTTATAGCGTTAAGGACGAAGGTCCTTGTGCTTAATATCCGATATACAACTCAAAGATCTGGTTGTACATTTTTGAGAAAATCGATAGAAAATTGATAATATGTGTTAATGGTACAAAACTGTACCTACCATAGTTCTTACAAACTCTTTTTCATCGGGAAATCCTTTATAGCGTTAAAGGATATACAACTCAAAGATGTGATCGTACGTTTTTGAGAAATCAGATCGGAAGCTGAAAATATGTGTTAACGGTACAAAACTGTAACTACCGTTGTTCTTACAAACTTTTATTAATCGGAAAATTCTTAATACCGTTAAGGACGAAGGTCCTTGTGCTTAATATCAGATATACAACTCAAAGTTCTGGTCGTACATTTTTGAGAAAATCGATCGAAAGTTGATAATATGTGTTAATGGTACAAAACTGTACCTACCGTAGTTCTTACAAACTCTAATTCATCGGGGAATCCTTTATACCGTTAAGGGCGAAGGTTCTTGTGCTTAATATCCGATATACAACTCAAAGATCTGGTATTACATTTTTGAGAAAATCGATCGAAAGCTGATAATATGTGTTAACGGTACAAAACTGTAACTACCGCAGTTCTTAGAAAGTCTAATTCATCGGGAAATCCTATATTCCGTTAAGGACGAAGGGTCTTGGGCTTAATATAAGATATACAACTCAAAGATCTGGTGGTACATTTTTGAGAAAATCGATCGAAAGCTGATAATATGTGTTTACGGTACAAAACTGTAACTACCGTAGGGCTTAGAAAATCTAATTCGTCGGGAAATATTTTATACCGTTAAGGACGAAGGTCCTTGCGCTTAATATCCGATATACATCTCAAAGATCTGGTCATACATTTTTGAGAAATTCGATCGAAAGCTGATAATATGTGTTAACGGTACAAAACTGTAACTACCGTAGTTCTTACAAACTCTTATTCATCGGGAAATCCTTTATAGCGTTAAGGACGATAGTACTTGTGCTTAATATCCGATATACAACTCAAAGATCTGGTCGTACATTTTTGAGAAAATCGATCGAAAGCTGAAAATATGTGTTAAAGTTACAAAACTGTAACTACCGCAGTTCTTAGAAAGTCTAATTCATCGGGAAATCCTATATTCCGTTAAGGACGAAGGGTCTTGGGCTTAATATAAGATATACAACTCAAAGATCTGGTGGTACATTTTTGAGAAAATCGATCGAAAGCTGATAATATGTTTTAACGGTAAAAAACTGTAACTTCCGTAGTTCTTACAAACTCTAATTCATCGGAAAATCCTTTATACCGTTAAGGACGAAGGTCCTTGTGTTTAATATCCGATATACAACTCAAAGATCTGGTCGTACATTTTTGAGAAAATCGATTGAAAGCTGAAAATATGTGTTAACGGTACAAAACTGTAACTACCGTTGTTCTTACAAACTCTAATTCATCGAGAAATCCTTTATACTGTTAAGAACGAAGGTTCTTGTGCTTTATATCCGATATACAACTCAAAGATCTGATCGTACATTTTTGAGAAAACAGATCGGAAGCTGAAAATATGTGTTAACGGTACAAAACTGTAACTACCGTTGTTCTTACAAACTTTAATTCATCGGAAAATTCTTAATACCGTTAAGGACGAAGGTCCTTGTGCTTAATATCAGATTTACAACTCAAAGATCTTTTCGTACATTTTTGAGAAAATCGATCGAAAGTTGATTATATGTGTTAATGGTACAAAACTGTACCTACCGTAGTTCTTACAAACTCTAATTCATCGGGGAATCCTTTATACCATTAAGGGCGAAGGTTCTTGTGCTTAATATCCGATATACAACTCAAAGATCTGGTGGAACATTTTTGAGAAAATCGATCGAAAGCTGATAATATGTGTTAACGGTACAAAACTGTAACTACCGCAGTTCTTAGAAAGTCTAATTCATCGGGATATCCTATATACCGTTAAGGACGAAGGTCCTTGTGCTTAATATCAGATATACAACTCAAAGATCTGGTGGTACATTTTTGAGAAAATCGATCGAAAGCTGATAATATGTGTTAACGGTACAAAACTGTAACTACCGTAGTTCTTAGAAACTCTAATTCATCGGAAAATCCTTTATACCGTTAAGGTCAAAGGTCTATGTGCTTAATATCCGATATACAACTCAAAGATCTGGTCGTACATTTTTGACAAACCGATCGGAAGCTGAAAATATGTGTTAACGGTACAAAACTGTAACTACCGTTGTTCTTACAAACTTTAATTCATCGGAAAATTCTTAATACCGTTAAGGACGAAGGTCCTTGTGCTTAATATCAGATATACAACTCAAAGATCTGGTCATACATTTTTGGGAAAATCGATCGAAAGTTTATAATATGTGTTATTGGTACAAAACTGTACCTACCGTAGTTCTTACAAACTCTAATTCATCGGGGTATCCTTTATACCGTGAAGGGCGATGGTTCTTGTGCTTAATATCCGATATACAACTCAAAGATCTGGTGGTACATTTTTGAGAAAATCGATCGAAAGCTGATAATATGTGTTAACGGTACAAAACTGTAACTACCGTAGTTCTTAGAAACTCTAATTCATCGGGAAATCCTATATACCCTTAAGGACGAAGGTCCTTTTGCTTAATATCCGATATACAACTCAAAGATCTGGTCGTACATTTTTGAGAAAATCGATCGAAAGCTGATAATATGTGTTAACGGTACAAAACTGTAACTACCGTAGTTCTTAGAAACTCTAATTCATCGGAAAATCCTTTATACCGTTAAGGACGAAGGTCCTTGTATTTAGTATCCGATATACAACTCAAAGATCTGGTCGTACATTTTTGACAAACCGATCGGAAGCTGAAAATATGTGTTAACGATACAAAACTGTAACTACCGTTGTTCTTACAAACTTTAATTCATCGAGAAATCCTTTATACCGTTAAAAAAGAAGGTCCTTGTGCTTAATAGCCGATATACAACTCAAAGACGGTACAAAACTGTAACTACCGTTGTTCTTACAAACTTTAATTCATCGGAAAATTCTTAATACCGTTAAGGAAGGAGGTCCTTGTGCTTAATATCCGATATAAAACTCAAAGATCTGGTGGTACATTTTTGAGAAAATCGATCGAAAGCTGATAATATGTGTTAACGATACAAAACTGTAACTACCGTAGTTCTAACAAACTCTCATTCATCGGGGAATCCTTTATACTGTTAAGGGCGAAGGTTCTTGTACTTAATATCCGATATACAACTCAAAGATCTGGTGGTACATTTTTGAGAAAATCGATCGAAAGCTGATAATATGTGTTAACGAAACAAAACTGTAACTACCGTAGTTCTTAGAAACTCTAATTCATCGGGGAATCCTTTATTCCGTTAAGGACGAAGGTCCTTGAGCTTATTATCCGGTATACATCTCAAAGATCTGTTCATACATTTTTGAGAAAATCGATCGAACGCTGATAATGTGTGTTCACGGTACAAAACTTTAACAACCGTAGTTCTTAGAAACTCTAATTCATCGGGAAATCCTATATACCCTTAAGGACGAAGGTCCTTTTGCTTAATATCCGATATACAACTCAAAGATCTGGTCGTACATTTTTGAGAAAATCGATCGAAAGCTGATAATATGTGTTAACGGTACAAAACTGTAACTACCGTAGTTCTTAGAAACTCTAATTCATCGGGAAATCCTATATACCCTTAAGGACGAAGGTCCTTTTGCTTAATATCCGATATACAACTCAAAGATCTGGTCGTACATTTTTGAGAAAATCGATCGAAAGCTGATAATATGTGTTAACGGTACAAAACTGTAACTACCGTAGTTCTTAGAAACTCTAATTCATCGGGAAATCCTATATACCCTTAAGGACGAAGGTCCTTTTGCTTAATATCCGATATACAACTCAAAGATCTGGTCGTACATTTTTGAGAAAATCGATCGAAAGCTGATAATATGTGTTAACGATACAAAACTGTAACTACCGTAGTTCTAACACACTCTCATTCATCGGGGAATCCTTTATACTGTTAAGGGCGAAGGTTCTTGTACTTAATATCCGATATACAACTCAAAGATCTGGTGGTACATTTTTGAGAAAATCGATCGAAAGCTGATAATATGTGTTAACGAAACAAAACTGTAACTACCGTAGTTCTTAGAAACTCTAATTCATCGGGGAATCCTTTATTCCGTTCAGGACGAAGGTCCTTGAGCTTATTATCCGGTATACATCTCAAAGATCTGTTCATACATTTTTGAGAAAATCGATCGAACGCTGATAATGTGTGTTCACGGTACAAAACTTTAACAACCGTAGTTCTTAGAAACTCTAATTTATCGGAAATCCTTTATACCGTTAAGGACGAAGGTCCTTGTGCTTAATACCCGATATACAACTCAAAGATCTGGTCGTACATTTTTGACAAAATCGATCGAAAGCTGAAAATATGTGTTAACGGTACAAAACTATAACTACCGTAGTTCTTAGAAACTCTAATTCATCGGAAAATCCTTTATACCGTTAAGGACGAAGGTCCTTGTGCTTAATATCCGATATACAACTCAAAGATCTGCTCGTACATTTTTGAGAAAATCGATCGAAACCTGAAAATATGTGTTAATGGTACAAAACTGTACCTACCGTAGTTCTTACAAACTCTTTTTCATCGGGAAATCCTTTATAGCGTTAAAGGATATACAACTCAAAGATGTGATCGTACGTTTTTGAGAAATCAGATCGGAAGCTGAAAATATGTGTTAACGGTACAAAACTGTAACTACCGTTGTTCTTACAAACTCGTATTCATCGAGAAATCCTTTATAGCGTTAAGGACGAAGGTCCTTGTGCTTAATATCCGAGATACAACTCAAAGATCTGGTTGTACATTTTTGAGAAAATCGATCGAAAATTGATAATATGTGTTAATGGTACAAAACTGTACCTACCGTAGTTCTTACAAACTCTTTTTCATCGGGAAATCCTTTATAGCGTTAAAGGATATACAACTCAAAGATGTGATCGTACGTTTTTGAGAAATCAGATCGGAAGCTGAAAATATGTGTTAACGGTACAAAACTGTAACTACCGTTGTTCTTACAAACTTTTATTAATCGGAAAATTCTTAATACCGTTAAGGACGAAGGTCCTTGTGCTTAATATCAGATATACAACTCAAAGTTCTGGTCGTACATTTTTGAGAAAATCGATCGAAAGTTGATAATATGTGTTAATGGTACAAAACTGTACCTACCGTAGTTCTTACAAACTCTAATTCATCGGGGAATCCTTTATACCGTTAAGGGCGAAGGTTCTTGTGCTTAATATCCGATATACAACTCAAAGATCTGGTATTACATTTTTGAGAAAATCGATCGAAAGCTGATAATATGTGTTAACGGTACAAAACTGTAACTACCGCAGTTCTTAGAAAGTCTAATTCATCGGGAAATCCTATATTCCGTTAAGGACGAAGGGTCTTGGGCTTAATATAAGATATTCAACTCAAAGATCTGGTGGTACATTTTTGAGAAAATCGATCGAAAGCTGATAATATGTGTTTACGGTACAAAACTGTAACTACCGTAGGGCTTAGAAAATCTAATTCGTCGGGAAATATTTTATACCGTTAAGGACGAAGGTCCTTGCGCTTAATATCCGATATACAACTCAAAGATCTGGTCGTACATTTTTGAGAAAATCGATCGAAAGCTGAAAATATGTGTTAAAGTTACAAAACTGTAACTACCGCAGTTCTTAGAAAGTCTAATTCATCGGGAAATCCTATATTCCGTTAAGGACGAAGGGTCTTGGGCTTAATATAAGATATACAACTCAAAGATCTGGTGGTACATTTTTGAGAAAATCGATCGAAAGCTGATAATATGTTTTAACGGTAAAAAACTGTAACTTCCGTAGTTCTTACAAACTCTAATTCATCGGAAAATCCTTTATACCGTTAAGGACGAAGGTCCTTGTGCTTAATAGCCGTTATACAAATCAAAGATCTGGTCGTACATTTTTTAGAAAATCGATCGAAAGCTGAAAATATGTGTTAACGGTACAAAACTGTAACTACCGTTGTTCTTACAAACTCTAATTCATCGGGAAATCCTTTATGCTGTTAAGAACGAAGGTTCTTGTGCTTAATATCCGATATACAATTCAAAGATCTGATCGTACATTTTTGAGAAAACAGATCGGAAGCTGAAAATATGTGTTAACGGTACAAAACTGTAACTACCGTTGTTCTTACAAACTCTAATTCATCGGGAAAACCTTTATACTGTTAAGAACGAATGTTCTTGTGGTTAATATCCGATATACAATTCAAAGATCTGGTCGTACATTTCTGAGAAAATCGATCGAAAGTTGATTATATGTGTTAATGGTACAAAACTGTACCTACCGTAGTTCTTACAAACTCTAATTCATCGGGGAGTCCTTTATACCGTTAAGGGCGAAGGTTCTTGTGCTTAATATCCGATATACAACTCAAAGATCTGGTGGTACATTTTTGAGAAAATCGATAGAAAGCTGATAATATGTGTTAACGGTACAAAACTGTAACTACCGTAGTTCTTAGAAACTCTAATTCGTCGGGAAATTTTTTATACCGTTAAGGAAGAAGGTCCTTGCGCTTAATATCCGATATACATCTCAAAGATCTGGTCATATATTTTTGAGAAATTCGATCGAAAGCTGAAAATATGTGTTCAGGGCACAAAACCGTAACTACCGTAGTTCTTACAAACTCTCATTCATCGGAAAATCCTTTATAGCGTTAAGGACGAAGGTCCTTGTGTTTAATATCCGATATGCTACTCAAAGATCTGGTCGTACATTTTTGAGAAAATCGATCGAAAGCTAAAAATATGTGTTAACGCTACAAAACTGTCACTACCGTTGTTCTTACAAACTCTAATTCATCGGGAAATCCTTTATACTCTTAAGAACGAAGGTCCTTGTGCTTAATATCCGATATACAACACAAAGATCTGGTCGTACATTTTTGAGAAAATCGATCGAAAGCTGAAAATATGTGTTCAGGGCACAAAACCGTAACTACCGCAGTTCTTACAAACTCTAATTCATCGGGAAATCCTTTATAGCGTTAAGGACGAAGGTCCTTGTGTTTAATATCCGATATACAACTCAAAGATATATCCGATACATATCCGATAATATCCGATAAACAACTCAATCGATCGAAAGCTGGTAATATGTGTTAACGATACAAAACTGTAACTACCGTAGTTCTTACAAACTCTAATTCATCGGGAAATCCTTTATAGCGTTAAGGACGAAGGTCCTTGTGTTTAATATTTGATATGCAACTCAAAGATCTGGTCGTACATTTTTTAGAAAATCGATCGAAAGCTAAAAATATGTGTTAACGCTACAAAACTGTAACTACCGTTGTTCTTACAAACTTTAATTCATCGGGAAATCGTTTTTACTGTTAAGAACGAAGGTCCTTGTGCTTAATATCCGATATACAACACAAAGATCTGGTCGTACATTTTTGAGAAAATCGATCGAAGGCTGAAAATATGTGTTAACGCTACAAAACTGTAACTACCGTAGTTCTTACAAACTCTTATTCATCGGGAAATCCTTTATAGCGTTAAGGACGATAGTACTTGTGTTAAATATCCGATATACAACTCAGAGATTTGGTCGTAAATTTTTGAGAAAATCGATAGAAAGCTGAAAATATGTGTTAACGCTACAAAACTGTAAGTACCGTTGTTCTTAGAAACTCTAATTCATCGGAAACTCCTTTATACCGTTAAAGACGAAGGTCCTTGTGCTTAATATCCGATATACAACTGAAAGATCTGGTAGTACATTTTTGAGAAAATCGATCGAAAGCTGAAAATATGTGTTAACGGTACAAAACTGTAACTACCGTAGTTCTTAGAAACTCTTATTCATCGGAAACTCCTTTATACCGTTAAGGACGAAGGTCCTTGTGCTTAATATCCGATATACAACTGAAAGATATGGTCGTACATTTTTGAGAAAATCGATCGAAAGCTGATGATATGTTTTAACGGTAAAAAACTGTAACTTCCGTAGTTCTTACAAACTCTAATTCATCAGGAAATCCTTTATACCGTTCAAAACGAAGGTCCTTGTGCTTAATAGCCGATATACAACTCAAATACGGTACAAAACTGTAACTACCGTTGTTCTTACAAACTTTAATTCATCGGAAAATTTTTAATACCGTTAAGGAAGGAGGTCCTTGTACTTAATATCCGATATAAAACTCAAAGATCTGGTGGTACATTTTTGAGAAAATCGATCGAAAGCTGATAATATGTGTTAACGATACAAAACTGTAACTACCGTAGTTCTTACAAACTCTCATTCATCGGGGAATCCTTTATACTGTTAAGGGCGAAGGTTCTTGTGCTTAATATCCGATATACAACTCAAAGATCTGGTGGTACATTTTTGAGAAAATCGATCGAAAGCTGATAATATGTGTTAACGAAACAAAACTGTAACTACCGTAGTTCTTAGAAACTCTAATTCATCGGGGAATCCTTTATTCCGTTAAGGACGAAGGTCCTTGTGCTTAATATCCGATATACAACTCAAAGATCTGGTCGTA
Source organism: Coremacera marginata (assembly GCA_914767935.1). Taxonomy (NCBI): domain Eukaryota; kingdom Metazoa; phylum Arthropoda; class Insecta; order Diptera; family Sciomyzidae; genus Coremacera; species Coremacera marginata. The sequence goes on along the minus strand of OU612047.1, from coordinate 114,284,916 downwards.
CATTTTTGAGAAAATCGATCGAAAGTTGATTATATGTGTTAATGGTACAAAACTGTACCTACCGTAGTTCTTACAAACTCTTATTCAACGGGAAATCCTTTATAGCGTTAAAGGATATACAACTCAAAGATCTGATCGTACGTTTTTGAGAAAACAGATCGGTGGCTGAAAATATGTGTTAACGGTACAAAACTGTAACTACCGTTGTTCTTACAAACTTTAATTAATCGGAAAATTCTTAATACCGTTAAGGACGAAGGTCCTTGTGCTTATTATCCGGTATACATCTCAAAGATCTGCTCATACATTTTTGAGAAAATCGATCGAAAGCTGATAATGTGTTAGCCCATCTATTTATTTATTCCTTTATTGACTACAAATTTTGTGAAAATTGAAAATAAAATAAAACGCGAATTTAAATTAAAATGAAAATGAATTAAAATGAAATTTATTTTATTTTCAATTTTCACATAATTTGTAGTCAATAAAGGAATAAATAAATAGATGGGCTAAGCTTTCGACTACAAACTAGGTTCAAAATACTTTTGTGTGTTAAATATAAAAGTAAAAACGATACTGATAATGTGTGTTCACGGTACAAAACTGTAACAACCGTAGTTCTTAGAAACTCTAATTTATCGGAAAATCCTTTATACCGTTAAGGACGAAGGTCCTTGTGCTTAATACCCGATATACAACTCAAAGATCTGGTCGTACATTTTTGAGAAAATCGATCGAAAGCTGAAAATATGTGTTAACGGTACAAAACTGTAACTACCGTAGTTCTTAGAAACTCGTATTCATCGAGAAATAATTTATAGCGTTAAGGACGAAGGTCCTTGTGCTTAATATCCGATATACAACTCAAAGATCTGGTCGTACATATTTGAGAAAATCGATCGAAAGCTGATAATATGTGTTAACGGTCCAAAACTGTAACTACCGTAGTTCTTACAAACTCGTATTCATCGAGAAATCCTTTATAGCGTTAAGGACGAAGGTCCTTGTGCTTAATATCCGATATACAACTCAAAGATCTGGTCGTACATATTTGAGAAAATCGATCGAAAGCTGATAATATGTGTTAACGGTATAAAACTGTAACTACCGTAGTTCTTAGAAACTCTTATTCATCGGGAAATCCTTTATAGCGTTAAGGACGATAGTACTTGTGTTTAATATCCGATATACAACTCAGAGATTTGGTCGTACATTTTTGAGAAAATCAATCGAAAGCTCAAAATATGTGTTAACGCTACAAAACTGAAACTACCGTTGTTCTTAGAAACTCTAATTCATCGGAAACTCCTTTATACCGTTAAAGACGAAGGTCCTTGTGCTTAATATCCGATATACAACTGAAAGATCTGGAAGTACATTTTTGAGAAAATCGATCGAAAGCTGAAAATATGTGTTAACGGTACAAAACTGTAACTACCGTAGTGCTTAGAAAATCTAATTCGTCGGATATTAGATATTAAATATCCGATATACAATTCAAAGATCTGGTCGTACATATTTGAGAAAATCGATCGAAAACTGATAATATGTGTTAACGGTAAAAAACTGTAACTACCGTAGTCCTTAGAAACTCTTATTCGTCGGGAAATCCTTTATACCCTTAAGGACGAAGGTCCTTGCGCTTAATATCCGATATACATCTCAAAGATCTGGACATACATTTTTGAGAAAATCAATCGAAAGCTGATAATATGTGTTCACGGTACAAAATTGTAACTACCGTAGTTCTTAGAAACTCTAATTCATCGGAAAATCCTTTATACCGTTAAGGACGAAGGTTCTTGTGCTTAATATCCGATATACAACTCAAAGATCTGGTGGTACATTTTTGAGAAAATCGATCGAAAGCTGATAATATGTGTTAACGGTACAAAACTGTAACTACCGTAGTTCTTAGAAATTATAATTCATCGGAAAATCCTTTATACCGTTAAGGACGAAGGTCCTTGTGCTTAATAGCCGTTATACAACTCAAAGATCTGGTTTTACATTTTGGAGAAAATCGATCGAAAGCTGAAAATATGTGTTAACGGTACAAAACTGTAACTACCGTTGTTCTTACAAACTCTAATTCATCGGAAAATCCTTTATAGCGTTAAGGACGATAGTACTTGTGCTTAATATCCGATATACAACTCAAAGATCTGGTCGTACATTTTTGAGAAAATCGATCGAAAGCTGAAAATATGTGTTAAAGTTACAAAACTGTAACTACCGCAGTTCTTAGAAAGTCTAATTCATCGGGAAATCCTATATTCCGTTAAGGACGAAGGGTCTTGGGCTTAATATAAGATATACAACTCAAAGATCTGGTGGTACATTTTTGAGAAAATCGATCGAAAGCTGATAATATGTTTTAACGGTAAAAAACTGTAACTACCGTTGTTCTTACAAACTCTAATTCATCGGGAAAACCTTTACACTGTTAAGAACGAATGTTCTTGTGGTTAATATCCGATATACAATTCAAAGATCTGGTCGTACATTTCTGAGAAAATCGATCGAAAGTTGATTATATGTGTTAATGGTACAAAACTGTACCTACCGTAGTTCTTACAAACTCTAATTCATCGGGGAGTCCTTTATACCGTTAAGGGCGAAGGTTCTTGTGCTTAATATCCGATATACAACTCAAAGATCTGGTGGTACATTTTTGAGAAAATCGATAGAAAGCTGATAATATGTGTTAACGGTACAAAACTGTAACTACCGTAGTTCTTAGAAACTCTAATTCGTCGGGAAATTTTTTATACCGTTAAGGAAGAAGGTCCTTGCGCTTAATATCCGATATACATCTCAAAGATCTGGTCATATATTTTTGAGAAATTCGATCGAAAGCTGAAAATATGTGTTCAGGGCACAAAACCGTAACTACCGTAGTTCTTACAAACTCTCATTCATCGGAAAATCCTTTATAGCGTTAAGGACGAAGGTCCTTGTGTTTAATATCCGATATGCTACTCAAAGATCTGGTCGTACATTTTTGAGAAAATCGATCGAAAGCTAAAAATATGTGTTAACGCTACAAAACTGTCACTACCGTTGTTCTTACAAACTCTAATTCATCGGGAAATCCTTTATACTCTTAAGAACGAAGGTCCTTGTGCTTAATATCCGATATACAACACAAAGATCTGGTCGTACATTTTTGAGAAAATCGATCGAAAGCTGAAAATATGTGTTCAGGGCACAAAACCGTAACTACCGCAGTTCTTACAAACTCTAATTCATCGGGAAATCCTTTATAGCGTTAAGGACGAAGGTCCTTGTGTTTAATATCCGATATACAACTCAAAGATATATCCGATACATATCCGATAATATCCGATAAACAACTCAATCGATCGAAAGCTGGTAATATGTGTTAACGATACAAAACTGTAACTACCGTAGTTCTTACAAACTCTAATTCATCGGGAAATCCTTTATAGCGTTAAGGACGAAGGTCCTTGTGTTTAATATTTGATATGCAACTCAAAGATCTGGTCATACATTTTTTAGAAAATCGATCGAAAGCTAAAAATATGTGTTAACGCTACAAAACTGTAACTACCGTTGTTCTTACAAACTTTAATTCATCGGGAAATCGTTTTTACTGTTAAAAACGAAGGTCCTTGTGCTTAATATCCGATATACAACACAAAGATCTGGTCGTACATTTTTGAGAAAATCGATCGAAGGCTGAAAATATGTGTTAACGCTACAAAACTGTAACTACCGTAGTTCTTACAAACTCTTATTCATCGGGAAATCCTTTATAGCGTTAAGGACGATAGTACTTGTGTTTAATATCCGATATACAACTCAGAGATTTGGTCGTAAATTTTTGAGAAAATCGATAGAAAGCTGAAAATATGTGTTAACGCTACAAAACTGTAAGTACCGTTGTTCTTAGAAACTCTAATTCATCGGAAACTCCTTTATACCGTTAAAGACGAAGGTCCTTGTGCTTAATATCCGATATACAACTGAAAGATCTGGTAGTACATTTTTGAGAAAATCGATCGAAAGCTGAAAATATGTGTTAACGGTACAAAACTGTAACTACCGTAGTTCTTAGAAACTCTTATTCATCGGAAACTCCTTTATACCGTTAAGGACGAAGGTCCTTGTGCTTAATATCCGATATACAACTGAAAGATATGGTCGTACATTTTTGAGAAAATCGATCGAAAGCTGATGATATGTTTTAACGGTAAAAAACTGTAACTTCCGTAGTTCTTACAAACTCTAATTCATCAGGAAATCCTTTATACCGTTCAAAACGAAGGTCCTTGTGCTTTATAGCCGATATACAACTCAAATACGGTACAAAACTGTAACTACCGTTGTTCTTACAAACTTTAATTCATCGGAAAATTTTTAATACCGTTAAGGAAGGAGGTCCTTGTGCTTAATATCCGATATAAAACTCAAAGATCTGGTGGTACATTTTTGAGAAAATCGATCGAAAGCTGATAATATGTGTTAACGATACAAAACTGTAACTACCGTAGTTCTTACAAACTCTCATTCATCGGGGAATCCTTTATACTGTTAAGGGCGAAGGTTCTTGTGCTTAATATCCGATATACAACTCAAAGATCTGGTGGTACATTTTTGAGAAAATCGATCGAAAGCTGATAATATGTGTTAACGAAACAAAACTGTAACTACCGTAGTTCTTAGAAACTCTAATTCATCTGGGAATCCTTTATTCCGTTAAGGACGAAGGTCCTTGTGCTTAATATCCGATATACAACTCAAAGATCTGGTCGTACATTTTTGAGAAAATCGATCGAAAGTTGATTATATGTGTTAATGGTACAAAACTGTACCTACCGTAGTTCTTACAAACTCTTATTCAACGGGAAATCCTTTATAGCGTTAAAGGATATACAACTCAAAGATCTGATCGTACGTTTTTGAGAAAACAGATCGGAGGCTGAAAATATGTGTTAACGGTACAAAACTGTAACTACCGTTGTTCTTACAAACTTTAATTAATCGGAAAATTCTTAATACCGTTAAGGACGAAGGTCCTTGTGCTTATTATCCGGTATACATCTCAAAGATCTGCTCATACATTTTTGAGAAAATCGATCGAAAGCTGATAATGTGTGTTCACGGTACAAAACTGTAACAACCGTAGTTCTTAGAAACTCTAATTTATCGGAAAATCCTTTATACCGTTAAGGACGAAGGTCCTTGTGCTTAATACCCGATATACAACTCAAAGATCTGGTCGTACATTTTTGAGAAAATCGATCGAAAGCTGAAAATATGTGTTAACGGTACAAAACTGTAACTACCGTAGTTCTTAGAAACTCGTATTCATCGAGAAATAATTTATAGCGTTAAGGACGAAGGTCCTTGTGCTTAATATCCGATATACAACTCAAAGATCTGGTCGTACATATTTGAGAAAATCGATCGAAAGCTGATAATATGTGTTAACGGTCCAAAACTGTAACTACCGTAGTTCTTACAAACTCGTATTCATCGAGAAATCCTTTATAGCGTTAAGGACGAAGGTCCTTGTGCTTAATATCCGATATACAACTCAAAGATCTGGTCGTACATATTTGAGAAAATCGATCGAAAGCTGATAATATGTGTTAACGGTATAAAACTGTAACTACCGTAGTTCTTAGAAACTCTTATTCATCGGGAAATCCTTTATAGCGTTAAGGACGATAGTACTTGTGTTTAATATCCGATATACAACTCAGAGATTTGGTCGTACATTTTTGAGAAAATCGATCGAAAGCTGAAAATATGTGTTAACGCTACAAAACTGAAACTACCGTTGTTCTTAGAAACTCTAATTCATCGGAAACTCCTTTATACCGTTAAAGACGAAGGTCCTTGTGCTTAATATCCGATATACAACTGAAAGATCTGGAAGTACATTTTTGAGAAAATCGATCGAAAGCTGAAAATATGTGTTAACGGTACAAAACTGTAACTACCGTAGTGCTTAGAAAATCTAATTCGTCGGGAAATCTTTTATACGGTTAAGGACAAAGGTCCTTGCGCTTAATATCCGATATACATCTCAAAGATCTGGTCATACATTTTTGAGAAATTTGATCGAAAGCTGATAATATGTGTTAACGGTAAAAAACTGTAACTACCGTAGTTCTTAGAAACTCTAATTCATCGGAAAATCCTTTATACCGTTAGGGACGAAGGTCCTTGTGTTCAATATCCGATATACAACTCAAAGCTCTGGTCGTACATTTTTGAGAGAATCGATCGAAAGCTGAAAATAAGTGTTAACGCTACAAAACTGTAACTACCGTTGTTCTTACAAACTCTAATTCATCGGCAAATCCTTTATACTGTTAAGAACGAAGGTTCTTGTGCTTAATATCCGATATACAACTCAAAGATCTGGTCGTACATATTTGAGAAAATCGATCGAAAGCTGATAATATGCTGATAATATGTGTTAACGGTATAAAACTGTAACTACCGTAGTTCTTAGAAACTCTAATTCATCGAGAAATCCTTTATAGCGTTAAGGACGAAGATCCCTGTGTTCAATATCTTATATACAACTCAAAGATCTGGTCGTACATTTTTGAGAAAATCGATCGAAACCTGAAAATATGTGTTAACGCTACAAAACTGTAACTACCGTAGTTCTTACAAACTCTAATTCATCGAGAAATCCTTTATAGCGTTAAGGACGAAGGTTCTTGTGCTTAATATCCGATATACAATTCAAAGATCTGGTCGTACATATTTGAGAAAATCGATCGAAAACTGATAATATGTGTTAACGGTAAAAAACTGTAACTACCGTAGTCCTTAGAAACTCTTATTCGTCGGGAAATCCTTTATACCCTTAAGGACGAAGGTCCTTGCGCTTAATATCCGATATACATCTCAAAGATCTGGACATACATTTTTGAGAAAATCAATCGAAAGCTGATAATATGTGTTCACGGTACAAAACTGTAACTACCGTAGTTCTTAGAAACTCTAATTCATCGGAAAATCCTTTATACCGTTAAGGACGAAGGTTCTTCTGCTTAATATCCGATATACAACTCAAAGATCTGGTGGTACATTTTTGAGAAAATCGATCGAAAGCTGATAATATGTGTTAACGGTACAAAGCTGTAACTACCGTAGTTCTTAGAAACTATAATTCATCGGAAAATCCTTTATACCGTTAAGGACGAAGGTCCTTGTGCTTAATAGCCGTTATACAACTCAAAGATCTGGTTTTACATTTTGGAGAAAATCGATCGAAAGCTGAAAATATGTGTTAACGGTACAAAACTGTAACTAGCGTTGTTCTTACAAACTCTAATTCATCGGAAAATCCTTTATACTGTTAAGAACGAAGGTTCTTGTGCTTAATATCCGATATACGACTCAAAGATCTGATCGTACATTTTTGAGAAAACAGATCGGAAGCAGAAAATATGTGTTAACGGTACAAAACTGTAACTACCGTTGTTCTTACAAACTTTAATTCATCGGAAAATTCTTAATACCGTTAAGGACGAAGGTCCTTGTGCTTAATATCAGATATACAACTCAAAGATCTGGTCGTACATTTTTGAGAAAATCGATCGAAAGTTGATTATATGTGTTAATGGTACAAAACTGTACCTACCGTAGTTCTTACAAACTCTAATTCATCGGGGAATCCTTTATACCGTTAAGGGCGAAGGTTCTTGTGCTTAATATCCGATATACAACTCAAAGATCTGGTGGTACATTTTTGAGAAAATCGATCGAAAGCTGATAATATGTGTTAACGGTACAAAACTTTAACTACCGCAGTTCTTAGAAAGTCTAATTCATCGGGACATCCTATATACCGTTAAGAACGAAGGTCCTTGTGCTTAATATCAGATATACAACTCAAAGATCTGGTGGTACATTTTTGAGAAAATCGATCGAAAGCTGATAATATGTGTTAACGGTACAAAACTGTAACTACCGTAGTTCTTACAAACTCGTATTCATCGAGAAATCCTTTATAGCGTTAAGGAAGAAGGTCCTTGTGCTTAATATCCGATATACAACTCAAAGATCTGGTCGTACATATTTGAGAAAATCGATCGAAAGCTGATAATATGTGTTAACGGTATAAAACTGTAACTACCGTAGTTCTTAGAAACTCTTATTCATCGGGAAATCCTTTATAGCGTTAAGGACGATAGTACTTGTGTTTAATATCCGATATACAACTCAGAGATTTGGTCGTACATTTTTGAGAAAATCGATCGAAAGCTGAAAATATGTGTTAACGCTACAAAACTGAAACTACCGTTGTTCTTAGAAACTCTAATTCATCGGAAACTCCTTTATACCGTTAAAGACGAAGGTCCTTGTGCTTAATATCCGATATACAACTGAAAGATCTGGAAGTACATTTTTGAGAAAATCGATCGAAAGCTGAAAATATGTGTTAACGGTACAAAACTGTAACTACCGTAGTGCTTAGAAAATCTAATTCGTCGGGAAATCTTTTATACGGTTAAGGACAAAGGTCCTTGCGCTTAATATCCGATATACATCTCAAAGATCTGGTCATACATTTTTGAGAAATTTGATCGAAAGCTGATAATATGTGTTAACGGTAAAAAACTGTAACTACCGTAGTTCTTAGAAACTCTAATTCATCGGAAAATCCTTTATACCGTTAGGGACGAAGGTCCTTGTGTTCAATATCCGATATACATCTCAAAGCTCTGGTCGTACATTTTTGAGAGAATCGATCGAAAGCTGAAAATAAGTGTTAACGCTACAAAACTGTAACTACCGTTGTTCTTACAAACTCTAATTCATCGGCAAATCCTTTATACTGTTAAGAACGAAGGTTCTTGTGCTTAATATCCGATATACAACTCAAAGATCTGGTCGTACATATTTGAGAAAATCGATCGAAAGCTGATAATATGTGTTAACGGTATAAAACTGTAACTACCGTAGTTCTTAGAAACTCTAATTCATCGAGAAATCCTTTATAGCGTTAAGGACGAAGATCCTTGTGTTCAATATCTTATATACAACTCAAAGATCTGGTCGTACATTTTTGAGAAAATCGATCGAAACCTGAAAATATGTGTTAACGCTACAAAACTGTAACTACCGAGTTCTTACAAACTCTAATTCATCGAGAAATCCTTTATAGCGTTAAGGACGAAGGTCCTTGTGCTTAATATCCGATATACAATTCAAAGATCTGGTCGTACATATTTGAGAAAATCGATCGAAAACTGATAATATGTGTTAACGGTAAAAAACTGTAACTACCGTAGTCCTTAGAAACTCTTATTCGTCGGGAAATCCTTTATACCCTTAAGGACGAAGGTCCTTGCGCTTAATATCCGATATACATCTCAAAGATCTGGACATACATTTTTGAGAAAATCAATCGAAAGCTGATAATATGTGTTCACGGTACAAAACTGTAACTACCGTAGTTCTTAGAAACTCTAATTCATCGGAAAATCCTTTATACCGTTAAGGACTAAGGTTCTTGTGCTTAATATCCGATATACAACTCAAAGATCTGGTGGTACATTTTTGAGAAAATCGATCGAAAGCTGATAATATGTGTTAACGGTACAAAACTGTAACTACCGTAGTTCTTAGAAACTATAATTCATCGGAAAATCCTTTATACCGTTAAGGACGAAGGTCCTTGTGCTTAATAGCCGTTATACAACTCAAAGATCTGGTTTTACATTTTGGAGAAAATCGATCGAAAGCTGAAAATATGTGTTAACGGTACAAAACTGTAACTACCGTTGTTCTTACAAACTCTAATTCATCGGAAAATCCTTTATACTGTTAAGAACGAAGGTTCTTGTGCTTAATATCCGATATACGACTCAAAGATCTGATCGTACATTTTTGGGAAAACAGATCGGAAGCAGAAAATATGTGTTAACGGTACAAAACTGTAACTACCGTTGTTCTTACAAACTTTAATTCATCGGAAAATTCTTAATACCGTTAAGGACGAAGGTCCTTGTGCTTAATATCAGATATACAACTCAAAGATCTGGTCGTACATTTTTGAGAAAATCGATCGAAAGTTGATTATATGTGTTAATGGTACAAAACTGTACCTACCGTAGTTCTTACAAACTCTAATTCATCGGGGAATCCTTTATACCGTTAAGGGCGAAGGTTCTTGTGCTTAATATCCGATATACAACTCAAAGATCTGGTGGTACATTTTTGAGAAAATCGATCGAAAGCTGATAATACGTGTTAACGGTACAAAACTTTAACTACCGCAGTTCTTAGAAAGTCTAATTCATCGGGATATCCTATATACCGTTAAGGACGAAGGTCCTTGTGCTTAATATCAGATATACAACTCAAAGATCTGGTGGTACATTTTTGAGAAAATCGATCGAAAGCTGATAATATGTGTTAACGGTACAAAACTGTAATTACCGTAGTTCTTAGAAACCCTAATTCATCGGAAAATCCTTTATACCGTTAAGGTCGAAGGTCCTTGTGCTTAATATCCGATATACAACTCAAAGATCTGGTCGTACATTTTTGAGAAAATCGATCGAAAGCTGATAATATGTGTTAACGGTACAAAACTGTAACTACCGTAGTTCTTAGAAACTCTAATTCGTCGGGAAATCTTTTCTACCGTTAAGGACGAAGGTCCTTGCGCTTAATATCCGATATACATCTCAAAGATCTGGTCATATATTTTTGAGAAATTCGATCGAGAGCTGATAATATGTGTTAACGGTACAAAACTGTAACTACCGTAGTTCGTAGAAACTCTAATTCATCGGGAAATCCTTTATACCTTTAAGGACGAAGGTCCTTGTGCTTAAAAGCCGATATACAATTCAAAGATCTGGTGGTACATTTTTGAGAAAATCTATCGAAAGCTGATAATATGTGTTAATGGTACAAAACTGTAACTACCGTAGTTCTTAGAAACTCTAATTCATCGGAAAATCCTTTATTCCGTTAAGGACGAAGGTCCTTGTGCTTAATATCCGATATACAACTAAAAGATCTGCTCATACATTTTTGAGGAAATCGATCGAAAGCTGATAGTATGTGTTAACGGTACAAATTTGTAACTACCGTAGTTCTTAGAAACTCTAATTCATCGGAAAATCCTTTATACCGTTAAGGACGAAGGTCCTTGTGCTTATAAGCCGATATACAACTCAAAGATCTGGTGGTACATTTTTGAGAAAATCGATCGAAAGCTGAAAATATGTGTTCAGGGCACAAAACTTTAACTACCGTAGTTCTTACAAACTTTTATTCATCGGGAAATCCTTTAAAGCGTTAAGGACGAAGATCCTTGTGTTCAATATCCGATATACAACTCAAAGATCTGGTCGTTGATTTTTGAGAAAATCGATCGAAGGCTGAAAATATGTGTTAACGGTACAAAACTGTAACTACCGTTGTTCTTACAAACTCTAATTCATCGGGAAGTCTTTTATACTGTTAAGAACGAAGGTTCTTGTGCTTAATATCCGATATACAACTCAAAGATCTGATCGTACATTTTTGACAAACCGATCGGAAGCTGAAAATATGTGTTAACGATACAAAACTGTAACTACCGTTGTTCTTACAAACTTTAATTCATCGGAAAATTCTTAATACCGTTAAGGACGAAGGTCCTTGTGCTTAATATCAGATATACAACTCAAAGATCTGGTCATACATTTTTGGGAAAATCGATCGAAAGTTGATAAAATGTGTTAATGGTACGAAACTGTACCTACCGTAGTTCTTACAACCTCGAATTCATCGGGGAATCCTTCATACCGTGAAGGGCGATGGTTCTTGTGCTTAATATCCGATATACAACTCAAAGATCTGGTGGTACATTTTTGAGAAAATCGATCGAAAGCTGATAATATGTGTTAACGGTACAAAACTGTAACTACCGTAGTTCTTAGAAACTCTAATTCATCGGGAAATCCTATATACCCTTAAGGACGAAGGTCGTTGTTCTTAATATCCGATATACAACTCAAAGATCTGGTCGTACATTTTAACGAAAATCGATCGAAAGCTGATAATATGTGCTAACGGTACAAAACTGTAACAACCGTAGTTCTTAGAAAATCTAATTCATCGGAAAATCCTTTATACCGTTAAGGCCGAAGGTCCTTGTGTTTAATATCCGATATACAACTCAAAGATCTGGTCGTACATTTTTGAGAAAATCGATCGAAAGCTGATAATACGTGTTAACGGTACAAAACTGTAACAACCGTAGTGCTTAGAAAATCTAATTCGTCGGGAAATCTTTTATACCGTTAAGGACGAAGGTCCTTGCGCTTAATATCCGATATACATCTCAAAGATCTGGTCATACATTTTTGAGAAATTCGATCGAAAGCTGATAATATGTGTTAACGGTACAAAACTGTAACTACCGTAGTTCTTAGAAACTCTAATTCATCGGAAAATCCTTTATACCGTTAGGGACGAAGGTCCTTGTGTTCAATATCCGATATACAACTCAAAGATCTGGTCGTACATTTTTGAGAAAATCGATCGAAAGCTGAAAATAAGTGTTAACGCTACAAAATTGTAATTACCGTTGTTCTTACAAACTCTAATTCATCGGGAAATCCTTTATACTGTTAAGAACGAAGGTTCTTGTGCTTAATATCCGATATACAACTCAAAGATCTGGTCGTACATATTTGAGAAAATCGATCGAAAGCTGATAATATGTGTTAACGGTACAAAACTGTAACTACCGTAGTTCTTAGAAACTCTAATTCGTCGGGAAATCTTTTCTACCGTTAAGGACGAATGTCCTTGCGCTTAATATCCGATATACATCTCAAAGATCTGGTCATATATATTTGAGAAATTCGATCGAAAGCTGATAATATGTGTTGACGCTACAAAACTGTAACTACCGTAGTTCTTACAAACTCTAATTCATCGAGAAATCCTTTATAGCGTTAAGGACGAAGATCCTTGTGTTCAATATTCGATATACAACTCAAAGATCTGGTCGCACATTTTTGAGAAAATCGATCGAAAGCTGATAATATGTGTTAACGCTACAAAACTGTAACTACCGTTGTTCTTACAAACTCTAATTCATCGGGAAATCCTTTATACTGTTAAGAACGAAGGTTCTTGTGCTTAATATCCGATATACAACTCAAAGATCTGGTCGTACATATTTGAGAAAATCGATCATAAGCTGTTAATATGTGTCAACGGTATAAAACTGTAACTACCGTAGTTCTTAGAAACTCTAATTCATCGAGAAATCCTTTATAGCGTTAAGGACCAAGATCCTTGTGTTCAATATCTGATATACAACTCAAAGATCTGGTCGTACATTTTTGAGAAAATCGATCGAAACCTGAAAATATGTGTTAACGCTACAAAACTGTAACTACCGTAGTTCTTACAAACTCTAATTCATCGAGAAATCCTTTATAGCGTTAAGGACGAAGGTCCTTGTACTTTATATCCGATATACAACTCAAAGATCTGGTCGTACATATTTGAGAAAACATGATCGATCGAAAACTGATAATATGTGTTAACGGTACAAAACTGTAACTACCGTAGTATTTAGAAACTCTTATTCGTCGGGAAATCCTTTATACCGTTACGGACGAAGGTCCTTTCGCTTAATATCCGATATACATCTCAAAGATCTGGTCATACATTTTTGAGAAAATCGATCGAAAGCTGATTATATGTGTTCACGGTACAAAACTGTAACTACCGTAGTTCTTAGAAACTCTAATTCATCGGAAAATCCTTTATACCGTTAAGGACGAAGGTCCTTGTGCTTAATAGCCGTTATACAAATCAAAGATCTGGTCGTACATTTTTTAGAAAATCGATCGAAAGCTGAAAATATGTGTTAACGGTACAAAACTGTAACTACCGTTGTTCTTACAAACTCTAATTCATCGGGAAATCCTTTATACTGTTAAGAACGACGGTTCTTGTGCTTAATATCCGATATACAACTCAAAGATCTGATCGTACATTTTTGAGAAAACAGATCGGGAGCTGAAAATATGTGTTAACGGTACAAAACTGTAACTACCGTTGTTCTTACAAACTTTAATTCATCGGAAAAATCTTAATACCGTTAAGGACGAAGGTCCTTGTGCTTAATATCAGATATACAACTCAAAGATCTGGTCGTACATTTTTGAGAAAATCGATCGAAAGTTGATTATATGTGTTAATGGTACAAAACTGTACCTACCGTAGTTCTTACAAACTCTAATTCATCGGGGAATCCTTTATACCATTAAGGGCGAAGGTTCTTGTGCTTAATATCCGATATACAACTCAAAGATCTGGTGGTACATTTTTGAGAAAATCGATCGAAAGCTGATAATATGTGTTAACGGTACAAAACTGTAACTACCGCAGTTCTTAGAAAGTCTAATTCATCGGGATATCCTTTATACCGTTAAGGACGAAGGTCCTTGTGCTTAATATCAGATATACAACTCAAAGATCTGGTGGTACATTTTTGAGAAAATCGATCGAAAGCTGATAATATGTGTTAACGGTACAAAACTGTAACTACCGTAGTTCTTAGAAACACTAATTCATCGGAAAATCCTTTATACCGTTAAGGACGAAGGTCCTTGTGATTAATATCCGATATACAACTCAAAGATCTGGTCGTACATTTTTGACAAACCGATCGGAAGCTGAAAAAATGTGTTAACGGTACAAAACTGTAACTACCGTTGTTCTTACAAACTTTAATTCATCGGAAAATTCTTAATACCGTTAAGGACGAAGGTCCTTGTGCTTAATATCAGATATACAACTCAAAGATCTGGTCATACATTTTTGGGAAAATCGATCGAAAGTTGATAATATGTGTTAATGGTACAAAACTGTACCTACCGTAGTTCTTACAAACTCTAATTCATCGGGGAATCCTTTATACCGTGAAGGGCGTTGGTTCTTGTGCTTAATATCCGATATACAACTCAAAGATCTGGTGGTACATTTTTGAGAAAATCGATCGAAAGCTGATAATATGTGTTAACGGTACAAAACTGTAACTACCGTAGTTCTTAGAAACTCTAATTCATCGGAAAATCCTTTGTGCCGTTAAGGACGAAGGTCCTTGTGCTTAATATCAGATATACAACTCAAAGAACTGGTGGTACATTTTTGAGAAAATCGATCGAAAGCTGATAATATGTGTTAATGGTACAAAACTGTACCTACCGTAGTTCTTAGAAACTCTAATTCATCGGGATATCCTATATACCCTTAAGGACGAAGGTCCTTGTGCTTAATATCCGATATACAACTCAAAGATCTGGTCGTACATTTTTGAGAAAATCGATCGAAAGCTGATAATATGTGTTAACGGTACAAAACTGTAACTACCGTAGTTCTTAGAAACTCTAATTCATCGGAAAATCCTTTGTGCCGTTAAGGACGAAGGTCCTTGTGCTTAATATCAGATATACAACTCAAAGATCTGGTGGTACATTTTTGAGAAAATCGATCGAAAGCTGATAATATGTGTTAACGGTACAAAACTGTAACTACCGTAGTGCTTAGAAAATCTAATTCGTCGGGAAATCTTTTATACCGTTAAGGACGAAGGTCCTTGCGCTTAATATCCGATATACATCTCAAAGATCTGGTCATACATTTTTGAGAAATTTGATCGAAAGCTGATAATATGTGTTAACGGTACAAAACTTTAACTACCGTAGTTCTTAGAAACTCTAATTCATCGGAAAATCCTTTTTACCGTTAGGGACGAAGGTCCTTGTGTTCAATATCCGATATACAACTCAAAGCTCTGGTCGTACATTTTTGAGAAAATCGATCGAAAGCTGAAAATAAGTGTTAAGGCTACAAAACTGTAACTACCGTTGTTCTTACAAACTCTAATTCATCGGGAAATCCTTTATACTGTTAAGAACGAAGGTTCTTGTGCTTAATATCCGATATACAACTCAAAGATCTGGTCGTATATATTTGAGAAAATCGATCGAAAGCTGATAATATGTGTTCACGGTACAAAACTGTAACTACCGTAGTTCTTAGAAACTCTAATTCATCGGAAAATCCTTTATACCGTTAAGGACGAAGGTTCTTGTGCTTAATATCCGATATACAACTCAAAGATCTGGTGGTACATTTTTGAGAAAATCGATTGAAAGCTGATAATATGTGTTAACGGTACAAAACTGTAACTACCGTAGTTCTTAGAAACTATAATTCATCGGAAAATCCTTTATACCGTTAAGGACGAAGGTTCTTGTGCTTAATATCCGATATACAACTCAAAGATCTGGTCGTACATTTTTGAGAAAATCGATCGAAAGCTGAAAATATGTGTTAACGGTACAAAACTGTAACTACCGTTGTTGTTATAAACTCTAATTCATCGGGAAGTCTTTTATACTGTTAAGAACGAAGGTTCTTGTGCTTAATATCCGATATACAACTCAAAGATCTGATCGTACATTTTTGACAAACCCATCGGAAGCTGAAAATATGTGTTAACGATACAAAACTGTAACTACCGTTGTTCTTACAAACTTTAATTCATCGGAAAATTCTTAATACCGTTAAGGACGAAGGTCCTTGTGCTTAATATCAGATATACAACTCAAAGATCTGGTCATACTTTTTTGGGAAAATCGATCGAAAGTTGATAATATGTGTTAATGGTACAAAACTGTACCTACCGTAGTTCTTACAAACTCTAATTCATCGGGGAATCCTTTATACCGTTAAGGACGAAGGTCCTTGTGTTTAATATCCGATATACAACTCAAAGCTCTGGTCGTACATATTTGAGAAAATCGATCGAAAGCTGATAATATGTGTTAACGGTACAAAACTGTAACTACCGTTGTTCTTAGAAACTCTAATTCATCTTGAATCCTATATACCCTAAAGGACGAAGGTCCTTGTGCTTAATATCCGATATACAACTCAAAGATCTGGTGGTACATTTTTGAGAAAATCGATCGAAAGCTGATTATATGTGTTAACGGTACAAAACTGTAACTACCGTAGTGCTTAGAAAATCTAATTCGTCGGGAAATCTTTTATACCGTTAAGGACGAAGGTCCTTGCGCTTAATATCCGATATACATCTCAAAGATCTGGTCATACATTTTTGAGAAATTCGATCGAAAGCTGATAATATGTGTTAACGGTACAAAACTGTAACTACCGTAGTTCTTAGAAACTCTAATTCATCGGAAAGTCCTTTATACTGTTAAGAACGAATGTTCTTGTGCTTAATATCCGATATACAACTCAAAGATCTGGTCGTACATTTTTGAGAAAATCGATCGAAAGCTGAAAATAAGTGTTAAAGCTACAAAACTGTAACTACCGTTGTTCTTACAAACTCTAATTCATCGGGAAATCCTTTATACTGTTAAGAACGAATGTTCTTGTGCTTAATATCCGATATACAACTCAAAGATCTGGTCGTACATATTTGAGAAAATCGATCGAAAGCTGATAATATGTGTTAACGGTATAAAACTGTAACTACCGTAGTTCTTAGAAACCCTAATTCATCGAGAAATCCTTTATAGCGTTAAGGACGAAGGTTCTTGCACTTAATAGCCGTTATACAAATCAAAGATCTGGCCGTACATTTTTTAGAAAATCGATCGAAAGCTGAAAATATGTGTTAACGCTACAAAAATGTAACTACCGTTGTTCTTACAAACTCTAATTCATCGGGAAATCCTTTATACTGTTAAGAACGAATGTTCTTGTGCTTAATATCCGATATACAACTCAAAGATCTGGTCGTACATATTTGAGAAATCGATCGAAAACTGATAATATGTGTTAAAGGTACAAAACTGTAACTACCGTAGTCCTTAGAAACTCTTATTCGTCGGGAAATCCTTTATACCGTTAAGGACGAAGGTCCTTGCGCTTAATATCCGATATACAACTCAAAGATCTGGTCATACATTTTTGAGAAAATCGATCGAAAGCTGATAATATGTGTTCACGGTACAAAACTGTTACTACCGTAGTTCTTAGAAACTCTAATTCATCGGAAAATTCTTTATACCGTTAAGGACGAAGGTCCTTGTGCTTAATAGCCGTTATACAAATCAAAGATCTGGCCGTACATTTTTTAGAAAATCGATCGAAAGCTGAAAATATGTGTTAACGGTACAAAACTGTAACTACCGTTGTTCTTACAAACTCTAATTCATCGGGAAATCCTTTATACTGTTAAGAACGAAGGTCCTTGTGTTTAATATCCGATATACAACTCAAAGATCTGGTCGTACATATTTGAGAAAATCGATCGAAAGCTGATAATATGTGTTAACGGTACAAAACTGTAACTACCGTTGTTCTTAGAAACTCTAATTCATCGGGAATCCTATATACCCTTAAGGACGAAGGTCCTTGTGCTTAATATCCGATATACAACTCAAAGATCTGGTGGTACATTTTTGAGAAAATCGATCGAAAGCTGATAATATGTGTTAACGGTACAAAACTGTAACTACCGTTGTTCTTAGAAACTCTAATTCATCGGGAATCCTATACACCCTTAAGGACGAAGGTCCTTGTGCTTAATATCCGATATACAACTCAAAGATCTGGTGGTACATCTTTGAGAAAATCGATCGAAAGCTGATTATATGTGTTAACGGTACAAAACTGTAACTACCGTAGTGCTTAGAAAATCTAATTCGTCGGGAAATCTTTTATACCGTTAAGGACGAAGGTCCTTGCGCTTAATATCCGATATACATCTCAAAGATCTGGTCATACATTTTTGAGAAATTCGATCGAAAGCTGATAATATGTGTTAACGGTACAAAACTGTAACTACCGTAATTCTTAGAAACTCTAATTCATCGGAAAATCCTTTATACCGTTAAGGACGAAGGTCCTTGTGTTTAATATCCGATATACAACTCAAAGATCTGATCGTACATATTTGAGAAATCGATCGAAAACTGATAATATGTGTTAAAGGTACAAAACTGTAACTACCGTAGTCCTTAGAAACTCTTATTCGTCGGGAAATCCTTTATACCGTTAAGGACGAAGGTCCTTGCGCTTAATATCCGATATACAACTCAAAGATCTGGTCATACATTTTTGAGAAAATCGATCGAAAGCTGAAAATATGTGTTAACGCTACAAAAATGTAACTACCGTTGTTCTTACAAACTCTAATTCATCGGGAAATCCTTTATACTGTTAAGAACGAATGTTCTTGTGCTTAATATCCGATATACAACTCAAAGATCTGGTCGTACATATTTGAGAAATCGATCGAAAACTGATAATATGTGTTAAAGGTACAAAACTGTAACTACCGTAGTCCTTAGAAACTCATATTCGTCGGGAAATCCTTTATACCGTTAAGGACGAAGGTCCTTGCGCTTAATATCCGATATACAACTCAAAGATCTGGTCATACATTTTTGAGAAAATCGATCGAAAGCTGATAATATGTGTTCACGGTACAAAACTGTTACTACCGTAGTTCTTAGAAACTCTAATTCATCGGAAAATTCTTTATACCGTTAAGGACGAAGGTCCTTGTGCTTAATAGCCGTTATACAAATCAAAGATCTGGCCGTACATTTTTTAGAAAATCGATCGAAAGCTGAAAATATGTGTTAACGGTACAAAACTGTAACTACCGTTGTTCTTACAAACTCTAATTCATCGGGAAATCCTTTATACTGTTAAGAAAGAAGGTTCTTGTGCTTAATATCCGATATACAACTCAAAGATCTGATCGTACATTTTTGAGAAAACAGATCGGAAGCTGAAAATATGTGTTAACGGTACAAAACTGTAACTACCGTTGTTCTTACAAACTCTAATTCATCGGGAAATCCTTTATACTGTTAAGAACGAATGTTCTTGTGCTTAATATCCGATATACAACTCAAAGATCTGGTCGTACATTTTTGAGAAAATCGATCGAAAGTTGATTATATGTGTTAATGGTACAAAACTGTACCTACCGTAGTTCTTACAAACTCTAATTCATCGGGGAATCCTTTATACCGTTAAGGGCGAAGGTTCTTGTGCTTAATATCCTACATACAACTCAAAGATCTGGTGGTACATTTTTGAGAAAATCGATCGAAAGCTGATAATATGTGTTAACGGTACAAAACTGTAACTACCGTAGTTCTTAGAAACTCTAATTCATCGGGAAATCCTATATACCCTTAAGGACGAAGGTCGTTGTGCTTAATATCCGATATACAACTCAAAGATCTGGTCGTACATTTTTAAGAAAATCGATCGAAAGCTGATAATATGTGTTAACGGTACAAAACTGTAACTACCGTAGTTCTTAGAAACTCTAATTCATCGGAAAATCCTTTATACCGTTAAGGACGAAGGTCCTTGTGTTTAATATCCGATATACAACTCAAAGATCTGGTCGTACATTTTTGAGAAAATCGATCGAAAGCTGATAATACGTGTTAACGGTACAAAACTGTAACTACCGTAGTGCTTAGAAAATCTAATTCGTCGGGAAATCTTTTATACCGTTAAGGACGAAGGTCCTTGCGCTTAATATCCGATATACATCTCAAAGATCTGTTCATACATTTTTGAGAAATTCGATCGAAAGCTGATAATATGTGTTAACGGTACAAAACTGTAACTACCGTAATTCTTAGAAACTCTAATTCATCGGAAAATCCTTTATACCGTTAGGGACGAAGGTCCTTGTGTTCACTATCCGATATACAACTCAAAGATCTGGTCGTACATTTTTGAGAAAATCGATCGAAAGCTGAAAATAAGTGTTAACGCTACAAAATTGTAATTACCGTTGTTCTTACAAACTCTAATTCATCGGGAAATCCTTTATACTGTTAAGAACGAAGGTTCTTGTGCCTAATATCCGATATACAACTCAAAGATCTGGTCGTACATATTTGAGAAAATCTATCGAAAGCTGATAATATGTGTTAACGGTACAAAACTGTAACTACCGTAGTGCTTAGAAAATCTAATTCGTCGGGAAATCTTTTATTCCGTTAAGGACGAAGGTCCTTGCGCTTAATATCCGATATACATCTCAAAGATCTGGTCATACATTTTTGAGAAATTCGATCGAAAGCTGATAATATGTGTTAACGGTACAAAACTGTAACTACCGTAGTTCTTAGAAACTCTAATTCATCGGAAAATCCTTTATACCCTTAGGGACGAAGGTCCTTGTGTTCAATATCCGATATACAACTCAAAGATCTGGTCGTACATATTTGAGAAAATCGATCGAAAGCTGATAATATGTGTTAACGGTACAAAACTGTAACTACCGTAGTTCTTAGAAACTTTAATTCGTCGGGAAATCTTTTCTACCGTTAAGGACGAAGGTCCTTGCGCTTAATATCCGATATACATCTCAAAGATCTGGTCATATATTTTTGAGAAATTCGATCGAAAGCTGATAATATGTGTTGACGCTACAAAACTGTAACTACCGTAGTTCTAACAAACTCTAATTCATCGAGAAATCCTTTATAGCGTTAAGGACGAAGATCCTTGTGTTCAATATCCGATGTACAACTCAAAGATCTGGTCGTACATTTTTGAGAAAATCGATCGAAAGCTGATAATATGTGTTAACGGTACAAAACTGTAACTACCGTAGTTCTTAGAAACTCTAATTCATCGGAAAATTCTTTATACCGTTAAGGACGAAGGTTCTTGTGCTTAATATCCGATATACAACTCAAAGATCTGGTGGTACATTTTTGAGAAAATCGATCGAAAGCTGATAATATGTGTTAACGGTACAAAACTGTAACTACCGTAGTTCTTAGAAACTATAATTCATCGGAAAATCCTTTACACCGTTAAGGACGAAGGTCCTTGTGCTTAATAACCGTTATACAACTCAAAGATCTGGTCGTATATTTTTGAGAAAATCGATCGAAAGCTGAAAATATGTGTTAACGGTACAAAACTGTAACTACCGTTGTTCTTACAAACTCTAATTCATCGGGAAGTCTTTCATACTGTTAAGAACGAAGGTTCTTGTGCTTAATATCCGATATACAACTCAAAGATCTGATCGTACATTTTTGACAAACCGATCGGAAGCTGAAAATATATGTTAACGATACAAAACTGTAACTACCGTTGTTCTTACAAACTTTAATTCATCGGAAAATTCTTAATACCGTTAAGGACGAAGGTCCTTGTGCTTAATATCAGATATACAACTCAAAGATCTGGTCATACATTTTTGGGAAAATCGATCGAAAGTTGATAATATGTGTTAATGGTACAAAACTGTACCTACCGTAGTTCTTACAAACTCTAATTCATCGGGGAATCCTTTATACCGTTAAGGACGAAGGTCCTTGTGTTTAATATCCGATATACAACTCAAAGATCTGGTCGTACATATTTGAGAAAATCGATCGAAAGCTGATAATATGTGTTAACGGTACAAAACTGTAACTACCGTATTTCTTAGAAACTCTAATTCATCGGGAAATCCTATATACCCTTAAGGACGAAGGTCCTTGTGCTTAATATCCGATATACAACTCAAAGATCTGGTCGTACATTTTTGAGAAAATCGATCGAAAGCTGATAATATGTGTTAACGGTACAAAACTGTAACTACCGTAGTTCTTAGAAACTCTAATTCATCGGAAAATCCTTTATGCCGTTAAGGACGAAGGTCCTTGTGTTTAATATCCGATATACAACTCAAAGATCTGGTGGTACATTTTTGAGAAAATCGATCGAAAGCTGATAATATGTGTTCACGGTACAAAACTGTTACTACCGTAGTTCTTAGAAACTCTAATTCATCGGAAAATTCTTTATACCGTTAAGGACGAATGTTCTTGTGCTTAATATCCGATATACAACTCAAAGATCTGGTCGTACATTTTTGAGAAAATCGATCGAAAGCTGAAAATAAGTGTTAAAGCTACAAAACTGTAACTACCGTTGTTCTTACAAACTCTAATTCATCGGGAAATCCTTTATACTGTTAAGAACGAATGTTCTTGTGCTTAATATCCGATATACAACTCAAAGATCTCGTCGTACATATTTGAGAAAATCGATCGAAAGCTGATAATATGTGTTAACGGTATAAAACTGTAACTACCGTAGTTCTTAGAAACCCTAATTCATCGAGAAATCCTTTATAGCGTTAAGGACGAAGGTTCTTGCACTTAATAGCCGTTATACAAATCAAAGATCTGGCCGTACATTTTTTAGAAAATCGATCGAAAGCTGAAAATATGTGTTAACGCTACAAAAATGTAACTACCGTTGTTCTTACAAACTCTAATTCATCGGGAAATCCTTTATACTGTTAAGAACGAATGTTCTTGTGCTTAATATCCGATATACAACTCAAAGATCTGGTCGTACATATTTGAGAAATCGATCGAAAACTGATAATATGTGTTAAAGGTACAAAACTGTAACTACCGTAGTCCTTAGAAACTCTTATTCGTCGGGAAATCCTTTATACCGTTAAGGACGAAGGTCCTTGCGCTTAATATCCGATATACAACTCAAAGATCTGGTCATACATTTTTGAGAAAATCGATCGAAAGCTGATAATATGTGTTCACGGTACAAAACTGTTACTACCGTAGTTCTTAGAAACTCTAATTCATCGGAAAATTCTTTATACCGTTAAGGACGAAGGTCCTTGTGCTTAATAGCCGTTATACAAATCAAAGATCTGGCCGTACATTTTTTAGAAAATCGATCGAAAGCTGAAAATATGTGTTAACGGTACAAAACTGTAACTACCGTTGTTCTTACAAACTCTAATTCATCGGGAAATCCTTTATACTGTTAAGAACGAAGGTCCTTGTGTTTAATATCCGATATACAACTCAAAGATCTGGTCGTACATATTTGAGAAAATCGATCGAAAGCTGATAATATGTGTTAACGGTACAAAACTGTAACTACCGTTGTTCTTAGAAACTCTAATTCATCGGGAATCCTATATACCCTTAAGGACGAAGGTCCTTGTGCTTAATATCCGATATACAACTCAAAGATCTGGTGGTACATTTTTGAGAAAATCGATCGAAAGCTGATAATATGTGTTAACGGTACAAAACTGTAACTACCGTTGTTCTTAGAAACTCTAATTCATCGGGAATCCTATACACCCTTAAGGACGAAGGTCCTTGTGCTTAATATCCGATATACAACTCAAAGATCTGGTGGTACATCTTTGAGAAAATCGATCGAAAGCTGATTATATGTGTTAACGGTACAAAACTGTAACTACCGTAGTGCTTAGAAAATCTAATTCGTCGGGAAATCTTTTATACCGTTAAGGACGAAGGTCCTTGCGCTTAATATCCGATATACATCTCAAAGATCTGGTCATACATTTTTGAGAAATTCGATCGAAAGCTGATAATATGTGTTAACGGTACAAAACTGTAACTACCGTAATTCTTAGAAACTCTAATTCATCGGAAAATCCTTTATACCGTTAAGGACGAAGGTCCTTGTGTTTAATATCCGATATACAACTCAAAGATCTGATCGTACATATTTGAGAAATCGATCGAAAACTGATAATATGTGTTAAAGGTACAAAACTGTAACTACCGTAGTCCTTAGAAACTCTTATTCGTCGGGAAATCCTTTATACCGTTAAGGACGAAGGTCCTTGCGCTTAATATCCGATATACAACTCAAAGATCTGGTCATACATTTTTGAGAAAATCGATCGAAAGCTGAAAATATGTGTTAACGCTACAAAAATGTAACTACCGTTGTTCTTACAAACTCTAATTCATCGGGAAATCCTTTATACTGTTAAGAACGAATGTTCTTGTGCTTAATATCCGATATACAACTCAAAGATCTGGTCGTACATATTTGAGAAATCGATCGAAAACTGATAATATGTGTTAAAGGTACAAAACTGTAACTACCGTAGTCCTTAGAAACTCATATTCGTCGGGAAATCCTTTATACCGTTAAGGACGAAGGTCCTTGCGCTTAATATCCGATATACAACTCAAAGATCTGGTCATACATTTTTGAGAAAATCGATCGAAAGCTGATAATATGTGTTCACGGTACAAAACTGTTACTACCGTAGTTCTTAGAAACTCTAATTCATCGGAAAATTCTTTATACCGTTAAGGACGAAGGTCCTTGTGCTTAATAGCCGTTATACAAATCAAAGATCTGGCCGTACATTTTTTAGAAAATCGATCGAAAGCTGAAAATATGTGTTAACGGTACAAAACTGTAACTACCGTTGTTCTTACAAACTCTAATTCATCGGGAAATCCTTTATACTGTTAAGAAAGAAGGTTCTTGTGCTTAATATCCGATATACAACTCAAAGATCTGATCGTACATTTTTGAGAAAACAGATCGGAAGCTGAAAATATGTGTTAACGGTACAAAACTGTAACTACCGTTGTTCTTACAAACTCTAATTCATCGGGAAATCCTTTATACTGTTAAGAACGAATGTTCTTGTGCTTAATATCCGATATACAACTCAAAGATCTGGTCGTACATTTTTGAGAAAATCGATCGAAAGTTGATTATATGTGTTAATGGTACAAAACTGTACCTACCGTAGTTCTTACAAACTCTAATTCATCGGGGAATCCTTTATACCGTTAAGGGCGAAGGTTCTTGTGCTTAATATCCTACATACAACTCAAAGATCTGGTGGTACATTTTTGAGAAAATCGATCGAAAGCTGATAATATGTGTTAACGGTACAAAACTGTAACTACCGTAGTTCTTAGAAACTCTAATTCATCGGGAAATCCTATATACCCTTAAGGACGAAGGTCGTTGTGCTTAATATCCGATATACAACTCAAAGATCTGGTCGTACATTTTTAAGAAAATCGATCGAAGCTGATAATATGTGTTAACGGTACAAAACTGTAACTACCGTAGTTCTTAGAAACTCTAATTCATCGGAAAATCCTTTATACCGTTAAGGACGAAGGTCCTTGTGTTTAATATCCGATATACAACTCAAAGATCTGGTCGTACATTTTTGAGAAAATCGATCGAAAGCTGATAATACGTGTTAACGGTACAAAACTGTAACTACCGTAGTGCTTAGAAAATCTAATTCGTCGGGAAATCTTTTATACCGTTAAGGACGAAGGTCCTTGCGCTTAATATCCGATATACATCTCAAAGATCTGTTCATACATTTTTGAGAAATTCGATCGAAAGCTGATAATATGTGTTAACGGTACAAAACTGTAACTACCGTAATTCTTAGAAACTCTAATTCATCGGAAAATCCTTTATACCGTTAGGGACGAAGGTCCTTGTGTTCACTATCCGATATACAACTCAAAGATCTGGTCGTACATTTTTGAGAAAATCGATCGAAAGCTGAAAATAAGTGTTAACGCTACAAAATTGTAATTACCGTTGTTCTTACAAACTCTAATTCATCGGGAAATCCTTTATACTGTTAAGAACGAAGGTTCTTGTGCCTAATATCCGATATACAACTCAAAGATCTGGTCGTACATATTTGAGAAAATCTATCGAAAGCTGATAATATGTGTTAACGGTACAAAACTGTAACTACCGTAGTGCTTAGAAAATCTAATTCGTCGGGAAATCTTTTATTCCGTTAAGGACGAAGGTCCTTGCGCTTAATATCCGATATACATCTCAAAGATCTGGTCATACATTTTTGAGAAATTCGATCGAAAGCTGATAATATGTGTTAACGGTACAAAACTGTAACTACCGTAGTTCTTAGAAACTCTAATTCATCGGAAAATCCTTTATACCCTTAGGGACGAAGGTCCTTGTGTTCAATATCCGATATACAACTCAAAGATCTGGTCGTACATATTTGAGAAAATCGATCGAAAGCTGATAATATGTGTTAACGGTACAAAACTGTAACTACCGTAGTTCTTAGAAACTTTAATTCGTCGGGAAATCTTTTCTACCGTTAAGGACGAAGGTCCTTGCGCTTAATATCCGATATACATCTCAAAGATCTGGTCATATATTTTTGAGAAATTCGATCGAAAGCTGATAATATGTGTTGACGCTACAAAACTGTAACTACCGTAGTTCTAACAAACTCTAATTCATCGAGAAATCCTTTATAGCGTTAAGGACGAAGATCCTTGTGTTCAATATCCGATGTACAACTCAAAGATCTGGTCGTACATTTTTGAGAAAATCGATCGAAAGCTGATAATATGTGTTAACGGTACAAAACTGTAACTACCGTAGTTCTTAGAAACTCTAATTCATCGGAAAATTCTTTATACCGTTAAGGACGAAGGTTCTTGTGCTTAATATCCGATATACAACTCAAAGATCTGGTGGTACATTTTTGAGAAAATCGATCGAAAGCTGATAATATGTGTTAACGGTACAAAACTGTAACTACCGTAGTTCTTAGAAACTATAATTCATCGGAAAATCCTTTACACCGTTAAGGACGAAGGTCCTTGTGCTTAATAACCGTTATACAACTCAAAGATCTGGTCGTATATTTTTGAGAAAATCGATCGAAAGCTGAAAATATGTGTTAACGGTACAAAACTGTAACTACCGTTGTTCTTACAAACTCTAATTCATCGGGAAGTCTTTTATACTGTTAAGAACGAAGGTTCTTGTGCTTAATATCCGATATACAACTCAAAGATCTGATCGTACATTTTTGACAAACCGATCGGAAGCTGAAAATATATGTTAACGATACAAAACTGTAACTACCGTTGTTCTTACAAACTTTAATTCATCGGAAAATTCTTAATACCGTTAAGGACGAAGGTCCTTGTGCTTAATATCAGATATACAACTCAAAGATCTGGTCATACATTTTTGGGAAAATCGATCGAAAGTTGATAATATGTGTTAATGGTACAAAACTGTACCTACCGTAGTTCTTACAAACTCTAATTCATCGGGGAATCCTTTATACCGTTAAGGACGAAGGTCCTTGTGTTTAATATCCGATATACAACTCAAAGATCTGGTCGTACATATTTGAGAAAATCGATCGAAAGCTGATAATATGTGTTAACGGTACAAAACTGTAACTACCGTATTTCTTAGAAACTCTAATTCATCGGGAAATCCTATATACCCTTAAGGACGAAGGTCCTTGTGCTTAATATCCGATATACAACTCAAAGATCTGGTCGTACATTTTTGAGAAAATCGATCGAAAGCTGATAATATGTGTTAACGGTACAAAACTGTAACTACCGTAGTTCTTAGAAACTCTAATTCATCGGAAAATCCTTTATGCCGTTAAGGACGAAGGTCCTTGTGTTTAATATCCGATATACAACTCAAAGATCTGGTGGTACATTTTTGAGAAAATCGATCGAAAGCTGATAATATGTGTTCACGGTACAAAACTGTTACTACCGTAGTTCTTAGAAACTCTAATTCATCGGAAAATTCTTTATACCGTTAAGGACGAAGGTCCTTGTGCTTAATAGCCGTTATACAAATCAAAGATCTGGCCGTACATTTTTTAGAAAATCGATCGAAAGCTGAAAATATGTGTTAACGGTACAAAACTGTAACTACCGTTGTTCTTACAAACTCTAATTCATCGGGAAATCCTTTATACTGTTAAGAAAGAAGGTTCTTGTGCTTAATATCCGATATACAACTCAAAGATCTGATCGTACATTTTTGAGAAAACAGATCGGAAGCTGAAAATATGTGTTAACGGTACAAAACTGTAACTACCGTTGTTCTTACAAACTCTAATTCATCGGGAAATCCTTTATACTGTTAAGAACGAATGTTCTTGTGCTTAATATCCGATATACAACTCAAAGATCTGGTCGTACATTTTTGAGAAAATCGATCGAAAGTTGATTATATGTGTTAATGGTACAAAACTGTACCTACCGTAGTTCTTACAAACTCTAATTCATCGGGGAATCCTTTATACCGTTAAGGGCGAAGGTTCTTGTGCTTAATATCCTACATACAACTCAAAGATCTGGTGGTACATTTTTGAGAAAATCGATCGAAAGCTGATAATATGTGTTAACGGTACAAAACTGTAACTACCGTAGTTCTTAGAAACTCTAATTCATCGGGAAATCCTATATACCCTTAAGGACGAAGGTCGTTGTGCTTAATATCCGATATACAACTCAAAGATCTGGTCGTACATTTTTAAGAAAATCGATCGAAAGCTGATAATATGTGTTAACGGTACAAAACTGTAACTACCGTAGTTCTTAGAAACTCTAATTCATCGGAAAATCCTTTATACCGTTAAGGACGAAGGTCCTTGTGTTTAATATCCGATATACAACTCAAAGATCTGGTCGTACATTTTTGAGAAAATCGATCGAAAGCTGATAATACGTGTTAACGGTACAAAACTGTAACTACCGTAGTGCTTAGAAAATCTAATTCGTCGGGAAATCTTTTATACCGTTAAGGGCGAAGGTCCTTGCGCTTAATATCCGATATACATCTCAAAGATCTGTTCATACATTTTTGAGAAATTCGATCGAAAGCTGATAATATGTGTTAACGGTACAAAACTGTAACTACCGTAATTCTTAGAAACTCTAATTCATCGGAAAATCCTTTATACCGTTAGGGACGAAGGTCCTTGTGTTCACTATCCGATATACAACTCAAAGATCTGGTCGTACATTTTTGAGAAAATCGATCGAAAGCTGAAAATAAGTGTTAACGCTACAAAATTGTAATTACCGTTGTTCTTACAAACTCTAATTCATCGGGAAATCCTTTATACTGTTAAGAACGAAGGTTCTTGTGCCTAATATCCGATATACAACTCAAAGATCTGGTCGTACATATTTGAGAAAATCTATCGAAAGCTGATAATATGTGTTAACGGTACAAAACTGTAACTACCGTAGTGCTTAGAAAATCTAATTCGTCGGGAAATCTTTTATTCCGTTAAGGACGAAGGTCCTTGCGCTTAATATCCGATATACATCTCAAAGATCTGGTCATACATTTTTGAGAAATTCGATCGAAAGCTGATAATATGTGTTAACGGTACAAAACTGTAACTACCGTAGTTCTTAGAAACTCTAATTCATCGGAAAATCCTTTATACCCTTAGGGACGAAGGTCCTTGTGTTCAATATCCGATATACAACTCAAAGATCTGGTCGTACATATTTGAGAAAATCGATCGAAAGCTGATAATATGTGTTAACGGTACAAAACTGTAACTACCGTAGTTCTTAGAAACTTTAATTCGTCGGGAAATCTTTTCTACCGTTAAGGACGAAGGTCCTTGCGCTTAATATCCGATATACATCTCAAAGATCTGGTCATATATTTTTGAGAAATTCGATCGAAAGCTGATAATATGTGTTGACGCTACAAAACTGTAACTACCGTAGTTCTAACAAACTCTAATTCATCGAGAAATCCTTTATAGCGTTAAGGACGAAGATCCTTGTGTTCAATATCCGATGTACAACTCAAAGATCTGGTCGTACATTTTTGAGAAAATCGATCGAAAGCTGATAATATGTGTTAACGGTACAAAAC
This sequence comes from Coremacera marginata, assembly GCA_914767935.1. Taxonomy (NCBI): domain Eukaryota; kingdom Metazoa; phylum Arthropoda; class Insecta; order Diptera; family Sciomyzidae; genus Coremacera; species Coremacera marginata. The sequence continues at coordinate 114,254,370 of OU612047.1, read as the reverse complement.
TGTAACTACCGTAGTTCTTAGAAACTCTAATTCATCGGAAAATCCTTTATACCGTTAAGGACGAAGGTTCTTGTGCTTAATATCCGATATACAACTCAAAGATCTGGTTTTACATTTTTGAGAAAATCGATCGAAAGCTGATAATATGTGTTAACGGTACAAAACTGTAACTACCGTAGTTCTTAGAAACTATAATTCATCGGAAAATCCTTTACACCGTTAAGGACGAAGGTCCTTGTGCTTAATAACCGTTATACAACTCAAAGATCTGGTCGTATATTTTTGAGAAAATCGATCGAAAGCTGAAAATATGTGTTAACGGTACAAAACTGTAACTACCGTTGTTCTTACAAACTCTAATTCATCGGGAAGTCTTTTATACTGTTAAGAACGAAGGTTCTTGTGCTTAATATCCGATATACAACTCAAAGATCTGATCGTACATTTTTGACAAACCGATCGGAAGCTGAAAATATATGTTAACGATACAAAACTGTAACTACCGTTGTTCTTACAAACTTTAATTCATCGGAAAATTCTTAATACCGTTAAGGACGAAGGTCCTTGTGCTTAATATCAGATATACAACTCAAAGATCTGGTCATACATTTTTGGGAAAATCGATCGAAAGTTGATAATATGTGTTAATGGTACAAAACTGTACCTACCGTAGTTCTTACAAACTCTAATTCATCGGGGAATCCTTTATACCGTTAAGGACGAAGGTCCTTGTGTTTAATATCCGATATACAACTCAAAGATCTGGTCGTACATATTTGAGAAAATCGATCGAAAGCTGATAATATGTGTTAACGGTACAAAACTGTAACTACCGTAGTTCTTAGAAACTCTAATTCATCGGGAAATCCTATATACCCTTAAGGACGAAGGTCCTTGTGCTTAATATCCGATATACAACTCAAAGATCTGGTCGTACATTTTTGAGAAAATCGATCGAAAGCTGATAATATGTGTTAACGGTACAAAACTGTAACTACCGTAGTTCTTAGAAACTCTAATTCATCGGAAAATCCTTTATGCCGTTAAGGACGAAGGTCCTTGTGTTTAATATCCGATATACAACTCAAAGATCTGGTGGTACATTTTTGAGAAAATCGATCGAAAGCTGATTATATGTGTTAACGGTACAAAACTGTAACTACCGTAGTGCTTAGAAAATCTAATTCGTCGGGAAATCTTTTATACCGTTAAGGACGAAGGTCCTTGCGCTTAATATTCGATATACATCTCAAAGATCTGGTCATACATTTTTGAGAAATTCGATCGAAAGCTGATAATATGTGTTAACGGTACAAAACTGTAACTACCGTAGTTCTTAGAAACTCTAATTCATCGGAAAATCCTTTATACCGTTAGGGACGAAGGTACTTGTGCTCAATATCCGATATACAACTCAAAGATCTTGTCGTACATTTTTGAGAAAATCGATCAAAAGCTGAAAGTATGTGTTAACGCTACAAAACTGTAACTACCGTAGTTCTTACAAACTCTTATTCATCGGGAAATCCTTTATAGCGTTAAGGACGATAGTACTTGTGTTTAATATCCGATATACAACTCAGAGATTTGGTCGTACATTTTTGAGAAAACCGATCGAAAGCTGAAAATATGTGTTAACGCTACAAAACTGTAACTACCGTTGTTCTTAGAAACTCTAATTCATCGGAAACTCCTTTATACGGTTAAAGACGAAGGTCCTTGTGCTTAATATCCGATATACAACTGAAAGATCTGGTCGTACATTTTTGAGAAAATCGATCGAAAGCTGAAAATATGTGTTAACGGTAAAAAACAATAACTACCGTAGTTCTTAGAAACTCTAATTCATCGGAAACTCCTTTATACCGTTAAGGACGAAGGTCCTTGTGCTTAATATCCGATATACAACTGAAAGATATGGTCGTACATTTTTGAGAAAATCGATCGAAAGCTGATAATATGTTTTAACGGTAAAAAACTGTAACTTCCGTAGTTCTTACAAACTCTAATTCATCAGGAAATCCTTTATACCGTTAAAAACGAAGGTCCTTGTGCTTAATAGCCGATATACAACTCAAAGACGGTACAAAACTGTAACTACCGTTGTTCTTACAAACTTTAATTCATCGGAAAATTCTTAATACCGTTAAGGAAGGAGGTCCTTGTGCTTAATATCCGATATAAAACTCAAAGATCTGGTGGTACATTTTTGAAAAATCGATCGAAAGCTGATAATATGTGTTAACGATACAAAACTGTAACTACCGTAGTTCTTACAAACTCTCATTCATCGGGGAATCCTTTAAACTGTTAAGGGCGAAGGTTCTTGTGCTTAATATCCGATATACAACTCAAAGATCTGGTGGTACATTTTTGAGAAAATCGATCGAAAGCTGATAATATGTGTTAACGAAACAAAACTGTAACTACCGTAGTTCTTAGAAACTCTAATTCATCGGGGAATAATTTATTCCGTTAAGGACGAAGGTCCTTGAGCTTATTTTCCGGTATACATCACAAAGATCTGTTCATACATTTTTGAGAAAATCGATCGAACGCTGATAATGTGTGTTCACGGTACAAACCTTTAACAACCGTAGTTCTTAGAAACTCTAATTTATCGGAAAATCCTTTATACCGTTAAGGAAGAAGGTCCTTGCGCTTAATACCCGATATACAACTCAAAGATCTGGTCGTACATTTTTGAGAAAATCGATCGAAAGCTGAAAATATGTGTTAACGGTACAAAACTGTAACTACCGTAGTTCTTAGAAACTCTAATTCATCGGAAAATCCTTTATACCGTTAAGGACGAAGGTCCTTGTGCTTAATATCCGATATACAACTCAAAGATCTGCTCGTACATTTTTGAGAAAATCGATCGAAACCTGAAAATATGTGTTAACGCTGCAAAACTGTAACTACCGTAGTTCTTACAAACTCGTATTCATCGAGAAATCCTTTATAGCGTTAAGGACGAAGGTCCTTGTGCTTAATATCCGATATACAACTCAAAGATCTGGTTGTACATTTTTGAGAAAATCGATCGAAAGTTGATAATATGTGTTAATGGTACAAAACTGTACCTACCGTAGTTCTTACAAACTCTTTTTCATCGGGAAATCCTTTATAGCGTTAAAGGATATACAACTCAAAGATCTGATCGTACGTTTTTGAGAAAACAGATCGGAAGCTGAAAATATGTGTTAACGGTACAAAACTGTAACTACCGTTGTTCTTACAAACTTTAATTAATCGGAAAATTCTTAATACCGTTAAGGACGAAGGTCCTTGTGCTTAATATCAGATATACAACTCAAAGTTCTGGTCGTACATTTTTGAGAAAATCGATCGAAAGTTGATAATATGTGTTAATGGTACAAAACTGTACCTACCGTAGTTCTTACAAACTCTAATTCATCGGGGAATCCTTTATACCGTTAAGGGCGAAGGTTCTTGTGCTTAATATCCGATATACAACTCAAAGATCTGGTGGTACAATTTTGAGAAAATCGATCGAAAGCTGATAATATGTGTTAACGGTACAAAACTGTAACTACCGCAGTTCTTAGAAAGTCTAATTCATCGGGAAATCCTATATTCCGTTAAGGACGAAGGGTCTTGGGCTTAATATAAGATATACAACTCAAAGATCTGGTGGTACATTTTTGAGAAAATCGATCGAAAGCTGATAATATGTGTTTACGGTACAAAACTGTAACTACCGTAGTGCTTAGAAAATCTAATTCGTCGGGAAATATTTTATACCGTTAAGGACGAAGGTCCTTGCGCTTAATATCCGATATACATCTCAAAGATCTGGTCATACATTTTTGAGAAATTCGATCGAAAGCTGATAATATGTGTTAACGGTACAAAACTGTAACTACCGTAGTTCTTACAAACTCTTATTCATCGGGAAATCCTTTATAGCGTTAAGGGCGATAGTACTTGTGCTTAATATCCGATATACAACTCAAAGATCTGGTCGTACATTTTTGAGAAAATCGATCGAAAGCTGAAAATATGTGTTAACGGTACAAAACTGTAACTACCGCAGTTCTTAGAAAGTCTAATTCATCGGGAAATCCTATATTCCGTTAAGGACGAAGGGTCTTGGGCTTAATATAAGATATACAACTCAAAGATCTGGTGGTACATTTTTGAGAAAATCGATCGAAAGCTGATAATATGTTTTAACGGTAAAAAACTGTAACTTCCATAGTTCTTACAAACTCTAATTCATCGGAAAATCCTTTATACCGTTAAGGACGAAGGTCCTTGTGTTTAATATCCGATATACAACTCAAAGATCTGGTCGTACATATTTGAGAAAATCGATCGAAAGCTGATAATATGTGTTAACGGTACAAAACTGTAACTACCGTAGTTCTTAGAAACTCTAATTCATCGGGAAATCCTATATACCCTTAAGGACGAAGGTCCTTGTGCTTAATATCCGATATACAACTCAAAGATCTGGTCGTACATTTTTGAGAAAATCGATCGAAAGCTGATAATATGTGTTAACGGTACAAAACTGTAACTACCGTAGTTCTTAGAAACTCTAATTCATCGGAAAATCCTTTATGCCGTTAAGGACGAAGGTCCTTGTGTTTAATATCCGATATACAACTCAAAGATCTGGTGGTACATTTTTGAGAAAATCGATCGAAAGCTGATTATATGTGTTAACGGTACAAAACTGTAACTACCGTAGTGCTTAGAAAATCTAATTCGTCGGGAAATCTTTTATACCGTTAAGGACGAAGGTCCTTGCGCTTAATATTCGATATACATCTTAAAGATCTGGTCATACATTTTTGAGAAATTCGATCGAAAGCTGATAATATGTGTTAACGGTACAAAACTGTAACTACCGTAGTTCTTAGAAACTCTAATTCATCGGAAAATCCTTTATACCGTTAGGGACGAAGGTACTTGTGCTCAATATCCGATATACAACTCAAAGATCTTGTCGTACATTTTATAGAAAATCGATCAAAAGCTGAAAGTATGTGTTAACGCTACAAAACTGTAACTACCGTAGTTCTTACAAACTCTTATTCATCGGGAAATCCTTTATAGCGTTAAGGACGATAGTACTTGTGTTTAATATCCGATATACAACTCAGAGATTTGGTCGTACATTTTTGAGAAAATCGATCGAAAGCTGAAAATATGTGTTAACGCTACAAAACTGTAACTACCGTTGTTCTTAGAAACTCTTATTCATCGGAAACTCCTTTATACGGTTAAAAACGAAGGTCCTTGTGCTTAATACCCGATATACAACTGAAAGATCTGGTCGTACATTTTTGAGAAAATCGATCGAAAGCTGAAAATATGTGTTAACGGTAAAAAACAATAACTACCGTAGTTCTTAGAAACTCTAATTCATCGGAAACTCCTTTATACCGTTAAGGACGAAGGTCCTTGTGCTTAATATCCGATATACAACTGAAAGATATGGTCGTACATTTTTGAGAAAATCGATCGAAAGCTGATAATATGTTTTAACGGTAAAAAACTGTAACTTCCGTAGTTCTTACAAACTCTAATTCATCAGGAAATCCTTTATACCGTTAAAAACGAAGGTCCTTGTGCTTAATAGCCGATATACAACTCAAAGACGGTACAAAACTGTAACTACCGTTGTTCTTACAAACTTTAATTCATCGGAAAATTCTTAATACCGTTAAGGAAGGAGGTCCTTGTGCTTAATATCCGATATAAAACTCAAAGATCTGGTGGTACATTTTTGAAAAATCGATCGAAAGCTGATAATATGTGTTAACGATACAAAACTGTAACTACCGTAGTTCTTACAAACTCTCATTCATCGGGGAATCCTTTAAACTGTTAAGGGCGAAGGTTCTTGTGCTTAATATCCGATATACAACTCAAAGATCTGGTGGTACATTTTTGAGAAAATCGATCGAAAGCTGATAATATGTGTTAACGAAACAAAACTGTAACTACCGTAGTTCTTAGAAACTCTAATTCATCGGGGAATAATTTATTCCGTTAAGGACGAAGGTCCTTGAGCTTATTATCCGGTATACATCACAAAGATCTGTTCATACATTTTTGAGAAAATCGATCGAACGCTGATAATGTGTGTTCACGGTACAAAACTTTAACAACCGTAGTTCTTAGAAACTCTAATTTATCGGAAAATCCTTTATACCGTTAAGGAAGAAGGTCCTTGCGCTTAATACCCGATATACAACTCAAAGATCTGGTCGTACATTTTTGAGAAAATCGATCGAAAGCTGAAAATATGTGTTAACGGTACAAAACTGTAACTACCGTAGTTCTTAGAAACTCTAATTCATCGGAAAATCCTTTATACCGTTAAGGACGAAGGTCCTTGTGCTTAATATCCGATATACAACTCAAAGATCTGCTCGTACATTTTTGAGAAAATCGATCGAAACCTGAAAATATGTGTTAACGCTGCAAAACTGTAACTACCGTAGTTCTTACAAACTCGTATTCATCGAGAAATCCTTTATAGCGTTAAGGACGAAGGTCCTTGTGCTTAATATCCGATATACAACTCAAAGATCTGGTTGTACATTTTTGAGAAAATCGATCGAAAGTTGATAATATGTGTTAATGGTACAAAACTGTACCTACCGTAGTTCTTACAAACTCTTTTTCATCGGGAAATCCTTTATAGCGTTAAAGGATATACAACTCAAAGATCTGATCGTACGTTTTTGAGAAAACAGATCGGAAGCTGAAAATATGTGTTAACGGTACAAAACTGTAACTACCGTTGTTCTTACAAACTTTAATTAATCGGAAAATTCTTAATACCGTTAAGGACGAAGGTCCTTGTGCTTAATATCAGATATACAACTCAAAGTTCTGGTCGTACATTTTTGAGAAAATCGATCGAAAGTTGATAATATGTGTTAATGGTACAAAACTGTACCTACCGTAGTTCTTACAAACTCTAATTCATCGGGGAATCCTTTATACCGTTAAGGGCGAAGGTTCTTGTGCTTAATATCCGATATACAACTCAAAGATCTGGTGGTACAATTTTGAGAAAATCGATCGAAAGCTGATAATATGTGTTAACGGTACAAAACTGTAACTACCGCAGTTCTTAGAAAGTCTAATTCATCGGGAAATCCTATATTCCGTTAAGGACGAAGGGTCTTGGGCTTAATATAAGATATACAACTCAAAGATCTGGTGGTACATTTTTGAGAAAATCGATCGAAAGCTGATAATATGTGTTTACGGTACAAAACTGTAACTACCGTAGTGCTTAGAAAATCTAATTCGTCGGGAAATATTTTATACCGTTAAGGACGAAGGTCCTTGCGCTTAATATCCGATATACATCTCAAAGATCTGGTCATACATTTTTGAGAAATTCGATCGAAAGCTGATAATATGTGTTAACGGTACAAAACTGTAACTACCGTAGTTCTTACAAACTCTTATTCATCGGGAAATCCTTTATAGCGTTAAGGGCGATAGTACTTGTGCTTAATATCCGATATACAACTCAAAGATCTGGTCGTACATTTTTGAGAAAATCGATCGAAAGCTGAAAATATGTGTTAACGGTACAAAACTGTAACTACCGCAGTTCTTAGAAAGTCTAATTCATCGGGAAATCCTATATTCCGTTAAGGACGAAGGGTCTTGGGCTTAATATAAGATATACAACTCAAAGATCTGGTGGTACATTTTTGAGAAAATCGATCGAAAGCTGATAATATGTTTTAACGGTAAAAAACTGTAACTTCCATAGTTCTTACAAACTCTAATTCATCGGAAAATCCTTTATACCGTTAAGGACGAAGGTCCTTGTGCTTAATAGCCGTTATACAAATCAAAGATCTGGTCGTACATTTTTTAGAAAATCGATCGAAAGCTGAAAATATGTGTTCAGGGCACAAAACTGTAACTATCGTAGTTCTTACAAACTTTTATCCTTTAAAGCGTTAAGGACGAAGATCCTTGTGTTCAATATCCGATATACAACTCAAAGATCTGGTTGTTCATTTCTGAAAAAATCGATCGAAAGCTGAAAATATGTGTTAACGGTACAAAACTGTAACTACCGTTGTTCTTACAAACTCTAATTCATCGGGAAGTCTTTTATACTGTTAAGAACGAAGGTTCTTGTGCTTAATATCCGGTATACAACTCAAAGATCTGATCGTACATTTTTGACAAACCGATCGGAAGCTGAAAATATGTGTTAACGATACAAAACTGTAACTACCGCTGTTCTTACAAACTTTAATTCATCGGAAAATTCTTAATACCGTTAAGGACGAAGGTCCTTGTGCTTAATATCAGATATACAACTCAAAGTTCTGCTCGTACATTTTTGAGAAAATCGATCGAAAGCTGATAGTATGTGTTAACGGTACAAAACGGTAACTACCGTTCTTAGAAACTCCAATTCATCGGGAAATCCTTTATACCGTTAAGGTCGAAGGTCCTTGTGCTTAAAAGCCGATATACAACTCAAAGATCTGGTGGTACATTTTTGAGAAAATCGATCGAAAGCTGAAAATATGTGTTCAGGGCACAAAACCGTAACAACCGCAGTTCTTACAAACTCTAATTCATCGGGAAATCCTTTATAGCGTAAGGGACGAAGGTCCTTGTGTTTAATATCCGATATACAACTCAGAGATTTGGTCGTACATTTTTGAGAAAATCGATCGAAAGCTGAAAATATGTGTTAACGCTACAAAACTGTAACTACCGTTGTTCTTAGAAACTCTTATTCATCGGAAACTCCTTTATACCGTTAAGGACGAAGGTCCTTGTGCTTAATATCCGATATACAACTGAAAGATCTGGTCGTACATTTTTGAGAAAATCGATCGAAAGCTGAAAATATGTGTTAACGGTACAAAACTGTAACTACCGTAGTTCTTAGAAACTCTTATTCATCGGAAACTCTTTTATACCGTTAAGGACGAAGGTCCTTGTGCTTAATATCCGATATACAACTGAAAGATATGGTCGTACATTTTTGAGAAAATCGATCGAAAGCTGATGATATGTTTTAACGGTAAAAAACTGTTACTTCCGTAGTTCTTACAAACTCTAATTCATCAGGAAATCCTTTATACCGTTCAAAACGAAGGTCCTTGTGCTTAATAGCCGATATACAACTCAAAGACGGTACAAAACTGTAACTACCGTTGTTCTTACAAACTTTAATTCATCGGAAAATTCTTAATACCGTTAAGGAAGGAGGTCCTTGTGCTTAATATCCGATATAATACTCAAAGATCTGGTGGTACATTTTTGAGAAAATCGATCGAAAGCTGATAATATGTGTTAACGATACAAAACTGTAACTTCCGTAGTTCTTACAAACTCTTATTCATCAGGAAATCCTTTATACCGTTCAAAACGAAGGTCCTTGTGCTTAATAGCCGATATACAACTCAAAGACGGTACAAAACTGTAACTACCGTTGTTCTTACAAACTCTAATTCATCGGGGAATCCTTTATTCCGTTAAGGACGAAGGTCCTTGTGTTTAATATCCGATATACAACTCAGAGATTTGGTCGTACATTTTTGAGAAAATCGATCGAAAGCTGAAAATATGTGTTAACGGTACAAAACTGTAACTACCGTTGTTCTTACAAACTTTAATTAATCGGAAAATTCTTAATACCGTTAAGGACGAAGGTCCTTGTGCTTATTATCCGGTATACATCTCAAAGATCTGTTCATACATTTTTGAGAAAATCGATCGAAAGCTGATAATGTGTGTTCACGGTACAAAACTGTAACAACCGTAGTTCTTAGAAACTCTAATTTATCGGAAAATCCTTTATACCGTTAAGGACGAAGGTCCTTGTGCTTAATACCCGATATACAACTCAAAGATCTGGTCGTACATTTTTGAGAAAATCGATCGAAAGCTGAAAATATGTGTTAACGGTACAAAACTGTAACTACCGTAGTTCTTAGAAACTCTAATTCATCGGAAAATCCTTTATACCGTTAAGGACGAAGGTCCTTGTGCTTAATATCCGATATACAACTCAAAGGTCTGCTCGTACATTTTTGAGAAAATCGATCGAAACCTGAAAATATGTGTTAACGCTGCAAAACTGTAACTACCGTAGTTTTTACAAACTCGTATTCATCGAGAAATCCTTTATAGCGTTAAGGACGAAGGTCCTTGTGCTTAATATCCGATATACAACTCAAAGATCTGGTCGTACATTTTTGAGAAAATCGATCGAAAGCTGAAAATATGTGTTAACGGTACAAAACTGTAACTACCGTAGTGCTTAGAAAGTCTAATTCGTCGGGAAATCCTAAATTCCGTTAAAGACGAAGGGTCTTGGGCTTAATATAAGATATACAACTCAAAGATCTGGTGGTACATTTTTGAGAAAATCGGTCGAAAGCTGATAATATGTGTTTACGGTACAAAACTGTAACTACCGTAGTGCTTAGAAAATCTAATTCGTCGGGAAATCTTTTATACCGTTAAGGACGAAGGTCCTTGTGCTTAATACCCGATATTCAACTCAAAGATCTGGTCGTACATTTTTGAGAAAATCGATCGAAAGCTGAAAATATGTGTTAACGGTACAAAACTGTAACTACCGTAGTTCTTAGAAACTCTAATTCATCGGAAAATCCTTTATACCGTTAAGGACGAAGGTCCTTGTGCTTAATATCCGATATACAACTCAAAGATTTGGTCGTACATTTTTGAGAAAATCGATCGAAAGCTGAAAATATGTGTTCAGGGCACAAAACTGTAACTATCGTAGTTCTTACAAACTTTTATCCTTTAAAGCGTTAAGGACGAAGATCCTTGTGTTCAATATCCGATATACAACTCAAAGATCTGGTTGTTCATTTCTGAAAAAATCGATCGAAAGCTGAAAATATGTGTTAACGGTACAAAACTGTAACTACCGTTGTTCTTACAAACTCTAATTCATCGGGAAGTCTTTTATACTGTTAAGAACGAAGGTTCTTGTGCTTAATATCCGGTATACAACTCAAAGATCTGATCGTACATTTTTGACAAACCGATCGGAAGCTGAAAATATGTGTTAACGATACAAAACTGTAACTACCGCTGTTCTTACAAACTTTAATTCATCGGAAAATTCTTAATACCGTTAAGGACGAAGGTCCTTGTGCTTAATATCAGATATACAACTCAAAGTTCTGCTCGTACATTTTTGAGAAAATCGATCGAAAGCTGATAGTATGTGTTAACGGTACAAAACGGTAACTACCGTTCTTAGAAACTCCAATTCATCGGGAAATCCTTTATACCGTTAAGGTCGAAGGTCCTTGTGCTTAAAAGCCGATATACAACTCAAAGATCTGGTGGTACATTTTTGAGAAAATCGATCGAAAGCTGAAAATATGTGTTCAGGGCACAAAACCGTAACAACCGCAGTTCTTACAAACTCTAATTCATCGGGAAATCCTTTATAGCGTAAGGGACGAAGGTCCTTGTGTTTAATATCCGATATACAACTCAGAGATTTGGTCGTACATTTTTGAGAAAATCGATCGAAAGCTGAAAATATGTGTTAACGCTACAAAACTGTAACTACCGTTGTTCTTAGAAACTCTTATTCATCGGAAACTCCTTTATACCGTTAAGGACGAAGGTCCTTGTGCTTAATATCCGATATACAACTGAAAGATCTGGTCGTACATTTTTGAGAAAATCGATCGAAAGCTGAAAATATGTGTTAACGGTACAAAACTGTAACTACCGTAGTTCTTAGAAACTCTTATTCATCGGAAACTCTTTTATACCGTTAAGGACGAAGGTCCTTGTGCTTAATATCCGATATACAACTGAAAGATATGGTCGTACATTTTTGAGAAAATCGATCGAAAGCTGATGATATGTTTTAACGGTAAAAAACTGTTACTTCCGTAGTTCTTACAAACTCTAATTCATCAGGAAATCCTTTATACCGTTCAAAACGAAGGTCCTTGTGCTTAATAGCCGATATACAACTCAAAGACGGTACAAAACTGTAACTACCGTTGTTCTTACAAACTTTAATTCATCGGAAAATTCTTAATACCGTTAAGGAAGGAGGTCCTTGTGCTTAATATCCGATATAATACTCAAAGATCTGGTGGTACATTTTTGAGAAAATCGATCGAAAGCTGATAATATGTGTTAACGATACAAAACTGTAACTTCCGTAGTTCTTACAAACTCTTATTCATCAGGAAATCCTTTATACCGTTCAAAACGAAGGTCCTTGTGCTTAATAGCCGATATACAACTCAAAGACGGTACAAAACTGTAACTACCGTTGTTCTTACAAACTCTAATTCATCGGGGAATCCTTTATTCCGTTAAGGACGAAGGTCCTTGTGTTTAATATCCGATATACAACTCAGAGATTTGGTCGTACATTTTTGAGAAAATCGATCGAAAGCTGAAAATATGTGTTAACGGTACAAAACTGTAACTACCGTTGTTCTTACAAACTTTAATTAATCGGAAAATTCTTAATACCGTTAAGGACGAAGGTCCTTGTGCTTATTATCCGGTATACATCTCAAAGATCTGTTCATACATTTTTGAGAAAATCGATCGAAAGCTGATAATGTGTGTTCACGGTACAAAACTGTAACAACCGTAGTTCTTAGAAACTCTAATTTATCGGAAAATCCTTTATACCGTTAAGGACGAAGGTCCTTGTGCTTAATACCCGATATACAACTCAAAGATCTGGTCGTACATTTTTGAGAAAATCGATCGAAAGCTGAAAATATGTGTTAACGGTACAAAACTGTAACTACCGTAGTTCTTAGAAACTCTAATTCATCGGAAAATCCTTTATACCGTTAAGGACGAAGGTCCTTGTGCTTAATATCCGATATACAACTCAAAGGTCTGCTCGTACATTTTTGAGAAAATCGATCGAAACCTGAAAATATGTGTTAACGCTGCAAAACTGTAACTACCGTAGTTTTTACAAACTCGTATTCATCGAGAAATCCTTTATAGCGTTAAGGACGAAGGTCCTTGTGCTTAATATCCGATATACAACTCAAAGATCTGGTCGTACATTTTTGAGAAAATCGATCGAAAGCTGAAAATATGTGTTAACGGTACAAAACTGTAACTACCGTAGTGCTTAGAAAGTCTAATTCGTCGGGAAATCCTAAATTCCGTTAAAGACGAAGGGTCTTGGGCTTAATATAAGATATACAACTCAAAGATCTGGTGGTACATTTTTGAGAAAATCGGTCGAAAGCTGATAATATGTGTTTACGGTACAAAACTGTAACTACCGTAGTGCTTAGAAAATCTAATTCGTCGGGAAATCTTTTATACCGTTAAGGACGAAGGTCCTTGTGCTTAATACCCGATATTCAACTCAAAGATCTGGTCGTACATTTTTGAGAAAATCGATCGAAAGCTGAAAATATGTGTTAACGGTACAAAACTGTAACTACCGTAGTTCTTAGAAACTCTAATTCATCGGAAAATCCTTTATACCGTTAAGGACGAAGGTCCTTGTGCTTAATATCCGATATACAACTCAAAGATCTGGTCGTACATTTTTGAGAAAATCGATCGAATGTTGATAATATGTGTTAATGGTACAAAACTGTACCTACCGTAGTTCTTACAAACTCTAATTCATCGGGGAGTCCTTTATACCGTTAAGGGCGAAGGTTCTTGTGCTTAATATCCGATATACAACTCAAAGATCTGCTCGTACATTTTTGAGAAAATCGATCGAAAGCTGATAGTATGTGTTAACGGTACAAAACGGTAACTACCGTTCTTAGATACTCTAATTCATCGGGAAATCCTTTATACCGTTAAGGTCGAAGGTCCTTGTGCTTAAAAGCCGATATACAACTCAAAGATCTGGTGGTACATTTTTGAGAAAATCGATCGAAAGCTGAAAATATGTGTTCAGGGCACAAAACCGTAACTACCGTAGTTCTTAGAAACTCTAATTCATCGGAAAATCCTTTATACCGTTAAGGACGAAGGTCCTTGTGCTTAATATCCGATATACAACTCAAAGATCTGGTCGTACATTTTTGAGAAAATCGATCGAATGTTGATAATATGTGTTAATGGTACAAAACTGTAACTACCGCAGTTCTTAGAAAGTCTAATTCATCGGGGAATCCTTTATACCGTTAAGGGCGAAGGTTCTTGTGCTTAATATCCGATATACAACTCAAAGATCTGGTGGTACATTTTTGAGAAAATCGATCGAAAGCTGATAATATGTGTTAACGCTGCAAAACTGTAACTACCGTAGTTCTTAGAAACTCTAATTCATCGGAAAATCCTTTATACCGTTAAGGACGAAGGTCCTTGTGCTTAATACCCGATATTCAACTCAAAGATCTGGTCGTACATTTTTGAGAAAATCGATCGAAAGCTGAAAATATGTGTTAACGGTACAAAACTGTAACTACCGTAGTTCTTAGAAACTCTAATTCATCGGAAAATCCTTTATACCGTTAAGGACGAAGGTCCTTGTGCTTAATATCCGATATACAACTCAAAGATCTGCTCGTACATTTTTGAGAAAATCGATCGAAACCTGAAAATATGTGTTAACGCTGCAAAACTGAAACTACCGTAGTTCTTAGAAACTCTAATTCATCGGAAAATCCTTTATACCGTTAAGGACGAAGGTCCTTGTGCTTAATACCCGATATTCAACTCAAAGATCTGGTCGTACATTTTTGAGAAAATCGATCGAAAGCTGAAAATATGTGTTAACGGTACAAAACTGTAACTACCGTAGTTCTAAGAAACTCTAATTCATCGGAAAATCCTTTATACCGTTAAGGACGAAGGTCCTTGTGCTTAATACCCGATATTCAACTCAAAGATCTGGTCGTACATTTTTGAGAAAATCGATCGAAAGCTGAAAATATGTGTTAACGGTACAAAACTGTAACTACCGTAGTTCTTAGAAACTCTAATTCATCGGAAAATCCTTTATACCGTTAAGGACGAAGGTCCTTGTGCTTAATATCCGATATACAACTCAAAGATCTGGTCGTACATTTTTGAGAAAATCGATCGAATGTTGATAATATGTGTTAATGGTACAAAACTGTACCTACCGTAGTTCTTACAAACTCTTATTCATCGGGAAATCCTTTATAGCGTTAAAGGATATACAACTCAAAGATCTGGTGGTACATTTTTGAGAAAATCGATCGAAAGGTGGTACAAAACTGTAACTACCGCAGTTCTTAGAAAGTCTTATTCATCGGGGAATCCTTTATACCGTTAAGGGCGAAGGTTCTTGTGCTTAATATCCGATATACAACTCAAAGATCTGGTGGTACATTTTTGAGAAAATCGATCGAAAGCTGATAATATGTGTTAACGCTGCAAAACTGTAACTACCGTAGTTCTTACAAACTCGTATTCATCGAGAAATCCTTTATAGCGTTAAGGACGAAGGTCCTTGTGCTTAATATCCGATATACAACTCAAAGATCTGGTCGTACATTTTTGAGAAAATCGATCGAATGTTGATAATATGTGTTAATGGTACAAAACTGTACCTACCGTAGTTCTTACAAACTCTTATTCATCGGGAAATCCTTTATAGCGTTAAAGGATATACAACTCAAAGATCTGATCGTACGTTTTTGAGAAAATCGATCGAAAGTTGATAATATGTGTTAATGGTACAAAACTGTACCTACCGTAGTTCTTACAAACTCTAATTCATCGGGGAATCCTTTATACCGTTAAGGGCGAAGGTTCTTGTGCTTAATATCCGATATACAACTCAAAGATCTGATGGTACATTTTTGAGAAAATCGATCGAAAGCTGATAATATGTGTTAACGGTACAAAACTGTAACAACCGCAGTTCTTAGAAAGTCTAATTCATCGGGAAATCCTATATTCCGTTAAGGACGAATGGTCTTGGGCTTAATATAAGATATACAACTCAAAGATCTGGTGGTACATTTTTGAGAATTCGATCGAAAGCTGATAATATGTGTTTACGGTACAAAACTGTAACTACCGTAGTGCTTAGAAAATCTAATTCGTCGGGAAATATTTTATACCGTTAAGGACGAAGGTCCTTGCGGTTAATATCCGATATACATCTCAAAGATCTGGTCATACATTTTTGAGAAATTCGATCGAAAGCTGATAATATGTGTTAACGGTACAAAACTGTAACTACCGTAGTTCTTACAAACTCTTATTCATCGGGAAATCCTTTATAGCGTTAAGGACGATAGTACTTGTGTTTAATATCCGATATACAACTCAAAGATCTGGTCGTACATTTTTGAGAAAATCGATCGAAAGCTGAAAATATGTGTTAACGGTACAAAACTGTAACTACCGCAGTTCTTAGAAAGTGTAATTCATCGGGAAATCCTATATTCCGTTAAGGACGAAGGGTCTTGGGCTTAATATAAGATATACAACTCAAAGATCTGGTGGTACATTTTTGAGAAAATCGATCGAAAGCTGGTACAAAACTGTAACTACCGCAGTTCTTAGAAAGTCTAATTCATCGGGGAATCCTTTATACCGTTAAGGGCGAAGGTTCTTGTGCTTAATATCCGATATACAACTCAAAGATCTGGTGGTACATTTTTGAGAAAATCGATCGAAAGCTGATAATATGTGTTAACGATACAAAACTGTAACTACCGTAGTTCTTACAAACTCTCATTCATCGGGGAATCCTTTATACTGTTAAGGGCGAAGGTTCTTGTGCTTAATATCCGATATACAACTCAAAGATCTGGTGGTACATTTTTGAGAAAATCGATCGAAAGCTGATAATATGTGTTAACGAAACAAAACTGTAACTACCATAGTTCTTAGAAACTCTAATTCATCGGGGAATCCTTTATTCCGTTAAGGACGAAGGTCCTTGAGCTTATTATCAGGTATACATCTCAAAGATCTGTTCATACATTTTTGAGAAAATCGATCGAAAGCTGATAATGTGTGTTCACGGTACAAAACTGTAACAACCGTAGTTCTTAGAAACTCTATTTTATCGGAAAATCCTTTATACCGTTAAGGATGAAGGTCCTTGTGCTTAATACCCGATATTCAACTCAAAGATCTGGTCGTACATTTTTGAGAAAATCGATCGAAAGTTGAAAATATGTGTTAACGGTACAAAACTGTAACTACCGTAGTTCTTAGAAACTCTTATTCATCGGAAAATCCTTTATACCGTTAAGGACGAAGGTCCTTGTGCTTAATATCCGATATACAACTCAAAGATCTGCTCGTACATTTTTGAGAAAATCGATCGAAACCTGAAAATATGTGTTAACGCTGCAAAACTGTAACTACCGTAGTTCTTACAAACTCGTATTCATCGAGAAATCCTTTATAGCGTTAAGGACGAAGGTCCTTGTGCTTAATATCCGATATACAACTCAAAGATCTGGTCGTACATTTTTGAGAAAATCGATCGAATGTTGATAATATGTGTTAACGAAACAAAACTGTAACTACCGTAGTTCTTAGAAACTCTAATTCATCGGGGAATCCTTTATTCCGTTAAGGACGAAGGTCCTTGAGCTTATTATCCGGTATACATCACAAAGATCTGTTCATACATTTTTGAGAAAATCGATCGAACGCTGATAATGTGTGTTCACGGTACAAAACTTTAACAACCGTAGTTCTTAGAAACTCCAATTTATCGGAAAATCCTTTATACCGTTAAGGAAGAAGGTCCTTGTGCTTAATACCCGATATACAACTCAAAGATCTGGTCGTACATTTTTGACAAAATCGATCGAAAGCTGAAAATATGTGTTAACGGTACAAAACTGTAACTACCGTAGTTCTTAGAAACTCTAATTCATCGGAAATCCTTTATACCGTTAAGGACGAAGGTCCTTGTGCTTAATATCCGAAATACAACTCAAAGATCTGCTCGTACATTTTTGAGAAAATCGATCGAAACCTGAAAATATGTGTTAACGCTGCAAAACTGTAACTACCGTAGTTCTTACAAACTCGTATTCATCGAGAAATCCTTTATAGCGTTAAGGACGAAGGTCCTTGTGCTTAATATCCGATATACAACTCAAAGATCTGGTTGTACATTTTTGAGAAAATCGATCGAAAGTTGATAATATGTGTTAATGGTACAAAACTGTACCTACCGTAGTTCTTACAAACTCTTTTTCATCGGGAAATCCTTTATAGCGTTAAAGGATATACAACTCAAAGATCTGATCGTACGTTTTTGAGAAAACAGATCGGAAGCTGAAAATATGTGTTAACGGTACAAAACTGTAACTACCGTTGTTCTTACAAACTTTAATTAATCGGAAAATTCTTAATACCGTTAAGGAAGAAGGTCCTTGTGCTTAATATCAGATATACAACTCAAAGTTCTGGTCGTACATTTTTGAGAACATCGATCGAAAGTTGATAATATGTGTTAATGGTACAAAACTGTACCTACCGTAGTTCTTACAAACTCTAATTCATCGGGGAATCCTTTATACCGTTAAGGGCGAAGGTTCTTGTGCTTAATATCCGATATACAACTCAAAGATCTGGTCGTACATTTTTGAGAAAATCGATCGAAAGCTGAAAATATGTGTTAACGGTACAAAACTGTAACTACCGCAGTTCTTAGAAAGTCTAATTCATCGGGAAATCCTATATTCCGTTAAGGACGAAGGGTCTTGGGCTTAATATAAGATATACAACTCAAAGATCTGGTGGTACATTTTTGAGAAAATCGATCGAAAGCTGATAATATGTTTTAACGGTAAAAAACTGTAACTTCCGTAGTTCTTACAAACTCTAATTCATCGGAAAATCCTTTATACCGTTAAGGACGAAGGTCCTTGTGCTTAATAGCCGTTATACAAATCAAAGATGTGGTCGTACATTTTTTAGAAAATCGATCGAAAGCTGAAAATATGTGTTAACGGTACAAAACTGTAACTACCGTTGTTCTTACAAACTCTAATTCATCGGGAAATCCTTTATACTGTTAAGAACGAAGGTTCTTGTGCTTAATATCCGATATACAATTCAAAGATCTGATCGTACATTTTTGAGAAAACAGATCGGAAGCTGAAAATATGTGTTAACGGTACAAAACTGTAACTACCGTTGTTCTTACAAACTCTAATTCATCGGGGAATCCTTTATACCGTTAAGGGCGAAGGTTCTTGTGCTTAATATCCGATATACAACTCAAAGATCTGGTGGTACATTTTTGAGAAAATCGATCGAAAGCTGAAAATATGTGTTAACGGTACAAAACTGTAACTACCGCAGTTCTGAGAAAGTCTAATTCATCGGGAAATCCTATATTCCGTTAAGGACGAAGGGTCTTGGGCTTAATATAAGATATACAACTCAAAGATCTGGTGGTACATTTTTGAGAAAATCGATCGAAAGCTGATAATATGTTTTAACGGTAAAAAACTGTAACTTCCGTAGTTCTTACAAACTCTAATTCATCGGAAAATCCTTTATACCGTTAAGGACGAATGTCCTTGTGCTTAATAGCCGTTATACAAATCAAAGATCTGGTCGTACATTTTTTAGAAAATCGATCGAAAGCTGAAAATATGTGTTAACGGTACAAAACTGTAACTACCGTTGTTCTTACAAACTCTAATTCATCGGGAAATCCTTTATACTGTTAAGAACGAAGGTTCTTGTGCTTAATATCCGATATACAATTCAAAGATCTGATCGTACATTTTTGAGAAAACAGATCGGAAGCTGAAAATATGTGTTAACGGTACAAAACTGTAACTACCGTTGTTCTTACAAACTCTAATTCATCGGGGAATCCTTTATACCGTTAAGGGCGAAGGTTCTTGTGCTTAATATCCGATATACAACTCAAAGATCTGGTGGTACATTTTTGAGAAAATCGATCGAAAGCTGAAAATATGTGTTAACGGTACAAAACTGTAACTACCGCAGTTCTTAGAAAGTCTAACTCATCGGGAAATCCTATATTCCGTTAAGGACGAAGGGTCTTGGGCTTAATATAAGAAATACAACTCAAAGATCTGGTGGTACATTTTTGAGAAAATCGATCGAAAGCTGATAATATGTTTTAACGGTAAAAAACTGTAACTTCCGTAGTTCTTACAAACTCTAATTCATCGGAAAATCCTTTATACCGTTAAGGACGAAGGTCCTTGTGCTTAATAGCCGTTATACAAATCAAAGATCTGGTCGTACATTTTTTAGAAAATCGATCGAAAGCTGAAAATATGTGTTAACGGTACAAAACTGTAACTACCGTTGTTCTTACAAACTCTAATTCATCGGGAAATCCTTTATATTGTTAAGAACGAATGTTCTTGTGGTTAATATCCGATATACAATTCAAAGATCTGGTCGTACATTTCTGAGAAAATTGATTGAAAGTTGATTATATGTGTTAATGGTACAAAACTGTACCTACCGTAGTTCTTACAAACTCTAATTCATCGGGGAATCCTTTATACCGTTAAGGGCGAAGGTTCTTGTGCTTAATATCCGATATACAACTCAAAGATCTGGTGGTACATTTTTGAGAAAATCGATCGAAAGCTGATAATATGTGTTAACGGTACAAAACTGTAACTACCGTAGTGCTTAGAAACTCTAATTCATCGGAAAATCCTTTATACCGTTAAGAACGAAGGTCCTTGTGCTTAATATCCGATATACAACTCAAAGATCTGCTCGTACATTTTTGAGAAAATCGATCGAATGCTGATAGTATGTGTTAATGGTACAAAACGGTAACTACCGTAGTTCTTAGAAACTCTAATTCATCGGGAAATCCTTTATACCGTTAAGGACGAAGGTCCTTGTGCTTAAAAGCCGATATACAACTCAAAGATCTGGTGGTACATTTTTGAGAAAATCGATCGAAAGCTGAAAATATGTGTTCAGGGCACAAAACCGTAACTACCGTAGTTCCTACAAACTCTAATTCATCGGGAAATCCTTTATAGCGGTCAGGACGAAGGTCCTTGTGTTTAATATCCGATATACAACTCAAAGATCTGCTCGTACATTTTTGAGAAAATCGATCGAATGCTGATAGTATGTGTTAACGGTACAAAACGGTAACTACCGTAGTTCTTAGAAACTCTAATTCATCGGGAAATCCTTTATACCGTTAAGGACGAAGGTCCTTGTGCTTAAAAGCCGATATACAACTCAAAGATCTGGTGGTACATTTTTGAGAAAATCGATCGAAAGCTGAAAATATGTGTTCAGGGCACAAAACCGTAACTACCGTAGTTCTTACAAACTCTAATTCATCGGGAAATCCTTTATAGCGTTAAGGACGAAGGTCCTTGTGTTTAATATCCGATATACAACTCAAAGATATATCCGATATATATCCGATAATATCCGATAAACAACTCAATCGCTCGAAAGCTGATAATATGTGTTAACGATACAAAACTGTAACTACCGTAGTTCTTACAAACTCTAATTCATCGGGAAATCCTTAATAGCGTTAAGGACGAAGGTCCTTGTGTTTAATATCCGATATGCTACTCAAAGATCTGGTCGTACATTTTTGAGAAAATCGAACGAAAGCTAAAAATATGTGTTAACGCTACAAAACTGTAACTACCGTTGTTCTTACAAACTCTATTTCATCGGGAAATCCTTTATACTCTTAAGAACGAAGGTCCTTGTGCTTAATATCCGATATACAACACAAAGATCTGGTCGTACAATTTTGAGAAAATCGATCGAAAGCTGAAAATATGTGTTAACGGTACACAACTGTAACTACCGTAGTTCTTAGAAACTCTAATTCATCGGAAAATCCTTTATACCGTTAAGGACGAAGGTCATTGTGCTTAATATCCGATATACAACTCAAAGATCTGCTCGTACATTTTTGAGAAAATCGATCGAAAGCTGATAGTATGTGTTAACGGTACAAAACGATAACTACCGTTCTTAGAAACTCTAATTCATCGGGAAATCCTTTATACCGTTAAGGTGGAAGGTCCTTGTGCTTAAAAGCCGATATACAACTCAAAGATCTGGTGGTACATTTTTGAGAAAATCGATCGAAAGCTGAAAATATGTGTTCAGGGCACAAAACCGTAACTACCGCAGTTCTTACAAACTCTAATTCATCGGGAAATCCTTTATAGCGTAAAGGACGAAGGTCCTTGTGTTTAATATCCGATATACAACTCAGAGATTTGGTCGTACATTTTTGAGAAAATCGATCGAAAGCTGAAAATATGTGTTAACGCTACAAAACTGTAACTACCGTTGTTCTTAGAAACTCTAATTCATCGGAAACTCCTTTTTACCGTTAAAGACGAAGGTCCTTGTGCTTAATATCCGATATACAACTGAAAGATCTGGTAGTACATTTTTGAGAAAATCGATCGAAAGCTGAAAATATGTGTTAACGGTACAAAACTGTAACTACCGTAGTTCTTAGAAACTCTTATTCATCGGAAACTCCTTTATACCGTTAACGACGAAGGTCCTTGTGCTTAATATCCGATATACAACTGAAAGATATGGTCGTACATTTTTGAGAAAATCGATCGAAAGCTGATGATATGTTTTAACGGTAAAAAACTGTAACTTCCGTAGTTCTTACAAACTCTAATTCATCAGGAAATCCTTTATACCGTTCAAAACGAAGGTCCTTGTGCTTAATAGCCGATATACAACTCAGAGACGGTACAAAACTGTAACTACCGTTGTTCTTACAAACTTTAATTCATCGGAAAATTCTTAATACCGTTAAGGAAGGAGGTCCTTGTGCTTAATATCCGATATAAAACTCAAAGATCTGGTGGTACATTTTTGAGAAAATCGATCGAAAGCTGATAATATGTGTTAACGATACAAAACTGTAACTTCCGTTGTTCTTACAAACTCTAATTCATCAGGAAATCCTTTATACCGTTCAAAACGAAGGTCATTGTGCTTAATAGCCGATATACAACTCAAAGACGGTACAAAACTGTAACTACCGTTGTTCTTACAAACTCTAATTCATCGGGGAATCCTTTACTCCGTTAAGGACGAAGGTCCTTGTGCTTAATATCCGATATACAACTCAAAGATCTGGTCGTACATTTTTGAGAAAATCGATCGAAAGTTGATAATATGTGTTAATGGTACAAAACTGTACCTACCGTAGTTCTTACAAACTCTTATTCAACGGGAAATCCTTTATAGCGTTAAAGGATATACAACTCAAAGATCTGATCGTACGTTTTTGAGAAAACAGATCGGAAGCTGAAAATATGTGTTAACGGTACAAAACTGTAACTACCGTTGTTCTTACAAACTTTAATTAATCGGAAAATTCATAATACCGTTAAGGACGAAGGTCCTTGTGCTTATTATACGGTATACATCTCAAAGATCTGTTCATACATTTTTGAGAAAATCGATCGAAAGCTGATAATGTGTGTTCACGGTACAAAACTGTAACAACCGTAGTTCTTAGAAACTCTAATTTATCGGAAAATCCTTTATACCGTTAAGGACGAAGGTCCTTGTGCTTAATACCCGATATACAACTCAAAGATCTGGTCGTACATTTTTGAGAAAATCGATCGAAAGCTGAAAATATGTGTTAACGGTACAAAACTGTAACTACCGTAGTTCTTAGAAACTCTAATTCATCGGAAAATCCTTTATACCGTTAAGGACGAAGGTCCTTGTGCTTAATATCCGATATACAACTCAAAGGTCTGCTCGTACATTTTTGAGAAAATCGATCGAAACCTGAAAATATGTGTTAACGCTGCAAAACTGTAACTACCGTAGTTTTTACAAACTCGTATTCATCGAGAAATCCTTTATAGCGTTAAGGACGAAGGTCCTTGTGCTTAATATCCGATATACAACTCAAAGATCTGGTCGTACATTTTTGAGAAAATCGATCGAAAGCTGAAAATATGTGTTAACGGTACAAAACTGTAACTACCGTAGTGCTTAGAAAATCTAATTCGTCGGGAAATCCTATATTCCGTTAAAGACGAAGGGTCTTGGGCTTAATATAAGATATAAGTTAATTTCGTACTTGCCGAAATGATTTAAAAAAAATATTTTTTATTCCGGTCTATGACCGTTCTTTATTACGAGTTTAATGCAACTAAATTACAATTTTTATTATTCTCTATGTTTGATAAATTAAACTAACTTAAATAACTCAAACTGCAGTGCGGCGGGTGTTGCGTCAGCGTTCTTTGAATTTTGTTGCACTTGCCTGGTTCCCATGCGAGCGCAGTAGACGCTGTGTCAGCATTGCATTTCGTCGGTATTCCAGATAAGTTGTTGCTGGTATCCAATTGCTTAGTTTAATTTTGTTTTTAAATATTTTACGTGTTAACTCCTCCGTCGTTAAGTTCAAACGTCCTCGTTTGACCTATGATGCGTAGTTAACCTCAAAGATTTGAACTGGTTCTGCATTCGGTGTCATGTCCATGGAATCGTCCTTAGGGCTATTTGTTATTTTAATTTTAGCTGTTTTAACTTTTAGGTATTTTCTTATTATCAATACCAGAAATGCTGCGAGGATAACTGCCGATAGGCTAATATTGGTTGCGTAGCTAAGTCTATTTTTTAATTCGAGTTGATCAATATGTTGGGTGTTATTTATTTGTAGTTCGTTGATAAATTTTAATGAAAGGACTTCCTCTATTTTGTTTTGCTGGTTTTGAAGTTGAAGAATCGCTGGTAAAGGTTTTCCATAGGATACTTCGTGATGAAAATACATTTTCCCGTTAATATTGATTGTGCTATTATGGTGGCGTATGATAAATGTGCCGCTTAAATTCGTGGCTTCTCCATCAATATTGATTTGTCCATTAAATTGGTTTAGGAATATCAATCCAGGCATAAGTTCTTCTATTGAGGCAACGTGTTGGTTGTTGATCAAAGTGCAATTGGGTTTACGACTCTCTAATAGGTTACTAATACAAGTTGAATTATTCAAGTTAACAATATTCTTACTATCGCAAATAGTTAGTTCATTATATTTTTTACAAGTTGTCTCAATTCCAAAAATATTTTTGTTACAATTTAGAATATTTTCGTATTTTATGTCATTAATTACATTTTGCTTTTTTACTGCTTTTATTAGAAGAGATTTACATGAGTCTATTTTTACTGTAGGTAAGGTTACAATATAAAGAATTGTTTCATTATTTGTTGCTATTTTAATATCGGAAAATTCAAGAGCTTCATCTAAATTAACATAGGGGATATCATTTCTTTCGAGCAATCTTTCTACAATTTTTATTTCTTCGTTTGCTAAGACATATGTATTGATTACATTGGCTTTTGCCCAACTTATGGAAAATTCTATATTTCTTAATTCTTCTTTTAACATTTCCAACTTAAATTTATAGCCTAGAATTAAATCTTGTTTTATTTCTTCCTTAGATCTAACAGCTTTCATAATCATATTTGTAACATTTCTAAGTTCATTAATTTTTTCTGCAGTTAGTCTATTAATAATAATTTGTTTCTCATTATTTTCTAATACATTATTTATCTTGTTTTCGATAATCTTAAAATCTTCGTGGTCGGGATTTCCCGCGATCCACTTCCACAAGGTGCCTATAGCATCTATTGATCTTTTTGATTTTTTATTTTTGGTTTTTAATCTATAAAGGTAATTACGGATTTCGGATATTTCATGATAGAGGAACGCATAGTTAGGGTTACTCTTGCTAACGAATTCGTTTATATGGGCTTCTATATTATTAGCTAATGATTCATATTGTCCGATTTCTATGGTGTGTATTAAACGAAAGGTTCCATCTTGTAGTTTTGCTGTCCCAGTGTTAATTGTAACTAATTGGGAATGCGAGTAGTCGAGTATTTGAATTTCTCCTTCTGCTGTAAGTATCCCGATGAGTAATCTGTAAATGTTAAGAACATAGTCAATTTTTAATACGATCTTTGTGTACCGTTCGTCCAGAAACCGTTATTACTGTCTTTCGTCTATTTTGAGCTACGATCTCCTTTTTGTATCTAGGAGTCAATTTGGATCCTAATCTTGAGTTTATTCTTACATATATGGTATCGCCTTCAGAAAAGTCTGTGGGTGTTTTTCTTTTTTTGTTATGATTTAACATGTCTTTTTCTTGTTTGTCCTTCAACCGTTGAATATTTTCTAGTCTCTTTCTTTCTTGTTCTTCGTCTGTGTCACCTAGCGTTCGTCCCATGAAAAGTTCTATAGGTTTTCTTTTGGTTGTCGAATGTATAGAATTATTATATTCAAATATTGCTGAGAAAAGTAGAGCTGGGAAAGAAGAATAGCGATCTTCGGCTTTTAAGCATCTTAGAATTTCAGAAAGGGTACTATGAAAACGTTCTACTTGCCCGTTAATAGTACTGGAGTAAGGTGGTGTTGTGAAAATTTGAATTCCGAGTTGTTCATTCAACATATGTGTAATGGTGGCAGAATTGAACGATTTTTCGTTGTCAATTACAACGTTTTTCGGTTTCCCAAATGATAATAATATTTCCCTTAAGGGTTCTTTTACATGTTCTATCGCTTTGGACTTTACTAATCGTGCTTGGGCATATTTGGAGAACTTATCTAATGCTGTTAATACTGTTTTCCCTTCGGTGTTATATAAGTCAATATGTAATAACTGTCCAGGATGTTCTGGTATTGGTGTTTCTAGTATTTTCTGTACTGTGGGATGTCTGTCGTACTTATTTTCTTTGCATATTGTGCACTCCTTTAAGAGTTTCTTAATTTTCTCTGTCATTTTAGGAAAGTAAATTTTGTCAAGTAGCTTTATTTTGTTTTCTTTAAAACTCCTATGTGCTCTTCTGTGCTCCTGTAATATCATTTCTTCCTGTTCTGATTCGTTGATAATATCTTCGACCTGCTTCTGTGTATAACAAATCCTATAAGAGCTGAAATGTAGAGGGTAGATTTCTTGAATCACTCCCATTATTTCTTCGCTGGTTAACAGTCCGTTAATAACGCTGGGATTCAAATAGTTTCTGAATGTTTGTATCAAGTCTTCTTGCGTATATTGAGGCTTTATTACTATGTGTCTATGGTATGTTGGGAAAGGTATCGAGATATTATAACTATCAGATTCACCGGTTAGAATAAAAAGTTGGTTCTTGAAAACGTTGATAGGGGCTTCTATTGATGGAATAAGATTTTCGGCTGAGCTTTCGTGACTATGAATAGTGGCAGTTAAAGAGTTTATTGGTACCTTCTGTGGCGGCCTGGAAAGGGCATCGGCTACCACGTTTGCTTTTCCGGGTTTATATTTTATTTCATAGTTATACTCTTCCAGAATGGACTTCCAACGTTTCATTTTTCCGTTATTATTTCTATTACTCAAGGCATAGGTTAGCGGCTGATGATCTGTATAGATTTCAACCATTGCCGAACCATACAAATAGTTCCTTAATGCATTTAACGACCAAATTATGGCTAGTAGTTCTCTCTCATTTGCCGCATAATGCTCTTCGGTTTTTGACAGTGTGCGGGATATGAAGGTGATGGGTCTATTTTCTTGGGACAGAACGGCTCCAAGGGCAAAATTTGAAGCGTCTGTAGTAAGTTGAAATGGTTTTTTAAAGTCTGGATATGATAGTAGTAAATCATTAGAAGTGAGTATGTTTTTAATTTTTTCTATTGCGTCAAGCGCGTCCTCATTTAACATAATTAAAGTTTTTTTCGATTCTGTCTTGGACACGCGTCCATCCTCCCCTCTTAAGAGCGATGTCAGGGGTTTGGCAATTTTTGCATAATCTTTTATGAAACGTCGATAATGCCCTGACATGCCTAAGAATGAACGTAGGTCTTTAAGTGTCTTTGGCAGAGGAAATGTTTTAATAGTTTCGATTTTTTTCGGATTTGTTCTTATACCATTTGACGAAACTAAGAATCCGAGGAACTCTACTTCATTTTGGAAAAACTTGCATTTTTCTAATTGAACTTTCATATTTGATTCACTTAAGGTTTCGAAAATGCGTTGAATATGGTCTAAGTGATCATTTTCAGATTTACTAAATATTATAATATCGTCAATGTAGACGAAACAGAATGAACCTATGTATTCGCGCAAAATGTCATCAAGGGTCCTTTGAAAGATTGCAGGTGCATTCTTTAAACCAAAGGGGAGCCTTGTAAACTCGAGTTTTCCATTATTAATGGAAAAAGCTGTTTTTTCTATGTCTGTTTCCTTAAGTGGTATCTGATGGAAACCACTTTTGAGGTCCAGTACCGAAAAATATTTGCATTTCCCTAATTGCGCTAAAACATCATTTATTTCTGGGATCGGGTAACGGTCAGGAATTGTGATATGGTTGAGTTTACGATAATCTACTACTAATCTATGTTGTTTATTGCCATTTGAGTCAGGTTTTTTGGGTACAATCCACACAGGGGCATTGTACGGGGATCGAGATGGTCTTATTATACCATCTCTTAATAGTATTTGTATCTGTTTTTGAACTTCATCTCTTAGAGAAACGGGATATGGATAGCTTCGGGTGTAGACAGGAGAATCTGAGGTAGTCCTAATTTCGCCTTTGACTCTACTTGTATAGGTTAATTTTTCGTTGGGTTCAGCAAATAGATTTTTGTGTTTCTCGACGAGTAGTTCACATGCTTTCTTTTGTTTATCTGTCATTTGTTCGTTTTTTATGTCTATTGTATTGACTGTTTTTGATTGACATTGTCTGATTAATATTTTTTGTCCATTGAATAATTGCATGTAATTATGTTTGGTATGAATAACAGCAGATAATTCCTTAAGGCTGTCGTTTCCTAAAATGGCGTCAAATGATTTTAGGGTGGGAAGTAAATAGAACTTAATTTCAAGTTGTGGTATATTGAAAAGATTTACACGAGTGAAGTGTGTTATTTTAATATTACCCGCTATGGAAGTTGCAAAGAAAGGTTCCTTATTAGCAAACGCTTTAGGTACAACGGAAGGTTTGATATAGTTTTTGTTTGAACCTGTGTCGATTAATATTTTAAGTATTTTACCTCCTACTGTCCTAACTTGAATATAAGGCAGTGAGGAGTCGCTCATTCTAAAAACTGTATGTCAGTTAGATCTGAAAAAGGAACTGTGGTTTCTGTTTGGGTCTCATGTGTCCCAAATTGCTCTTGTTGATTCTCGTAATATTGCATGTACTCGTTAAATGTTTGTTCTGTGTCTTGCTGAGCTGCTGAGTCTTGATATTCATGAGTTGCTTCTGTATTATTTATTTGTTCAGTCGTATTGTATCGTCTTGCGTCGTTAAGTTGGAAATTATTCATGTCGTTACATAACTCAGTGTACTGGTACTGATCAGGGAACGTTTGTTCTATATTAAAATTTCTCTGAAGCTTTCTCGGTCCTGTTTGGGGGGTATTGTCGCTTGGTCTTTTACCATAAAAATCGTTTGGTTTGGGGCGATTAACATAATTTAGTGCTCTACTCTGGATACTTTGATCAATATCCATGGCTTCTGGCCGTGGCTGTGGTTTAGCAGCGAATGGTCTCGGTGGAGGGTTTGTTGGTCTGAAGAAATTCGGTTGAGCTACGGGGGTATGAAATTGTTGGCGTTGTGGTTGCCACAAGTTATTTTGATAGGGTTGAGGAATATGTTGTATGATTGCATTCCTTGGAAAATGCGCTAGCTGTGGATAGAAATTTCTTGTTATAGGAGGAATTATAGAAGGCCTCCTTTGAGGTACAGGTGGTGGAATTACAGCTTTCCTATTTCCTAAAGCATAATTGGTTCTAAAGTTCTGATTTTCTAGCTTTTGGCAAAGATAGAGGGCTTGCGGTAGATCCGAAGGTTCTTTAATGGCTAAGAGTTTCGGAAGCTCTCCGTTCAAGCCTCTTATGAACGTGTCCAGAGCCTTGTTTCTGTAGGAGTCTGTTAAAGTTTTTTCAGCGTCTTTGCTAATGTTCATGCAAGAAATTTTATTTAGAATTAGTGAAAGGTGTTCATAAACTGATTGGTAAAACTCTTGTAAGGGTCTTGTGCCTTGCACGAGAGTCGCCATTTGGTACTCTAATGTACCAATGTCCCGCTTATCAGCGTAGTGAGTGGTGAGGCATATTTTAATCGCCTCCCAATTCAGCGGTGTATTATAAGATTCCAATACTACGTTAGCCTGTCCGATTATTTTATTCCGTATAACGCTTAGTATACCGAAATATCTTGAAGACCCCTTTTTACTTTCGTAAAGGGACATGATTCTTTCCACGGATTTTCTCCATGAAGCGAACTCTGAACTTTCCCCTGAAAATTCCCTCAAACAACGTACGATGTCTGGTATTTTGTCGCAGTCGTCAATGCTACCAGTTGTTATAATTTCGTCCGTTAGTTGGGTTGGAATGGGGTTTATCAAAGAACTAATTGAAGCTGCACATTGTTGCTCGACAGCCTGGCGGATTAAGGCTTGGATTTCTGGGGTAATTTGGCTCGCTATGGGAGCTCCTTGACTATTTAAGACCGGTGGCCTTATTAAATTATTTGGGTTAGACATTGTGGTTATTTAAAATGTAAAAATCCTACTAAACCTTTCAGTATTTCTACGAAGTGTTTTTAATTAATTTTTTTATAAATTATTTTTTTTAATCCTTAGTAAAAATTTCTTAATGTTTTATTTTTCTTTAAATTGACTGTCTAAGAAATGTTAAAATCTTACTAAACTTTGCAGTATTTTTACAAAGTGTTTTTACTTAATTTTTTACATAAATTATTTTTGAATCCTTATTAAAAATTTCTTATTGGTTTATATTCTTTTAAATTCACTGTCTAAGATTGCGAAGAATAATTTTTTTAATCTTTCTTTTTGTTTTCAGAGCTATTTTTAAATTCACAATTTCCCTTAATTTTAACTTATTATTTATTACAATTCAAAAATTAAATTCTTACAAATATATTCTTGTCATCATCCTGACGTTGGTTAGTTTTGTTGTCCTCCGCTGGTCGACCGGATTTTATCCGTTTTGCACTTTTCGCTACTCGGGATCCTGCGTCGCACACACTCGCGAAGTTAGCCGAAACTATCGTTTAAGCTATTTTTTCCTTGTTATGCGTTTATTGTTTTTCTTTTCCAAACTTAACGCTATTTTTTTTTGCTTTTCGGTGTTGTTATTTTGAGTCCGTGTAGCAAACTTTGCACTGTTTTTTCCGTTTATACAAAACTTAAGGCTTTAACATTGAAAAACAATTTAGTACATTTATATTTTTGAAGCAAACTTTGCACTGTTTTTCGCATTTAACTATAGTTCGATCTTGTTTTGTGTCTATATTTTTAATCAAAACTTAACACTTTATCATTCGAGCTTGTTTTCGTGTCTATATTTTTAATCAAAACTTGACACTTTATCACACACGTTGGGCGCCAGTTAATTTCGTACTTGCCGAAATGATTTAAAAAAAATATTTTTTATTCCGGTCTATGACCGTTCTTTATTACGAGTTTAATGCAACTAAATTACAATTTTTATTTTCTCTATGTTTGATAAATTAAACTAACTTAAATAACTCAAACTGCAGTGCGGCGGGTGTTGCGTCAGCGTTCTTTGAATTTTGTTGCACTTGCCTGGTTCCCATGCGAGCGCAGTAGACGCTGTGTCAGCATTGCATTTCGTCGGTATTCCAGATAAGTTGTTGCTGGTATCCAATTGCTTAGTTTAATTTTGTTTTTAAATATTTTACGTGTTAACTTATACAACTCAAAGACCTGGTGGTACATTTTTGAGAAAATCGGTCGAAAGCTGATAATATGTGTTTACGGTACAAAACTGTAACTACCGTAGTGCTTAGAAAATCTAATTCGTCGGGAAATCTTTTATACCGTTAAGGACGAAGGTCCTTGCGCTTAATATCCGATATACATCTCAAAGATCTGGTCATACATTTTTGAGAAATTCGATCGAAAGCTGATAATATGTGTTAACGGTACAAAACTGTAACTACCGTAGTTCTTACAAACTCTTATTCATCGGGAAATCCTTTATAGCGTTAAGGACGATAGTACTTGTGTTTAATATCCGATATACAACTCAACGATCTGGTCGTACATTTTTGAGAAAATCGATCGAAAGCTGAAAATATGTGTTAACGCTACAAAACTGTAATTACCGTTGTTCTTAGAAACTCTAATTCATCGGAAACTCCTTTATACCGTTAAAGACGAAGGTCCTTGTGCTTAATATCCGATATACAACTGAAAGATCTGGTCGTACATTTTTGAGAAAATCGATCGAAAGCTGAAAATATGTGTTAACGGTACAAAACTGTAACTACCGTAGTTCTTAGAAACTCTTATTCATCGGAAACTCCTTTATACCGTTAAGGACGAAGGTCCTTGTGCTTAATATCCGATATACAACTGAAAGATCTGGTCGTACATTTTTGAGAAAATCGATCGAAAGCTGAAAATATGTGTTAACGGTACAAAACTGTAACTACCGTAGTTCTTAGAAACTCTTATTCATCGGAAACTCCTTTATACCGTTAAGGACGAAGGTCCTTGTGCTTAATATCCGATATACAACTGAAAGATATGGTCGTACATTTTTGAGAAAATCGATCGAAAGCTGATAATATGTTTTAACGGTAAAAAACTGTAACTTCCGTAGTTCTTACAAACTCTAATTCATCAGGAAATCCTTTATACCGTTAAAAACGAAGGTCCTTGTGCTTAATAGCCGATATACAACTCAAAGACGGTACATAACTGTAACTACCGTTGTTCTTACAAACTTTAATTCATCGGAAAATTCTTAATACCGTTAAGGAAGAAGGTCCTTGTGCTTAATATCCGATATAAAACTCAAAGATCTGCTCGTACATTTTTCAGAAAATCGATCGAAAGCTGATAATATGTGTTAGCGATACAAAACTGTAACTACCGTAGTTCTTACAAACTCTCATTCATCGGGGAATCCTTTATACTGTTAAGGGCGAAGGTTCTTGTGCTTAATATCCGATATACAACTCAAAGATCTGGTGGTACATTTTTGAGAAAATCGATCGAAAGCTGATAATATGTGTTAACGAAACAAAACTGTAACTACCGTAGTTCTTAGAAACTCTAATTCATCGGGGAATCCTTTATTCCGTTAAGGACGAAGGTCCTTGAGCTTATTATCCGGTATACATCTCAAAGATCTGTTCATACATTTTTGAGAAAATCGATCGAAAGCTGATAATATGTGTTAACGAAACAAAACTGTAACTACCGTAGTTCTTAGAAACTCTAATTCATCGGGGAATCCTTTATTCCGTTAAGGACGAAGGTCCTTGTGCTTAATATCCGATAAACAACTCAAAGATCTGCTCGTACATTTTTGAGAAAATCGATCGAAAGCTGATAATGTGTGTTCACGGTACAAAACTGTAACAACCTTAGTTCTTCGAAACTCTAATTTATCGGAAAATCCTTTATACCGTTAAGGACGAAGGTCCTTGTGCTTAATATCCGATATACAACTCAAAGATCTGGTCGTACATTTTTGAGAAAATCGATCGAAAGCTGAAAATATGTGTTAACGGTACAAAACTGTAACTACCGCAGTTCTTAGAAAGTCTAATTCATCGGGAAATCCTACATTCCGTTAAGGACGAAGGGTCTTGGGCTTAATATAAGATATACAACTCAAAGATCTGGTGGTACATTTTTGAGAAAATCGATCGAAAGCTGGTACAAAACTGTAACTACCGCAGTTCTTAGAAAGTCTAATTCATCGGGGAATCCTTTATACCGTTAAGGGCGAAGGTTCTTGTGCTTAATATCCGATATACAACTCAAAGATCTGGTGGTACATTTTTGAGAAAATCGATCGAAAGCTGATAATATGTGTTAACGGTACAAAACTGTAACTACCGCAGTTCTTAGAAAGTCTAATTCATCGGGAAATCCTATATTCCGTTAAGGACGAAGGGTCTTGGGCTTAATATAAGATATACAACTCAAAGATCTGGTGGTACATTTTTGAGAAAATCGATCGAAAGCTGATAATATGTGTTAACGGTACAAAACTGTAACTACAGCAGTTCTTAGAAAGTCTAATTTATCGGGAAATCCTTTATTCCGTTAAGGACGAAGGGTCTTCGGCTTAATATAAGATATACAACTCAAAGATCTGGTGGTACATTTTTGAGAAAATCGATCGAAAGCTGAAAATATGTGTTAACGCTACAAAACTGTAACTACCGTTGTTCTTAGAAACTCTAATTCATCGGAAACTCCTTTATACCGTTAAAGACGAAGGTCCTTGTGCTTAATATCCGATATACAACTAAAAGACCTGGTCGTACATTTTTGAGAAAACCGATCGAAAGCTGAAAATATGTGTTAACGGTACAAAACTGTAACTACCGTAGTTCTTAGAAACTCTAATTCATCGGAAACTCCTTTATACCGTTAAGGACGAAGGTCCTTGTGCTTAATATCCAATATACAACTGAAAGATATGGTCGTACATTTTTGAGAAAATCGATCGAAAGCTGATAATATGTTTTAACGGTAAAAAACTGTAACTTCCGTAGTTCTTACAAACTCTAATTCATCGGAAAATCCTTTATACCGTTAAGGACGAAGGTCCTTGTGCTTAATAGCCGTTATACAAATCAAAGATCTGGTCGTACATTTTTTAGAAAATCGATCGAAAGCTGAAAATATGTGTTAACGGTACAAAACTGTAACTACCGTTGTTCTTACAAACTCTAATTCATCGGGAAATCCTTTATACTGTTAAGAACGAAGGTTCTTGTGCTTAATATCCGATATACAACTCAAAGATCTGATCGTACATTTTTGAGAAAACAGATCGGAAGCTGAAAATATGTGTTAACGGTACAAAACTGTAACTACCGTTGTTCTTACAAACTCGAATTCATCGGGAAATCCTTTATACTGTTAAGAACGAATGTTCTTGTGCTTAATATGCGATATACAATTCAAAGATCTGGTCGTACATTTTTGAGAAAATCGATCGAAAGTTGATTATATGTGTTAATGGTACAAAACTCTACCTACCGTAGTTCTTACAAACTCTAATTTATCGGGGAATCCTTTATACCGTTAAGGGCGAAGGTTCTTGTGCTTAATATCCGATATACAACTCAAAGATCTGGTGGTACATTTTTGAGAAAATCGATCGAAAGCTGATAATATGTGTTAACGGTACAAAACTGTAACTACCGTAGTTCTTAGAAACTCTAATTCGTCGGGAAATTTTTTATACCGTTAAGGACGAAGGTCCTTGCGCTTAATATCCGATATACATCTCAAAGATCTGGTCATATATTTTTGAGAAATTCGATCGAAAGCTGATAATATGTGTTAACGGTACAAAACTGTAACTACCGTAGTTCGTAGAAACTCTAATTCATCGGGAAATCCTTTATACCGTTAAGGACGAATGTCCTTGTGCTTAAAAGCCGATATACAACTCAAAGATCTGCTCGTACATTTTTGAGAAAATCGATCGAATGCTGATAGTATGTGTTAACGGTACAAAACGGTAACTACCGTAGTTCTTAGAAACTCTAATTCATCGGGAAATCCTTTATACCGTTAAGGACGAAGGTCCTTGTGCTTAAAAGCCGATAAACAACTCAAAGATCTGGTGGTACATTTTTGAGAAAATCGATCGAAAGCTGAAAATATGTGTTCAGGGCACAAAACCGTAACTACCGTAGTTCTTACAAACTCTAATTCATCGGGAAATCCTTTATAGCGTTAAGCACGAAGGTCCTTGTGTTTAATATCCGATATACAACTCAAAGATATATCCGATATATATCCGATAATATCCGATAAACAACTCAATCGATCGAAAGCTGATAATATGTGTTAACGATACAAAACTGTAACTACCGTAGTTCTTACAAACTCTAATTCATCGGGAAATCCTTTATAGCGTTAAGGACGAAGGTCCTTGTGTTTAATATCCGATATGCTACTCAAAGATCTGGTCATACATTTTTGAGAAAATCGATCGAAAGCTAAAAATATGTGTTAACGCTACAAAACTGTAATTACCGTTGTTCTTACAAACTCTAATTCATCGGGAAATCCTTTATACTCTTAAGAACGAAGGTCCTTGTGCTTAATATCCGATATATAACACAAAGATCTGGTCGTACATTTTTGAGAAAATCGATCGAAAGCTGAAAATATGTGTTAACGGTACAAAACTGTAACTACCGTAGTTCTTAGAAACTCTAATTCATCGGAAAATCCTTTATACCGTTTAGGACGAAGGTCCTTGTGCTTAATATCTGATATACAACACAAAGATCTGGTCGTACATTTTTGAGAAAATCGATCGAAAGCTGAAAATATGTGTTAACGCTACAAAACTGTAACTACCGTAGTTCTTACAAACTCTTATTCATCGGGAAATCCTTTATAGCGTTAAGGACGATAGTACTTATGTTTAATATCCGATATACAACTCAGAGATTTGGTCGTACATTTTTGAGAAAATCGATCGAAAGCTGAAAATATGTGTTAACGCTACAAAACTGTAACTACCGTTGTTCTTAGAAACTCTAATTCATCGGAAACTCCTTTATACCGTTAAAGACGAAGGTCCTTGTGCTTAATATCCGATATACAACTGAAAGATCTGGTCGTACATTTTTGAGAAATCGATCGAAAGTTACAATTTCTTATTCAACGGGAAATCCTTTATAGCGTTAAAGGATATACAACTCAAAGATCTGATCGTACGTTTTTGAGAAAACAGATCGGAAGCTGAAAATATGTGTTAACGGTACAAAACTGTAACTACCGTTGTTCTTACAAACTCTAATTCATCAGGAAATCCTTTATACTGTTAAGAACGAAGGTCCTTGTGCTTAATATCCGATATACAACTGAAAGATATGGTCGTACATTTTTGAGAAAATCGATCGAAAGCTGATGATATGTTTCAACGGTAAAAAACTGTAACTACCGTTGTTCTTACAAACTCTAATTCATCGGGAAATCCTTTATACTGTTAAGAACGAAGGTCCTTGTGCTTAATATCCGATATACAACTGAAAGATATGGTTGTACATTTTTGAGAAAATCGATCGAAAGCTGATGATATGTTTTAACGGTAAAAAACTGTAACTTCCGTAGTTCTTACAAACTCTAATTCATCAGGAAATAATTTATACCGATCAAAACGAAGGTCCTTGTGCTTAATAGCCGATATACAACTCAAAGACGGTACAAAACTGTAACTACCGTTGTTCTTACAAACTTTAATTCATCGGAAAATTCTTAATACCGTTAAGGAAGGAGGTCCTTGTGCTTAATATCCGATATAAAACTCAAAGATCTGGTGGTACATTTTTGAGAAAATCGATCGAAAGCTGATAATATGTGTTAACGATACAAAACTGTAACTACCGTAGTTCTTACAAACTCTCATTCATCGGGGAATCCTTTATACTGTTAAGGGCGAAGGTTCTTGTGCTTAATATCCGATATACAACTCAAAGATCTGGTGGTACATTTTTGAGAAAATCGATCGAAAGCTGATAATATGTGTTAACGGTATAAAACTGTAACTACCGTAGTTCTTAGAAACTCTAATTCATCGGGGAATCCTTTATTCCGTTAAGGACGAAGGTCCTTGTGCTTAATATCCGATATACAACTCAAAGATCTGGTCGTACATTTTTGAGAAAATCGATCGAAAGTTGATAATATGTGTTACTGGTACAAAACTGTACCTACCGTAGTTCTTACAAACTCTTATTCAACGGGAAATCCTTTATAGCGTTAAAGGATATACAACTCAAAGATCTGATCGTACGTTTTTGAGAAAACAGATCGGAAGCTGAAAATATGTGTTAACGGTACAAAACTGTAACTACCGTTGTTCTTACAAACTTTAATTAATCGGAAAATTCTTAATACCGTTAAGGACGAAGGTCCTTGTGCTTATTATCCGGTATACATCTCAAAGATCTGTTCATACATTTTTGAGAAAATCGATCGAAAGCTGATAATGTGTGTTCACGGTACAAAACTGTAACAACCGTAGTTCTTAGAAACTCTAATTTATCGGAAAATCCTTTATACCGTTAAGGACGAAGGTCCTTGTGCTTAATACCCGATATTCAACTCAAAGATCTGGTCGTACATTTTTGAGAAAATCGATCGAAAGCTGAAAATATGTGTTAACGGTACAAAACTGTAACTACCGTAGTTCTTAGTAACTCTAATTCATCGGAAAATCCTTTATACCGTTAAGGACGAAGGTCCTTGTGCTTAAAAGCCGATATACAACTCAAAGATCTGATGGTACATTTTTGAGAAAATCGATCGAAAGCTGAAAATATGTGTTCAGGGCACAAAACCGTAACTTCCGCAGTTCTTACAAACTCTAATTCATCGGGAAATCCTTTATAGCGTTAAGGACGAAGGTCCTTGTGTTTAATATCCGATATACAACTCAAAGATATATCCGATACATATCCGATAATATCCGATAAACAACTCAATCGATCGAAAGCTGGTAATATGTGTTAACGATACAAAACTGTAACTACCGTAGTTCTTACAAACTCTAATTCATCGGGAAATCCTTTATAGCGTTAAGGACGAAGGTCCTTGTGTTTAATATTTGATATGCTACTCAAAGATCTGGTCGTACATTTTTTAGAAAATCGATCGAAAGCTAAAAATATGTGTTAACGCTACAAAACTGTAACTACCGTTGTTCTTACAAACTCTAATTCATCGGGAAATCCTTTATACTGTTAAGAACGACGGTCCTTGTGCTTAATATCCGATATACAACACAAAGATCTGGTCGTACA
Source organism: Coremacera marginata (assembly GCA_914767935.1). NCBI lineage: Eukaryota > Metazoa > Arthropoda > Insecta > Diptera > Sciomyzidae > Coremacera > Coremacera marginata. The sequence continues at coordinate 114,215,556 of OU612047.1, read as the reverse complement.
TTTTTGAGAAAATCGATCGAAAGCTGAAAATATGTGTTAACGCTACAAAACTGTAACTACCGTAGTTCTTACAAACTCTTATTCATCGGGAAATCCTTTATAGCGTTAAGGACGATAGTACTTGTGTTTAATATCCGATATACAACTCAGAGATTTGGTCGTACATTTTTGAGAAAATCGATCGAAAGCTGAAAATATGTGTTAACGCTACAAAACTGTAACTACCGTTGTTCTTAGAAACTCTAATTCATCGGAAACTCCTTTATACCGTTAAAGACGAAGGTCCTTGTGCTTAATATCCGATATACAACTGAAAGATCTGGTCGTACATTTTTGAGAAAATCGATCGAAAGCTGAAAATATGTGTTAACGGTACAAAACTGTAACTACCGTAGTTCTTAGAAACTCTTATTCATCGGAAACTCCTTTATACCGTTAAGGACGAAGGTCCTTGTGCTTAATATCCGATATACAACTGAAAGATCTGGTCGTACATTTTTGAGAAAATCGATCGAAAGTTGATAATATGTGTTACTGGTACAAAACTGTGCCTACCGTAGTTCTTACAATTTCTTATTCAACGGGAAATCCTTTATAGCGTTAAAGGATATACAACTCAAAGATCTGATCGTACGTTTTTGAGAAAACAGATCGGAAGCTGAAAATATGTGTTAACGGTACAAAACTGTAACTACCGTTGTTCTTACAAACTCTAATTCATCAGGAAATCCTTTATACTGTTAAGAACGAAGGTCCTTGTGCTTAATATCCGATATACAACTAAAAGATATGGTCGTACATTTTTGAGAAAATCGATCGAAAGCTGATGATATGTTTCAACGGTAAAAAACTGTAACTACCGTTGTTCTTACAAACTCTAATTCATCGGGAAATCCTTTATACTGTTAAGAACGAAGGTCCTTGTGCTTAATATCCGATATACAACTGAAAGATATGGTTGTACATTTTTGAGAAAATCGATCGAAAGCTGATGATATGTTTTAACGGTAAAAAACTGTAACTTCCGTAGTTCTTACAAACTCTAATTCATCAGGAAATAATTTATACCGATCAAAACGAAGGTCCTTGTGCTTAATAGCCGATATACAACTCAAGGACGGTACAAAACTGTAACTACCGTTGTTCTTACAAACTTTAATTCATCGGAAAATTCTTAATACCGTTAAGGAAGGAGGTCCTTGTGCTTAATATCCGATATAAAACTCAAAGATCTGGTGGTACATTTTTGAGAAAATCGATCGAAAGCTGATAATATGTGTTAACGATACAAAACTGTAACTACCGTAGATCTTACAAACTCTCATTCATCGGGGAATCCTTTATACTGTTAAGGGCGAAGGTTCTTGTGCTTAATATCCGATATACAACTCAAAGATCTGGTGGTACATTTTTGAGAAAATCGATCGAAAGCTGATAATATGTGTTAACGGTATAAAACTGTAACTACCGTAGTTCTTAGAAACTCTAATTCATCGGGGAATCCTTTATTCCGTTAAGGACGAAGGTCCTTGTGCTTAATATCCGATATACAACTCAAAGATCTGGTCGTACATTTTTGAGAAAATCGATCGAAAGTTGATAATATGTGTTACTGGTACAAAACTGTACCTACCGTAGTTCTTACAAACTCTTATTCAACGGGAAATCCTTTATAGCGTTAAAGGATATACAACTCAAAGATCTAATCGTACGTTTTTGAGAAAACAGATCGGAAGCTGAAAATATGTGTTAACGGTACAAAACTGTAACTACCGTTGTTCTTACAAACTTTAATTAATCGGAAAATTCTTAATACCGTTAAGGACGAAGGTCCTTGTGCTTATTATCCGGTATACATCTCAAAGATCTGTTCATACATTTTTGAGAAAATCGATCGAAAGCTGATAATGTGTGTTCACGGTACAAAACTGTAACAACCGTAGTTCTTAGAAACTCTAATTTATCGGAAAATCCTTTATACCGTTAAGGACGAAGGTCCTTGTGCTTAATACCCGATATTCAACTCAAAGATCTGGTCGTACATTTTTGAGAAAATCGATCGAAAGCTGAAAATATGTGTTAACGGTACAAAACTGTAACTACCGTAGTTCTTAGTAACTCTAATTCATCGGAAAATCCTTTATACCGTTAAGGACGAAGGTCCTTGTGCTTAATATCCGATATACAACTCAAAGATCTGCTCGTACATTTTTGAGAAAATCGATCGAAACCTGAAAATATGTGTTAACGCTGCAAAACTGTAACTACCGTAGTTCTTAGAAACTCGTATTCATCGAGAAATCCTTTATAGCGTTAAGAACGAAGGTCCTTGTGCTTAATATCCGATATACAACTCAAAGATCTGGTAGTATATTTTTGAGACAATCGATCGAAAGCTGAAAATATGTGTTAACGGTACAAAACTGTAACTACCGTAGTTCTTAGAAACTCTTATTCATCGGAAACTCCTTTATACCGTTAAGGACGAAGGTCCTTGTGCTTAATAGCCGATATACAACTCAAAGACGGTACAAAACTGTAACTACCGTTGTTCTTACAAACTTTTATTCATCGGAAAATTCTTAATACCGTTAAGGAAGGAGGTCCTTGTGCTTAATATCAGATATACAACTCAAAGATCTGGTCGTACATTTTTGAGAAAATCGATCGAAAGCTGAAAATATGTGTTAATGGTACAAAACTGTACCTACCGTAGTTCTTACAAACTCTTATTCATCGGGAAATCCTTTATAGCGTTAAAGGATATACAACTCAAAGATCTGATCGTACGTTTTTGAGAAAACAGATCGGAAGCTGAAAATATGTGTTAACGGTACAAAACTGTAACAACCGTTGTTCTTACAAACTTTAATTCATCGGAAAATTCTTAATACCGTTAAGGACAAAGGTCCTTGTGCTTAATATCCGATATACAACTCAAAGATCTGGTCGTACATTTTTGGAAAATCGATCGAAAGCTGTTAATATGTGTTTACGGTACAAAACTGTAACTACCGTAGTGCTTAGAAAATCTAATTCGTCGGGAAATCCTATATTCCGTTAAAGACGAAGGGTCTTGGGCTTAATATAAGATATACAACTCAAAGATCTGGTGGTACATTTTTGAGAAAATCGATCGAAAGCTGATAATATGTGTTTACGGTACAAAACTGTAACTACCGTAGTGCTTAGAAAATCTAATTCGTCGGGAAATATTTTATACCGTTAAGGACGAAGGTCCTTGCGCTTAATATCCGATATACATCTCAAAGATCTGGTCATACATTTTTGAGAAATTCGATCGAAAGCTGATAATATGTGTTAACGGTACAAAACTGTAACTACCGTAGTTCTTACAAACTCTTATTCATCGGGAAATCCTTTATAGCATTAAGGACGATAGTACTTGTGTTTAATATCCGATATACATCTCAAAGATCTGGTCGTACATTTTTGAGAAAATCGATCGAAAGCTGAAAATATGTGTTAACGCTACAAAACTGTAACTACCGTAGTTCTTGGAAACTCTAATTCATCGGAAAATCCTTTATACCGTTTAGGACGAAGGTCCTTGTGCTTAATATCCGATATACAAATCAAAGATCTGCTCGTACATTTTTGAGAAAATCGATCGAAAGCTGATAGTATGTGTTAACGGTACAAAACGGTAAATATCGTAGTTCTTAGAAGCTCTAATTCATCGGGAAATCCTTTATACCGTTAAGGACGAAGGTCCTTGTGCTTAAAAGCCGATATACAACTCAAAGATCTGATGGTACATTTTTGAGAAAATCGATCGAAAGCTGAAAATATGTGTTCAGGGCACAAAACCGTAACTTCCGCAGTTCTTACAAACTCTAATTCATCGGGAAATCCTTTATAGCGTTAAGGACGAAGGTCCTTGTGTTTAATATCCGATATACAACTCAAAGATATATCCGATACATATCCGATAATATCCGATAAACAACTCAATCGATCGAAAGCTGGTAATATGTGTTAACGATACAAAACTGTAACTACCGTTGTTCTTACAAACTCTAATTCATCGGGAAATCCTTTATAGCGTTAAGGACGAAGGTCCTTGTGTTTAGTACTTGATATGCTACTCAAAGATCTGGTCGTACATTTTTTAGAAAATCGATCGAAAGCTAAAAATATGTGTTAACGCTACAAAACTGTAACTACCGTTGTTCTTACAAACTCTAATTCATCGGGAAATCCTTTATACTGTTAAGAACGACGGTCCTTGTGCTTAATATCCGATATACAACACAAAGATCTGGTCGTACATTTTTGAGAAAATCGATCGAAAGCTGAAAATATGTGTTAACGCTACAAAACTGTAACTACCGTAGTTTTTACAAACTCTTATTCATCGGGAAATCCTTTATAGCGTTAAGGACGATAGTACTTGTGTTTAATATCCGATATACAACTCAGAGATTTGGTCGTACATTTTTGAGAAAATCGATCGAAAGCTGAAAATATGTGTTAACGCTACAAAACTGTAACTACCGTTGTTCTTAGAAACTCTAATTCATCGGAAACTCCTTTATACCGTTAAAGACGAAGGTCCTTGTGCTTAATATCCGATATACAACTGAAAGATCTGGTCGTACATTTTTGAGAAAATCGATCGAAAGCTGAAAATATGTGTTAACGGTACAAAACTGTAACTACCGTAGTTCTTAGAAACTCTTATTCATCGGAAACTCCTTTATACCGTTAAGGACGAAGGTCCTTGTGCTTAATATCCGATATACAACTGAAAGATATGGTCGTACATTTTTGAGAAAATCGATCGAAAGCTGATGATATGTTTTAACGGTAAAAAACTGTAACTTCCGTAGTTCTTACAAACTCTAATTCACCAGGAAATCCTTTATACCGTTCTAAACGAAGGTCCTTGTGCTTAATAGCCGCTATACAACTCAAATACGGTACAAAACTGTAACTATCGTTGTTCTTACAAACTTTAATTCATCGGAAAATTCTTAATACCGTTAAGGAAGGAGGTCCTTGTGCTTAACATCCGATATAAAACTCAAAGATCTGGTGGTACATTTTTGAGAAAATCGATCGAAAGCTGATAATATGTGTTACCGATACAAAACTGTAACTACCGTAGTTCTTACAAACTCTCATTCATCGGGGAATCCTTTATACTGTTAAGGGCGAAGGTTCTTGTGCTTAATATCCGATATACAACTCAAAGATCTGGTGGTACATTTTTGAGAAAATCGATCGAAAGCTGATAATATGTGTTAACGGTATAAAACTGTAACTACCGTAGTTCTTAGAAACTCTAATTCATCGGGGAATCCTTTATTCCGTTAAGGACGAAGGTCCTTGTGCTTAATATCCGATATACAACTCAAAGATCTGGTCGTACATTTTTGAGAAAATCGATCGAAAGTTGATAATATGTGTTACTGGTACAAAACTGTACCTACCGTAGTTCTTACAAACTCTTATTCAACGGGAAATCCTTTATAGCGTTAAAGGATATACAACTCAAAGATCTGATCGTACGTTTTTGAGAAAACAGATCGGAAGCTGAAAATATGTGTAAATTGTACAAAACTGTAACTACCGTTGTTCTTACAAACTTTAATTAATCGAAAAATTCTTAATACCGTTAAGGACGAAGGTCCTTGTGCTTATTATCCGGTATACATCTCAAAGATCTGTTCATACATTTTTGAGAAAATCGATCGAAAGCTGATAATGTGTGTTCACGGTACAAAACTGTAACAACCGTAGTTCTTAGAAACTCTAATTTATCGGAAAATCCTTTATACCGTTAAGGACGAAGGTCCTTGTGCTTAATACCCGATATTCAACTCAAAGATCTGGTCGTACATTTTTGAGAAAATCGATCGAAAGCTGAAAATATGTGTTAACGGTACAAAACTGTAACTACCATAGTTCTTAGAAACTCTTATTCATCGGAAAATCCTTTATACCGTTAAGGACGAAGGTCCTTGTGCTTAATATCCGATATACAACTCAAAGATCTGCTCGTACATTTTTGAGAAAATCGATCGAAACCTGAAAATATGTGTTAACGCTGCAAAACTGTAACTACCGTAGTTCTTACAAACTCGTATTCATCGAGAAATCCTTTATAGCGTTAAGGACGAAGGTCCTTGTGCTTAATATCCGATATACAACTCAAAGATCTGGTCGTACATTTTTGAGAAAATCGATCGAAAGCTGATAATGTGTGTTCACGGTACAAAACTGTAACAACCGTAGTTCTTAGAAACTCTAATTTATCGGAAAATCCTTTATACCGTTAAGGACGAAGGTCCTTGTGCTTAATACCCGATATTCAACTCAAAGATCTGGTCGTACATTTTTGAGAAAATCGATCGAAAGCTGAAAATATGTGTTAACGGTACAAAACTGTAACTACCGTAGTTCTTAGAAACTCTTATTCATCGGAAACTCCTTTATACCGTTAAGGACGAAGGTCCTTGTGCTTAATAGCCGATATACAACTCAAAGACGGTACAAAACTGTAACTACCGTTGTTCTTACAAACTTTAATTCATCGGAAAATTCTTAATACCGTTAAGGAAGGAGGTCCTTGTGCTTAATATCAGATATACAACTCAAAGATCTGGTCGTACATTTTTGAGAAAATCGATCGAAAGCTGAAAATATGTGTTAATGGTACAAAACTGTACCTACCGTAGTTCTTACAAACTCTTATTCATCGGGAAATCCTTTATAGCGTTAAAGGATATACAACTCAAAGATCTGATCGTACGTTTTTGAGAAAACAGATCGGAAGCTGAAAATATGTGTTAACGGTACAAAACTGTAACTACCGTTGTTCTTACAAACTTTAATTCATCGGAAAATTCTTAATACCGTTAAGGAAGGAGGTCCTTGTGCTTAATATCCGATATAAAACTCAAAGATCTGGTGGTACATTTTTGAGAAAATCGATCGAAAGCTGATAATATGTGTTAACGATACAAAACTGTAACTACCGTAGTTCTTACAAACTCTCATTCATCGGGGAATCCTTTATACTGTTAAGGGCGAAGGTTGTTGTGCTTAATATCCGATATACAACTCAAAGATCTGGTGGTACATTTTTGAGAAAATCGATCGAAAGCTGATAATATGTGTTAACGGTATAAAACTGTAACTACCGTAGTTCTTTGAAACTCTAATTCATCGGGGAATCCTTTATTCCGTTAAGGACGAAGGTCCTTGTGCTTAATATCCGATATACAACTCAAAGATCTGGTCGTACATTTTTGAGAAAATCGATCGAAAGTTGATAATATGTGTTACTGGTACAAAACTGTACCTACCGTAGTTCTTACAAACTCTTATTCAACGAGAAATCCTTTATAGCGTTAAAGGATATACAACTCAAAGATCTGATCGTACGTTTTTGAGAAAACAGATCGGAAGCTGAAAATATGTGTAAATTGTACAAAACTGTAACTATCGTTGTTCTTACAAACTTTAATTCATCGGAAAATTCTTAATACCGTTAAGGAAGGAGGTCCTTGTGCTTAATATCCGATATAAAACTCAAAGATCTGCTCGTACATTTTTGAGAAAATCGATCGAAAGCTGATAATAAGTGTTAACGATACAAAACTGTAACTACCGTAGTTCTTACAAACTCTCATTCATCGGGGAATCCTTTATACTGTTAAGGGCGAAGGTTCTTGTGCTTAATATCCGATATACAACTCAAAGATCTGGTGGTACATTTTTGAGAAAATCGATCGAAAGCTGATAATATGTGTTAACGAAACAAAACTGTAACTACCGTTGTTCTTAGAAACTCTAATTCATCGGAAACTCCTTTATACCGTTAAAGACGAAGGTCCTTGTGCTTAATATCCGATATACAACTGAAAGATCTGGTCGTACATTTTTGAGAAAATCGATCGAAAGCTGAAAATATGTGTTAACGGTACAAAACTGTAACTACCGTAGTTCTTAGAAACTCTTATTCATCGGAAACTCCTTTATACCGTTAAGGACGAAGGTCCTTGTGCTTAATATCCGATATACAACTGAAAGATCTGGTCGTACATTTTTGAGAAAATCGATCGAAAGCTGAAAATATGTGTTAACGGTACAAAACTGTAACTACCGTAGTTCTTAGAAACTCTTATTCATCGGAAACTCCTTTATACCGTTAAGGACGAAGGTCCTTGTGCTTAATAGCCGATATACAACTGAAAGATATGGTCGTACATTTTTGAGAAAATCGATCGAAAGCTGATAATATGTTTTAACGGTAAAAAACTGTAACTTCCGTAGTTCTTACAAACTCTAATTCATCAGGAAATCCTTTATACCGTTAAAAACGAAGGTCCTTGTGCTTAATAGCCGATATACAACTCAAAGACGGTACAAAACTGTAACTATCGTTGTTCTTACAAACTTTAATTCATCGGAAAATTCTTAATACCGTTAAGGAAGGAGGTCCTTGTGCTTAATATCCGATATAAAACTCAAAGATCTGCTCGTACATTTTTGAGAAAATCGATCGAAAGCTGATAATATGTGTTAACGATACAAAACTGTAACTACCGTAGTTCTTACAAACTCTCATTCATCGGGGAATCCTTTATACTGTTAAGGGCGAAGGTTCTTGTGCTTAATATCCGATATACAACTCAAAGATCTGGTGGTACATTTTTGAGAAAATGGATCGAAAGCTGATAATATGTGTTAACGAAACAAAACTGTAACTACCGTAGTTCTTAGAAACTCTAATTCATCGGGGAATCCTTTATTCCGTTAAGGACGAAGGTCCTTGAGCTTATTATCCGGTATACATCTCAAAGATCTGTTCATACATTTTTGAGAAAATCGATCGAAAGCTGATAATGTGTGTTCACGGTACAAAACTGTAACAACCTTAGTTCTTCGAAACTCTAATTTATCGGAAAATCCTTTATACCGTTAAGGACGAAGGTCCTTGTACTTAATACCCGAAAAAAAAATACCACTGAAAATATGTGTTAACGGTACAAAACTGTAACTACCGTAGTTCTTAGAAACTCTAATTCATCGGAAAATCCTTTATACCGTTAAGGACGAAGGTCCTTGTGCTTAATATCCGATATACAACTCAAAGATCTGCTCGTACATTTTTGAGAAAATCGATCGAAACCTGAAAATATGTGTTAACGCTGCAAAACTGTAACTACCGTAGTTCTTACAAACTCGTATTCATCGAGAAATCCTATATAGCGTTAAGGACGAAGGTCCTTGTGCTTAATATCCGATATACAACTCAAAGATCTGGTCGTACATTTTTGAGAAAATCGATCGAAAGCTGAAAATATGTGTTAACGGTACAAAACTGTAACTACCGTAGTTCTTAGAAACTCTTATTCATCGGAAACTCCTTTATACCGTTAAGGACGAAGGTCCTTGTGCTTAATAGCCGATATACAACTCAAAGACGGTACAAAACTGTAACTACCGTTGTTCTTACAAACTTTAATTCATCGGAAAATTCTTAATACCGTTAAGGAAGGAGGTCCTTGTGCTTAATATCAGATATACAACTCAAAGATCTGGTCGTACATTTTTGAGAAAATCGATCGAAAGCTGAAAATATGTGTTAATGGTACAAAACTGTACCTACCGTAGTTCTTACAAACTCTTATTCATCGGGAAATCCTTTATAGAGTTAAAGGATATACAACTCAAAGATCTGATCGTACGTTTTTGAGAAAACAGATCGGAAGCTGAAAATATGTGTTAACGGTACAAAACTGTAACTACCGTTGTTCTTACAAACTTTAATTAATCGGAAAATTCTTAATACCGTTAAGGACGAAGGTCCTTGTGCTTAATATCAGATATACAACTCAAAGATCTGGTCGTACATTTTTGGAAAATCGATCGTAAGCTGATAATATGTGTTTACGGTACAAAACTGTAACTACCGTAGTGCTTAGAAAATCTAATTCGTCGGGAAATCTTTCATACCGTTAAGGGCGAAGGTCCTTGCGCTTAATATCCGATATACATCTCAAAGATCTGGTCATACATTTTTGAGAAATTCGATCGAAAGCTGATAATATGTGTTAACGGTACAAAACTGTAACTACCGTAGTTCTTACAAACTCTTATTCATCGGGAAATCCTTTATAGCGTTTAGGACGATAGTACTTGTGTTTAATATCCGATATACAACTCAAAGACCTGGTCGTACATTTTTGAGAAAATCGATCGAAAGCTGAAAATATGTGTTAACGCTACAAAACTGTAACTACCGTTGTTCTTAGAAACTCTAATTCATCGGAAACTCCTTTATACCGTTAAAGACGAAGGTCCTTGTGCTTAATATCCGATATACAACTGAAAGATCTGGTCGTACATTTTTGAGAAAATCGATCGAAAGCTGAAAATATGTGTTAACGGTACAAAACTGTAACTACCGTAGTTCTTAGAAACTCTTATTCATCGGAAACTCCTTTATACCGTTAAGGACGAAGGTCCTTGTGCTTAATATCCGATATACAACTGAAAGATATGGTCGTACATTTTTGAGAAAATCGATCGAAAGCTGATGATATGTTTTAACGGTAAAAAACTGTAACTTCCGTAGTTCTTACAAACTCTAATTCACCAGGAAATCCTTTATACCGTTCAAAACGAAGGTCCTTGTGCTTAATAGCCGCTATACAACTCAAAGACGGTACAAAACTGTAACTACCGTTGTTCTTACAAACTTTAATTCATCGGAAAATTCTTAATACCGTTAAGGAAGGAGGTCCTTGTGCTTAATATCAGATATACAACTCAAAGATCTGGTCGTACATTTTTGAGAAAATCGATCGAAAGCTGAAAATATGTGTTAATGGTACAAAACTGTACCTACCGTAGTTCTTACAAACTCTTATTCATCGGGAAATCCTTTATAGAGTTAAAGGATATACAACTCAAAGATCTGATCGTACGTTTTTGAGAAAACAGATCGGAAGCTGAAAATATGTGTTAACGGTACAAAACTGTAACTACCGTTGTTCTTACAAACTTTAATTAATCGGAAAATTCTTAATACCGTTAAGGACGAAGGTCCTTGTGCTTAATATCAGATATACAACTCAAAGATCTGGTCGTACATTTTTGGAAAATCGATCGTAAGCTGATAATATGTGTTTACGGTACAAAACTGTAACTACCGTAGTGCTTAGAAAATCTAATTCGTCGGGAAATGCTATATTCCGTTAAAGACGAAGGGTCTTGGGCTTAATATAAGATATACAACTCAAAGATCTGGTGGTACATTTTTGAGAAAATCGATCGAAAGCTGATAATATGTGTTTACGGTACAAAACTGTAACTACCGTAGTGCTTAGAAAATCTAATTCGTCGGGAAATCTTTTATACCGTTAAGGACGAAGGTCCTTGCGCTTAATATCCGATATACATCTCAAAGATCTGGTCATACATTTTTGAGAAATTCGATCGAAAGCTGATAATATGTGTTAACGGTACAAAACTGTAACTACCGTAGTTCTTACAAACTCTTATTCATCGGGAAATCCTTTATAGCGTTTAGGACGATAGTACTTGTGTTTAATATCCGATATACAACTCAAAGACCTGGTCGTACATTTTTGAGAAAATCGATCGAAAGCTGAAAATATGTGTTAACGGTACAAAACTGTAACTACCGTAGTTCTTAGAAACTCTTATTCATCGGAAAATCCTTTATACCGTTAAGGACGAAGGTCCTTGTACTTAATACCCGATATTCAACTCAAAGATCTGGTCGTACATTTTTGAGAAAATCGATCGAAAGCTGAAAATATGTGTTAACGGTACAAAACTGTAACTACCGTAGTTCTTAGAAACTCTAATTCATCGGAAAATCCTTTATACCGTTAAGGACGAAGGTCCTTGGGATTAATATCCGATATACAACTCAAAGATCTGCCCGTACATTTTTGAGAAAATCGATCGAAACCTGAAAATATGTGTTAACGCTGCAAAACTGTAACTACCGTAGTTCTTACAAACTCGTATTCATCGAGAAATCCTTTATAGCGTTAAGGACGAAGGTCCTTGTGCTTAATATCCGATATACAACTCAAAGATCTGGTCGTACATTTTTGAGAAAATCGATCGAAAATTGATAATATGTGTTAATGGTACAAAACTGTACCTACCGTAGTTCTTACAAACTCTTATTCATCGGGAAATCCTTTATAGCGTTAAAGGATATACAACTCAAAGATCTGATCGTACGTTTTTGAGAAAATCGATCGAAACCTGATAATATGTGTTAACAGTACAAAACTGTAACTACCGTAGTTCTTAGAAACTCTTATTCATCGGAAAATCCTTTATACCGTTAAGGACGAAGGTCCTTGTACTTAATACCCGATATTCAACTCAAAGATCTGGTCGTACATTTTTGAGAAAATCGATCGAAAGCTGAAAATATGTGTTAACGGTACAAATCTGTAACAACCGTAGTTCTTACAAACTCTAATTCATCAGGAAATCCTTTATTCCGTTAAGAACGAAGGTCCTTGTGCTTAATAGCCGATATACAACTCAAAGACGGTACAAAACTGTAACTACCGTTGTTCTTACAAGCTTTAATTCATCGGAAAATTCTTAATACCGTTAAGGAAGAAGGTCCTTGTGCTTAAGATCCGATATAAAACTCAAAGATCTGGTAGTACATTTTTGAGAAAATCGATCGAAAGCTGATAATATGTGATAACGATACAAAACTGTAACTACCGTAGTTCTTACAAAATCTAATTCATCGGGGAATCCTTTATACCGTTAAGGGCGAAGGTTCTTGTGCTTAATATCCGATATACAACTCAAAGATCTGGTGGTACATTTTTGAGAAAATCGATCGAAAGCTGATAATATGTGTTGACGGTACAAAACTGTAACTACCGCAGTTCTTAGAAACTCTAATTCATCGGGAAATCCTATATTCCGTTAAGGACGAAGGGTCTTGGGCTTAATATAAGATATACAACTCAAAGATCTGGTGGTACATTTTTGAGAAAATCGATCGAAAGCTGATAATATGTGTTTACGGTACAAAACTGTAACTACCGTAGTGCTTAGAAAATCTAATTCGTCGGGAAATCTTTTATACCGTTAAGGACGAAGGTCCTTGTGCTTAATATCAGATATACAACTCAAAGATCTGGTCGTACATTTTTTAGAAAATCGATCGAAAGCTGATAATATGTGTTTACGGTACAAAACTGTAACTACCGTAGTTCTTACAAACTCTTATTCATCGGGAAATCCTTTATAGCGTTAAGGACGATAGTACTTGTGTTTAATATCCGATATACAACTCAAAGATCTGGTCGTACATTTTTGAGAAAATCGATCGAAAGCTGATAATATGTGTTAACGCTACAAAACTGTAATTACCGTTGTTCTTAGAAACTCTAATTCATCGGAAACTTCTTTATACCGTTAAAGACGAAGGTCCTTGTGCTTAATATCCGATATACAACTGAAAGATCTGGTCGTACATTTTTGAGAAAATCGATCGAAAGCTGAAAATATGTGTTAACGGTACAAAACTGTAACTACCGTAGTTCTTAGAAACTCTTATTCATCGGAAACTCCTTTATACCGTTAAGGACGAAGGTCCTTGTGCTTAATATCCGATATACAACTGAAAGATCTGGTCGTACATTTTTGAGAAAATCGATCGAAAGCTGAAAATATGTGTTAACGGTACAAAACTGTAACTACCGTAGTTCTTAGAAACTCTTATTCATCGGAAACTCCTTTATACCGTTAAGGACGAAGGTCTTGTGCTTAATATCCGATATACAACTGAAAGATATGGTCGTACATTTTTGAGAAAATCGATCGAAAGCTGATAATAAGTTTTAACGGTACAAAACTGTAACTACCGTAGTGCTTAGAAAATCTAATTCGTCGATAAATCCTATATTCCGTTAAAGACGAATTGTCTTGGGCTTAATATAAGATATACAACTCAAAGATCTGGTGGTACATTTTTGAGAAAATCGATCGAAAGCTGATAATATGTGCTTAGGGTAGAAAACTGTAACTACCGTAGTGCTTAGAAAATCTAATTCGTCGGGAAATCTTTTATACCGTTAAGGACGAAGGTCCTTGTGCTTAATATCAGATATACAACTCAAAGATCTGGTCGTACATTGTTGAGAAAATCGATCGAAAGCTGATAATATGTGTTTACGGTACAAAACTGTAACTACCGAGTGCTTAGAAAATCTTATTCGTCGGGAAATCCTATATTCCGTTAAAGACGAAGGGTCTTGGGCTTAATATAAGATATACAACTCAAAGATCTGGTGGTACATTTTTGAGAAAATCGATCGAAAGCTGATAATATGTGTTTACGGTACAAAACTGTAACTACCGTAGTGCTTAGAAAATCTAATTCGTCGGGAAATCTTTTATACCGTTAAGGACGAAGGTCCTTGCGCTTAATATCCGATATACATCTCAAAGATCTGGTCATACATTTTTGAGAAATTCGATCGAAAGCTGATAATATGTGTTAACGGTACAAAACTGTAACTACCGTAGTTCTTACAAACTCTTATTCATCGGGAAATCCTTTATAGCGTTAAGGACGATAGTACTTGTGTTTAATATCCGATATACAACTCAAAGATCTGGTCGTACATTTTTGAGAAAATCGATCGAAAGCTGAAAATATGTGTTAACGCTACAAAACTGTAATTACCGTTGTTCTTAGAAACTCTTATTCATCGGAAACTCCTTTATACCGTTAAGGACGAAGGTCCTTGTGCTTAATATCCGATATACAACTGAAAGATCTGGTCGTACATTTTTGAGAAAATCGATCGAAAGCTGAAAATATGTGTTAACGGTACAAAACTGTAACTACCGTAGTTCTTAGAAACTCTTATTCATCGGAAACTCCTTTATACCGTTAAGGACGAAGGTCCTTGTGCTTAATATCCGATATACAACTGAAAGATATGGTCGTACATTTTTGAGAAAATCGATCGAAAGCTGATAATATGTTTTAACGGTAAAAAACTGTAACTTCCGTAGTTCTTACAAACTCTAATTCATCAGGAAATCCTTTATACCGTTAAAAACGAAGGTCCTTGTGCTTAATAGCCGATATACAACTCAAAGATCTGCTCGTACATTTTTGAGAAAATCGATCGAAACCTGAAAATATGTGTTAACGCTGCAAAACTGTAACTACCGTAGTTCTTACAAACTCGTATTCATCGAGAAATCCTTTATAGCGTTAAGGACGAAGGTCCTTGTGCTTAATATCCGATATACAACTCAAAGATCTGGTCGTACATTTTTGAGAAAATCGATCGAATGTTGATAATATGTGTTAATGGTACAAAACTGTACCTACCGTAGTTCTTACAAACTCTTATTCATCGGGAAATCCTTTATAGCGTTAAAGGATATACAACTCAAAGATCTGATCGTACGTTTTTGAGAAAATCGATCGAAAGTTGATAATATGTGTTAATGATACAAAACTGTACCTACCGTAGTTCTTACAAACTCTAATTCATCGGGGAATCCTTTATACCGTTAAGGGCGAAGGTTCTTGTGCTTAATATCCGATATACAACTCAAAGATCTGGTGGTACATTTTTGAGAAAATCGATCGAAAGCTGATAATATGTGTTAACGGTACAAAACTGTAACTACCGCAGTTCTTAGAAAGTCTAATTCATCGGGAAATCCTATATTCCGTTAAGGACGAAGGGTCTTGGGCTTAATATAAGAATACAACTCAAAGATCTGGTGGTACATTTTTGAGAAAATCGATCGAAAGCTGATAATATGTGTTTACGGTACAAAACTGTAACTACCGTAGTGCTTAGAAAATCTAAGTCGTCGGGAAATATTTTATACCGTTAAGGACGAAGGTCCTTGCGGTTAATATCCGATATACATCTCAAAGATCTGGTCATACATTTTTGAGAATTTCGATCGAAAGCTGATAATATGTGTTAACGGTACAAAACTGTAACTACCGTAGTTCTTACAAACTCTTATTCATCGGGAAATCCTTTATAGCGTTAAGGACGATAGTACTTGTGTTTAATATCCGATATACAACTCAAAGATCTGGTCGTACATTTTTGAGAAAATCGATCGAAAGCTGAAAATATGTGTTAACGGTACAAAACTGTAACTACCGCAGTTCTTAGAAAGTCTAATTCATCGGGAAATCCTACATTCCGTTAAGGACGAAGGGTCTTGGGCTTAATATAAGATATACAACTCAAAGATCTGGTGGTACATTTTTGAGAAAATCGATCGAAAGCTATTACAAAACTGTATCTACCGCAGTTCTTAGAAAGTCTAATTCATCGGAAAATCCTTTATACCGTTAAGGGCGAAGGTCCTTGTGCTTAATATCCGATATACAACTAAAAGATCTGGTCGTACATTTTTGAGAAAATCGATCGAAAGCTGAAAATATGTGTTAACGGTACAAAACTGTAACTACCGTAGTTCTTAGAAACTCTTATTCATCGGAAACTCCTTTATACCGTTAAGGACGAAGGTCCTTGTGCTTAATATCCAATATACAACTGAAAGATATGGTCGTACATTTTTGAGAAAATCGATCGAAAGCTGATAATATGTTTTAACGGTAAAAAACTGTAACTTCCGTAGTTCTTACAAACTCTAATTCATCGGAAAATCCTTTAAACCGTTAAGGACGAAGGTCCTTGTGCTTAATAGCCGTTATACAAATCAAAGATCTGGTCGTACATTTTTTAGAAAATCGATCGAAAGCTGAAAATATGTGTTAACGGTACAAAACTGTAACTACCGTTGTTCTTACAAACTCTAATTCATCGGGAAATCCTTTATACTGTTAAGAACGAAGGTTCTTGTGCTTAATATCCGATATACAACTCAAAGATCTGATCGTACATTTTTGAGAAAACAGATCGGAAGCTGAAAATATGTGTTAACGGTACAAAACTGTAACTACCGTTGTTCTTACAAACTCGAATTCATCGGGAAATCCTTTATACAGTTAAGAACGAATGTTCTTGTGCTTAATATCCGATATACAATTCAAAGATCTGGTCATACATTTTTGAGAAAATCGATCGAAAGTTGATTATATGTGTTAATGGTACAAAACTCTACCTACCGTAGTTCTTACAAACTCTAATTTATCGGGGAATCCTTTATACCGTTAAGGGCGAAGGTTCTTGTGCTTAATATCCGATATACAACTCAAAGATCTGGTGGTACATTTTTGAGAAAATCGATCGAAAGCTGATAATATGTGTTAACGGTACAAAACTCTAACTACCGTAGTTCTTAGAAACTCTAATTCGTCGGGAAATTTTTTATACCGTTAAGGACGAAGGTCCTTGCGCTTAATAACCGATGTACATCTCAAAGATCTGGTCATATATTTTTGAGAAATTCGATCGAAAGCTGATAATATGTGTTAACGGTACAAAACTGTAACTACCGTAGTTCGTAGAAACTCTAATTCATCGGGAAATCCTTTATACCGTTAAGGACGAAGGTCCTTGTGCTTAAAAGCCGATATACAACTCAAAGATCTGGTCGTACATTTTTGAGAAAATCGATCGAAAGCTGATAATATGTGTTAACGCTACAAAACTGTAATTACCGTTGTTCTT
The DNA here is from genome assembly GCA_914767935.1 of Coremacera marginata. NCBI lineage: Eukaryota > Metazoa > Arthropoda > Insecta > Diptera > Sciomyzidae > Coremacera > Coremacera marginata. Next base: position 114,197,878 of record OU612047.1, on the reverse strand, counting down.
AGAAACTCTAATTCATCGGAAACTTCTTTATACCGTTAAAGACGAAGGTCCTTGTGCTTAATATCCGATATACAACTGAAAGATCTGGTCGTACATTTTTGAGAAAATCGATCGAAAGCTGAAAATATGTGTTAACGGTACAAAACTGTAACTACCGTAGTTCTTAGAAACTCTTATTCATCGGAAACTCCTTTATACCGTTAAGGACGAAGGTCCTTGTGCTTAATATCCGATATACAACTGAAAGATCTGGTCGTACATTTTTGAGAAAATCGATCGAAAGCTGAAAATATGTGTTAACGGTACAAAACTGTAACTACCGTAGTTCTTAGAAACTCTTATTCATCGGAAACTCCTTTATACCGTTAAGGACGAAGGTCTTGTGCTTAATATCCGATATACAACTGAAAGATATGGTCGTACATTTTTGAGAAAATCGATCGAAAGCTGATAATAAGTTTTAACGGTACAAAACTGTAACTACCGTAGTGCTTAGAAAATCTAATTCGTCGATAAATCCTATATTCCGTTAAAGACGAATTGTCTTGGGCTTAATATAAGATATACAACTCAAAGATCTGGTGGTACATTTTTGAGAAAATCGATCGAAAGCTGATAATATGTGCTTAGGGTAGAAAACTGTAACTACCGTAGTGCTTAGAAAATCTAATTCGTCGGGAAATCTTTTATACCGTTAAGGACGAAGGTCCTTGTGCTTAATATCAGATATACAACTCAAAGATCTGGTCGTACATTTTTGAGAAAATCGATCGAAAGCTGATAATATGTGTTTACGGTACAAAACTGTAACTACCGAGTGCTTAGAAAATCTTATTCGTCGGGAAATCCTATATTCCGTTAAAGACGAAGGGTCTTGGGCTTAATATAAGATATACAACTCAAAGATCTGGTGGTACATTTTTGAGAAAATCGATCGAAAGCTGATAATATGTGTTTACGGTACAAAACTGTAACTACCGTAGTGCTTAGAAAATCTAATTCGTCGGGAAATCTTTTATACCGTTAAGGACGAAGGTCCTTGCGCTTAATATCCGATATACATCTCAAAGATCTGGTCATACATTTTTGAGAAATTCGATCGAAAGCTGATAATATGTGTTAACGGTACAAAACTGTAACTACCGTAGTTCTTACAAACTCTTATTCATCGGGAAATCCTTTATAGCGTTAAGGACGATAGTACTTGTGTTTAATATCCGATATACAACTCAAAGATCTGGTCGTACATTTTTGAGAAAATCGATCGAAAGCTGAAAATATGTGTTAACGCTACAAAACTGTAATTACCGTTGTTCTTAGAAACTCTTATTCATCGGAAACTCCTTTATACCGTTAAGGACGAAGGTCCTTGTGCTTAATATCCGATATACAACTGAAAGATCTGGTCGTACATTTTTGAGAAAATCGATCGAAAGCTGAAAATATGTGTTAACGGTACAAAACTGTAACTACCGTAGTTCTTAGAAACTCTTATTCATCGGAAACTCCTTTATACCGTTAAGGACGAAGGTCCTTGTGCTTAATATCCGATATACAACTGAAAGATATGGTCGTACATTTTTGAGAAAATCGATCGAAAGCTGATAATATGTTTTAACGGTAAAAAACTGTAACTTCCGTAGTTCTTACAAACTCTAATTCATCAGGAAATCCTTTATACCGTTAAAAACGAAGGTCCTTGTGCTTAATAGCCGATATACAACTCAAAGATCTGCTCGTACATTTTTGAGAAAATCGATCGAAACCTGAAAATATGTGTTAACGCTGCAAAACTGTAACTACCGTAGTTCTTACAAACTCGTATTCATCGAGAAATCCTTTATAGCGTTAAGGACGAAGGTCCTTGTGCTTAATATCCGATATACAACTCAAAGATCTGGTCGTACATTTTTGAGAAAATCGATCGAATGTTGATAATATGTGTTAATGGTACAAAACTGTACCTACCGTAGTTCTTACAAACTCTTATTCATCGGGAAATCCTTTATAGCGTTAAAGGATATACAACTCAAAGATCTGATCGTACGTTTTTGAGAAAATCGATCGAAAGTTGATAATATGTGTTAATGATACAAAACTGTACCTACCGTAGTTCTTACAAACTCTAATTCATCGGGGAATCCTTTATACCGTTAAGGGCGAAGGTTCTTGTGCTTAATATCCGATATACAACTCAAAGATCTGGTGTTACATTTTTGAGAAAATCGATCGAAAGCTGATAATATGTGTTTACGGTACAAAACTGTAACTACCGTAGTGCTTAGAAAATCTAAGTCGTCGGGAAATATTTTATACCGTTAAGGACGAAGGTCCTTGCGGTTAATATCCGATATACATCTCAAAGATCTGGTCATACATTTTTGAGAAATTCGATCGAAAGCTGATAATATGTGTTAACGGTACAAAACTGTAACTACCGTAGTTCTTACAAACTCTTATTCATCGGGAAATCCTTTATAGCGTTAAGGACGATAGTACTTGTGTTTAATATCCGATATACAACTCAAAGATCTGGTCGTACATTTTTGAGAAAATCGATCGAAAGCTGAAAATATGTGTTAACGGTACAAAACTGTAACTACCGCAGTTCTTAGAAAGTCTAATTCATCGGGAAATCCTACATTCCGTTAAGGACGAAGGGTCTTGGGCTTAATATAAGATATACAACTCAAAGATCTGGTGGTACATTTTTGAGAAAATCGATCGAAAGCTATTACAAAACTGTATCTACCGCAGTTCTTAGAAAGTCTAATTCATCGGAAAATCCTTTATACCGTTAAGGGCGAAGGTCCTTGTGCTTAATATCCGATATACAACTAAAAGATCTGGTCGTACATTTTTGAGAAAATCGATCGAAAGCTGAAAATATGTGTTAACGGTACAAAACTGTAACTACCGTAGTTCTTAGAAACTCTTATTCATCGGAAACTCCTTTATACCGTTAAGGACGAAGGTCCTTGTGCTTAATATCCAATATACAACTGAAAGATATGGTCGTACATTTTTGAGAAAATCGATCGAAAGCTGATAATATGTTTTAACGGTAAAAAACTGTAACTTCCGTAGTTCTTACAAACTCTAATTCATCGGAAAATCCTTTATACCGTTAAGGACGAAGGTCCTTGTGCTTAATAGCCGTTATACAAATCAAAGATCTGGTCGTACATTTTTTAGAAAATCGATCGAAAGCTGAAAATATGTGTTAACGGTACAAAACTGTAACTACCGTTGTTCTTACAAACTCTAATTCATCGGGAAATCCTTTATACTGTTAAGAACGAAGGTTCTTGTGCTTAATATCCGATATACAACTCAAAGATCTGATCGTACATTTTTGAGAAAACAGATCGGAAGCTGAAAATATGTGTTAACGGTACAAAACTGTAACTACCGTTGTTCTTACAAACTCGAATTCATCGGGAAATCCTTTATACAGTTAAGAACGAATGTTCTTGTGCTTAATATCCGATATACAATTCAAAGATCTGGTCGTACATTTTTGAGAAAATCGATCGAAAGTTGATTATATGTGTTAATGGTACAAAACTCTACCTACCGTAGTTCTTACAAACTCTAATTTATCGGGGAATCCTTTATACCGTTAAGGGCGAAGGTTCTTGTGCTTAATATCCGATATACAACTCAAAGATCTGGTGGTACATTTTTGAGAAAATCGATCGAAAGCTGATAATATGTGTTAACGGTACAAAACTCTAACTACCGTAGTTCTTAGAAACTCTAATTCGTCGGGAAATTTTTTATACCGTTAAGGACGAAGGTCCTTGCGCTTAATAACCGATGTACATCTCAAAGATCTGGTCATATATTTTTGAGAAATTCGATCGAAAGCTGATAATATGTGTTAACGGTACAAAACTGTAACTACCGTAGTTCGTACAAACTCTAATTCATCGGGAAATCCTTTATACCGTTAAGGACGAAGGTCCTTGTGCTTAAAAGCCGATATACAACTCAAAGATCTGCTCGTACATTTTTGAGAAAATCGATCGAATGCTGATAGTATGTGTTAACGGTACAAAACGGTAACTACCGTAGTTCTTAGAAACTCTAATTCATCGGGAAATCCTTTATACCGTTAAGGACGAAGGTCCTTGTGCTTAAAAGCCGATATACAACTCAAAGATCTGGTGGTACATTTTTGAGAAAATCGATCGAAAGCTGAAAATATGTGTTCAGGGCACAAAACCGTAACTACCGTAGTTCTTACAAACTCTAATTCATCGGGAAATCCTTTATAGCGTTAAGCACGAAGGTCCTTGTGTTTAATATCCGATATACAACTCAAAGATATATCCGATATATATCCGCTAATATCCGATAAACAACTCAATCGATCGAAAGCTGATAATATGTGTTAACGATACAAAACTGTAACTACCGTAGTTCTTACAAACTCTAATTCATCGGGAAATCCTTTATAGCGTTAAGGACGAAGGTCCTTGTGTTTAATATCCGATATGCTACTCAAAGATCTGGTCATACATTTTTGAGAAAATCGATCGAAAGCTAAAAATATGTGTTAACGCTACAAAACTGTAACTACCGTTGTTCTTACAAACTCTAATTCATCGGGAAATCCTTTATACTCTTAAGAACGAAGGTCCTTGTGCTTAATATCCGATATACAACACAAAGATCTGGTCGTACATTTTTGAGAAAATCGATCGAAAGCTGAAAATATGTGTTAACGGTACAAAACTGTAACTACCGTAGTTCTTAGAAACTCTAATTCATCGGAAAATCCTTTATACCGTTTAGGACGAAGGTCCTTGTGCTTAATATCCGATATACAACTCAAAGATCTGCTCGTACATTTTTGAGAAAATCGATCGAAAGCTGATAGTAAGTGTTAACGGTACAAAACGGTAACTACCGTAGGTCTTAGAAACTCTAATTCATCGGGAAATCCTTTATACCGTTAAGGACGAAGGTCTTTGTGCTTAAAAGCCGATATACAACTCAAAGATCTGATGGTACATTTTTGAGAAAATCGATCGAAAGCTGAAAATATGTGTTCAGGGCACAAAACCGTAACTACCGCAGTTCTTACAAACTCTAATTCATCGGGAAATCCTTTATAGCGTTAAGCACGAAGGTCCTTGTGTTTTATATCCGATATACAACTCAAAGATATATCCGATACATATCCGATAATATCCGATAAACAACTCAATCGATCGAAAGCTGGTAATATGTGTTAACGATACAAAACTGTAACTACCGTAGTTCTTACAAACTCTAATTCATCGGGAAATCCTTTATAGCGTTAAGGACGAAGGTCCTTGTGTTTAATATTTGATATGCAACTCAAAGATCTGGTCGTACATTTTTTAGAATATCGATCGAAAGCTAAAAATATGTGTTAACGCTACAAAACTGTAACTACCGTTGTTCTTACAAACTCTAATTCATCGGGAAATCCTTTATACTGTTAAGAACGAAGGTCCTTGTGCTTAATATCCGATATACAACACAAAGATCTGGTCGTACATTTTTGAGAAAATCGATCGAAAGCTGAAAATATGTGTTAACGCTACAAAACTGTAACTACCGTAGTTCTTACAAACTCTTATTCATCGGGAAATCCTTTATAGCGTTAAGGACGATAGTACTTGTGTTTAATATCCGATATACAACTCAGAGATTTGGTCGTACATTTTTGAGAAAATCGATCGAAAGCTGAAAATATGTGTTAACGCTACAAAACTGTAACTACCGTTGTTCTTAGAAACTCTAATTCATCGGAAACTCCTTTATACCGTTAAAGACGAAGGTCCTTGTGCTTAATGTCCGATATACAACTGAAAGATCTGGTCGTACATTTTTGAGAAAATCGATCGAAAGCTGAAAATATGTGTTAACGGTACAAAACTGTAACTACCGTAGTTCTTAGAAACTCTTATTCATCGGAAACTCCTTTATACCGTTAAGGACGAAGGTCCTTGTGCTTAATATCCGATATACAACTGAAAGATATGGTCGTACATTTTTGAGAAAATCGATCGAAAGCTGATGATATGTTTTAACGGAAAAAAACTGTAACTTCCGTAGTTCTTACAAACTCTAATTCATCAGGAAATCCTTTATACCGTTCAAAACGAAGGTCCTTGTGCTTAATAGCCGATAAAAAACTCAAATACGGTACAAAACTGTAACTACCGTTGTTCTTACAAACTTTAATTCATCGGAAAATTCTTAATACCGTTAAGGAAGGAGGTCCTTGTGCTTAATATCCGATATAAAACTCAAAGATCTGGTGGTACATTTTTGAGAAAATCGATCGAAAGCTGATAATATGTGTTAACGATACAAAACTGTAACTACCGTAGTTCTTACAAACTCTCATTCATCGGGGAATCCTTTATACTGTTAAGGGCGAAGGTTCTTGTGCTTAATATCCGATATACAACTCAAAGATCTGGTGGTACATTTTTGAGAAAATCGATCGAAAGCTGATAATATGTGTTAACGAAACAAAACTGTAACTACCGTAGTTCTTGGAAACTCTAATTCATCGGGGAATCCTTTATTCCGTTAAGGACGAAGGTCCTTGTGCTTAATATCCGATATACAACTCAAAGATCTGGTCGTACATTTTTGAGAAAATCGATCGAAAGTTGATAATATGTGTTACTGGTACAAAACTGTACCTACCGTAGTTCTTACAAACTCTTATTCAACGGGAAATCCTTTATAGCGTTAAAGGATATACAACTCAAAGATCTAATCGTACGTTTTTGAGAAAACAGATCGGAAGCTGAAAATATGTGTTAACGGTACAAAACTGTAACTACCGTTGTTCTTACAAACTTTAATTAATCGGAAAATTCTTAATACCGTTAAGGACGAAGGTCCTTGTGCTTATTATCCGGTATACATCTCAAAGATCTGTTCATACATTTTTGAGAAAATCGATCGAAAGCTGATAATGTGTGTTCACGGTACAAAACTGTAACAACCGTAGTTCTTAGAAACTCTAATTTATCGGAAAATCCTTTATACCGTTAAGGACGAAGGTCCTTGTGCTTAATACCCGATATTCAACTCAAAGATCTGGTCGTACATTTTTGAGAAAATCGATCGAAAGCTGAAAATATGTGTTAACGGTACAAAACTGTAACTACCGTAGTTCTTAGAAACTCTAATTCATCGGAAAATCTTTTATACCGTTAAGGACGAAGGTCCTTGTGCTTAATATCCGATATACAACTCAAAGATCTGCTCGTACATTTTTGAGAAAATCGATCGAAACCTGAAAATATGTGTTAACGCTGCAAAACTGTAACTACCGTAGTTCTTACAAACTCGTATTCATCGAGAAATCCTTTATAGCGTTAAGGACGAAGGTCCTTGTGCTTAATATCCGATATACAACTCAAAGATCTGGTCGTACATTTTTGAGAAAATCGATCGAAAGCTGAAAATATGTGTTAACGGTACAAAACTGTAACTACCGTAGTTCTTAGAAACTCTTATTCATCGGAAAATCCTTTATACCGTTAAGGACGAAGGTCTTTGTGCTTAATAGCCGATATACAACTCAAAGACGGTACAAAACTGTAACTACCGTTGTTCTTAAAAACTTTAATTCATCGGAAAATTCTTAATACCGTTAAGGAAGGAGGTCCTTGTGCTTAATATCCGATATACAACTCAAAGATCTGGTCGTACATTTTTGAGAAAATCGATCGAAAGCTGAAAATATGTGTTAATGGTACAAAACTGTACCTACCGTAGTTCTTACAAACTCTTATTCATCGGGAAATCCTTTATAGCGTTAAAGGATATACAACTCAAAGATCTGATCGTACGTTTTTGAGAAAACAGATCGTAAGCTGAAAATATGTGTTAACGGTACAAAACTGTAACTACCGTTGTTCTTACAAACTTTAATTAATCGGAAAATTCTTAATACCGTTAAGGACGAAGGTCCTTGTGCTTAATATCAGATATACAACTCAAAGATCTGGTCGTACATTTTTGGAAAATCGATCGAAAGCTGATAATATGTGTTTACGGTACAAAACTGTAACTACCGTAGTGCTTAGAAAATCTAATTCGTCGGGAAATCCTATATTCCGTTAAAGACGAAGGGTCTTGGGCTTAATATAAGATATACAACTCAAAGATCTGGTGGTACATTTTTGAGAAAATCGATCGAAAGCTGATAATATGTGTTTACGGTACAAAACTGTAACTACCGTAGTGCTTAGAAAATCTAATTCGTCGGGAAATCTTTTATACCGTTAAGGACGAAGGTCCTTGCGCTTAATATCCGATATACATCTCAAAGATCTGGTCATACATTTTTGAGAAATTCGATCGAAAGCTGATAATATGTGTTAACGGTACAAAACTGTAACTACCGTAGTTCTTACAAACTCTTATTCATCGGGAAATCCTTTATAGCGTTAAGGACGATAGTACTTGTGTTTAATATCCGATATACAACTCAAAGATCTGGTCGTACATTTTTGAGAAAATCGATCGAAAGCTGAAAATATGTGTTAACGGTACAAAACTGTAACTACCGTAGTTCTTAGAAACTCTAATTCATCGGAAAATCTTTTATACCGTTAAGGACGAAGGTCCTTGTGCTTAATATCCGATATACAACTGAAAGATCTGGTCGTACATTTTTGAGAAAATCGATCGAAAGCTGAAAATATGTGTTAACGGTACAAAACTGTAACTACCGTAGTTCTTAGAAACTCTTATTCATCGGAAACTCCTTTATACCGTTAAGGACGAAGGTCCTTGTGCTTAATATCCGATATACAACTGAAAGATCTGGTCGTACATTTTTGAGAAAATCGATCGAAAGCTGAAAATATGTCTTAACGGTACAAAACTGTAACTACCGTAGTTCTTAGAAACTCTTATTCATCGGAAACTCCTTTATACCGTTAAGGACGAAGGTCCTTGTGCTTAATATCCGATATACAACTGAAAGATATGGTCGTACATTTTTGAGAAAATCGATCGAAAGCTGATAATATGTTTTAACGGTAAAAAACTGTAACTTCCGTAGTTCTTACAAACTCTAATTCATCAGGAAATCCTTTATACCGTTAAAAACGAAGGTCCTTGTGCTTAATAGCCGATATACAACTCAAAGACGGTACAACACTGTAACTACCGTTGTTCTTACAAACTTTAATTCATCGGAAAATTCTTAATACCGTTAAGGAAGGAGGTTCTTGTGCTTAATATCCGATATAAAACTCAAAGATCTGCTCGTTTATTTTTGAGAAAATCGATCGAAAGCTGATAATATGTGTTAACGATACAAAACTGTAACTACCGTAGTTCTTACAAACTCTCATTCATCGGGGAATCCTTTATACTGTTAAGGGCGAAGGTTCTTGTGCTTAATATCCGATATACAACTCAAAGATCTGGTGGTACATTTTTGAGAAAATCGATCGAAAGCTGATAATATGTGTTAACGAAACAAAACTGTAACTACCGTAGTTCTTAAAAACTCTAATTCATCGGGGAATCCTTTATTCCGTTAAGGACGAAGGTCCTTGAGCTTATTATCCGGTATACATCTCAAAGATCTGTTCATACATTTTTGAGAAAATCGATCGAAAGCTGATAATGTGTGTTCACGGTACAAAACTGTAACAACCGTACTTCTTCGAAACTCTAATTTATCGGAAAATCCTTTATACCGTTAAGGACGAAGGTCCTTGTACTTAATACCCGAAATTCAACTCAAAGATCTGGTCGTACATTTTTGAGAAAATCGATCGAAAGCTGAAAATATGTGTTAACGGTACACAACTGTAACTACCGTTGTTCTTACAAACTCTAATTCATCGGGAAATCCTTTATACTGTTAAGAACGAAGGTTCTTGTGCTTAATATCCGATATACAACTCAAAGATCTGATCGTACATTTTTGAGAAAACAGATCGGAAGCTGAAAATATGTGTTAACGGTACAAAACTGTAACTACCGTTGTTCTTACAAACTCGAATTCATCGGGAAATCCTTTATACTGTTAAGAACGAATGTTCTTGTGCTTAATATCCGATATACAATTCAAAGATCTGGTCGTACATTTTTGAGAAAATCGATCGAAAGTTGATTATATGTGTTAATGGTACAAAACTCTACCTACCGTAGTTCTTACAAACTCTAATTCATCGGAAAATCCTTTATACCGTTAAGGACGAAGGTCCTTGTGCTTAATAGCCGTTATACAAATCAAAGATCTGGTCGTACATTTTTTAGAAAATCGATCGAAAGCTGAAAATATGTGTTAACGGTACAAAACTGTAACTACCGTTGTTCTTACAAACTCTAATTCATCGGGAAATCCTTTATACTGTTAAGAACGAAGGTTCTTGTGCTTAATATCCGATATACAACTCAAAGATCTGATCGTACATTTTTGAGAAAACAGATCGGAAGCTGAAAATATGTGTTAACGGTACAAAACTGTAACTACCGTTGTTCTTACAAACTCGAATTCATCGGGAAATCCTTTATACTGTTAAGAACGAATGTTCTTGTGCTTAATATCCGATATACAATTCAAAGATCTGGTCGTACATTTTTGAGAAAATCGATCGAAAGTTGATTATATGTGTTAATGGTACAAAACTCTACCTACCGTAGTTCTTACAAACTCTAATTAATCGGGGAATCCTTTATACCGTTAAGGGCGAAGGTTCTTGTGCTTAATATCCGATATACAACTCAAAGATCTGGTGGTACATTTTTGAGAAAATCGATCGAAAGCTGATAATATGTGTTAACGGTACAAAACTGTAACTACCGTAGTTCTTAGAAACTCTAATTCGTCGGGAAATTTTTTATACCGTTAAGGACGAAGGTCCTTGCGCTTAATAACCGATGTACATCTCAAAGATCTGGTCATATATTTTTGAGAAATTCGATCGAAAGCTGATAATATGTGTTAACGGTACAAAACTGTAACAACCGTAGTTCGTAGAAACTCTAATTCATCGGGAAATCCTTTATACCGTTAAGGACGAAGGTCCTTGTGCTTAAAAGCCGATATACAACTCAAAGATCTGCTCGTACATTTTCGAGAAAATCGATCGAATGCTGATAATGTGTGTTAACGGTACAAAACGGTAACTACCGTAGTTCTTAGAAACTCTAATTCATCGGGAAATCCTTTATACCGTTAAGGACGAAGGTCCTTGTGCTTAAAAGCCGATATACAACTCAAAGATCTGGTGGTACATTTTTGAGAAAATCGATCGAAAGCTGAAAATATGTGTTCAGGGCACAAAACCCTAACTACCGTAGTTCTTACAAACTCTAATTCATCGGGAAATCCTTTATAGCGTTAAGCACGAAGGTCCTTGTGTTTAATATCCGATATACAACTCAAAGATATATCCGATATATATCCGCTAATATCCGATAAACAACTCAATCGATCGAAAGCTGATAATATGTGTTAACGATACAAAACTGTAACTACCGTAGTTCTTACAAACTCTAATTCATCGGGAAATCCTTTATAGCGTTAAGGACGAAGGTCCTTGTGTTTAATATCCGATATGCTACTCAAAGATCTGGTCATACATTTTTGAGAAAATCGATCGAAAGCTAAAAATATGTGTTAACGCTACAAAACTGTAACTACCGTAGTTCTTACAAACTCTTATTCATCGGGAAATCCTTTATAGCGTTAAGGACGAAGGTCCTTGTGTTTAATATCCGATATGCTACTCAAAGATCTGGTCATACATTTTTGAGAAAATCGATCGAAAGCTGAAAATATGTGTTCAGGGCACAAAACCCTAACTACCGTAGTTCTTAGAAACTCTAATTCATCGGGAAATCCTTTATACCGTTAAGGACGAAGGTCCTTGTGCTTAAAAGCCGATATACAACTCAAAGATCTGATGGTACATTTTTGAGAAAATCGATCGAAAGCTGAAAATATGTGTTCAGGGCACAAAACCGTAACTACCGCAGTTCTTACAAACTCTAATTCATCGGGAAATTCTTTATAGCGTTAAGCACGAATGTCCTTGTGTTTTATATCCGATATACAACTCAAAGATATATCCGATACATATCCGATAATATCCGATAAACAACTCAATCGATCGAAAGCTGGTAATATGTGTTAACGATACAAAACTGTAACTACCGTAGTTCTTACAAACTCTAATTCATCGGGAAATCCTTTATAGCGTTAAGGACGAAGGTCCTTGTGTTTAATATTTGATATGCAACTCAAAGATCTGGTCGTACATTTTTTAGAATATCGATCGAAAGCTAAAAATATGTGTTAACGCTACAAAACTGTAACTACCGTTGTTCTTACAAACTCTAATTCATCGGGAAATCCTTTATACTGTTAAGAACGAAGGTCCTTGTGCTTAATATCCGATATACAACACAAAGATCTGGTCGTACATTTTTGAGAAAATCGATCGAAAGCTGAAAATATGTGTTAACGCTACAAAACTGTAACTACCGTAGTTCTTACAAACTCTTATTCATCGGGAAATCCTTTATAGCGTTAAGGACGATAGTACTTGTGTTTAATATCCGATATACAACTCAGAGATTTGGTCGTACATTTTTGAGAAAATCGATCGAAAGCTGAAAATATGTGTTAACGCTACAAAACTGTAACTACCGTTGTTCTTAGAAACTCTAATTCATCGGAAACTCCTTTATACCGTTAAAGACGAAGGTCCTTGTGCTTAATGTCCGATATACAACTGAAAGATCTGGTCGTACATTTTTGAGAAAATCGATCGAAAGCTGAAAATATGTGTTAACGGTACAAAACTGTAACTACCGTAGTTCTTAGAAACTCTTATTCATCGGAAACTCCTTTATACCGTTAAGGACGAAGGTCCTTGTGCTTAATATCCGATATACAACTGAAAGATATGGTCGTACATTTTTGAGAAAATCGATCGAAAGCTGATGATATGTTTTAACGGTAAAAAACTGTAACTTCCGTAGTTCTTACAAACTCTAATTCATCAGGAAATCCTTTATACCGTTCAAAACGAAGGTCCTTGTGCTTAATAGCCGATAAAAAACTCAAAGACGGTACAAAACTGTAACTACCGTTGTTCTTACAAACTTTAATTCATCGGAAAATTCTTAATACCGTTAAGGAAGGAGGTCCTTGTGCTTAATATCCGATATAAAACTCAAAGATCTGGTGGTACATTTTTGAGAAAATCGATCGAAAGCTGATAATATGTGTTAACGATACAAAACTGTAACTACCGTAGTTCTTACAAACTCTCATTCATCGGGGAATCCTTTATACTGTTAAGGGCGAAGGTTCTTGTGCTTAATATCCGATATACAACTCAAAGATCTGGTGGTACATTTTTGAGAAAATCGATCGAAAGCTGATAATATGTGTTAACGGTATAAAACTGTAACTACCGTAGTTCTTTGAAACTCTAATTCATCGGGGAATCCTTTATTCCGTTAAGGACGAAGGTCCTTGTGCTTAATATCCGATATACAACTCAAAGATCTGGTCGTACATTTTTGAGAAAATCGATCGAAAGTTGATAATATGTGTTACTGGTACAAAACTGTACCTACCGTAGTTCTTACAAACTCTTATTCAACGAGAAATCCTTTATAGCGTTAAAGGATATACAACTCAAAGATCTGATCGTACGTTTTTGAGAAAACAGATCGGAAGCTGAAAATATGTGTAAATTGTACAAAACTGTAACTATCGTTGTTCTTACAAACTTTAATTCATCGGAAAATTCTTAATACCGTTAAGGATGGAGGTCCTTGTGCTTAATATCCGATATAAAACTCAAAGATCTGCTCGTACATTTTTGAGAAAATCGATCGAAAGCTGATAATAAGTGTTAACGATACAAAACTGTAACTACCGTAGTTCTTACAAACTCTCATTCATCGGGGAATCCTTTATACTGTTAAGGGCGAAGGTTCTTGTGCTTAATATCCGATATACAACTCAAAGATCTGGTGGTACATTTTTGAGAAAATCGATCGAAAGCTGATAATATGTGTTAACGAAACAAAACTGTAACTACCGTTGTTCTTAGAAACTCTAATTCATCGGAAACTCCTTTATACCGTTAAAGACGAAGGTCCTTGTGTTTAATATCCGATATACAACTGAAAGATCTGGTCGTACATTTTTGAGAAAATCGATCGAAAGCTGAAAATATGTGTTAACGGTACAAAACTGTAACTACCGTAGTTCTTAGAAACTCTTATTCATCGGAAACTCCTTTATACCGTTAAGGACGAAGGTCCTTGTGCTTAATATCCGATATACAACTGAAAGATCTGGTCGTACATTTTTGAGAAAATCGATCGAAAGCTGAAAATATGTGTTAACGGTACAAAACTGTAACTACCGTAGTTCTTAGAAACTCTTATTCATCGGAAACTCCTTTATACCGTTAAGGACGAAGGTCCTTGTGCTTAATATCCGATATACAACTGAAAGATATGGTCGTACATTTTTGAGAAAATCGATCGAAAGCTGATAATATGTTTTAACGGTAAAAAACTGTAACTTCCGTAGTTCTTACAAACTCTAATTCATCAGGAAATCCTTTATACCGTTAAAAAAGAAGGTCCTTGTGCTTAATAGCCGATATACAACTCAAAGACGGTACAAAACTGTAACTATCGTTGTTCTTACAAACTTTAATTCATCGGAAAATTCTTAATACCGTTAAGGAAGGAGGTCCTTGTGCTTAATATCCGATATAAAACTCAAAGATCTGCTCGTACATTTTTGAGAAAATCGATCGAAAGCTGATAATATGTGTTAACGATACAAAACTGTAACTACCGTAGTTCTTACAAACTCTCATTCATCGGGGAATCCTTTATACTGTTAAGGGCGAAGGTTCTTGTGCTTAATATCCGATATACAACTCAAAGATCTGGTGGTACATTTTTGAGAAAATGGATCGAAAGCTGATAATATGTGTTAACGAAACAAAACTGTAACTACCGTAGTTCTTAGAAACTCTAATTCATCGGGGAATCCTTTATTCCGTTAAGGACGAAGGTCCTTGAGCTTATTATCCGGTATACATCTCAAAGATCTGTTCATACATTTTTGAGAAAATCGATCGAAAGCTGATAATGTGTGTTCACGGTACAAAACTGTAACAACCTTAGTTCTTCGAAACTCTAATTTATCGGAAAATCCTTTATACCGTTAAGGACGAAGGTCCTTGTACTTAATACCCGAAAAAAAAATACCACTGAAAATATGTGTTAACGGTACAAAACTGTAACTACCGTAGTTCTTAGAAACTCTAATTCATCGGAAAATCCTTTATACCGTTAAGGACGAAGGTCCTTGTACTTAATACCCGAAAAAAAAATACCACTGAAAATATGTGTTAACGGTACAAAACTGTAACTACCGTAGTTCTTAGAAACTCTAATTCATCGGAAAATCCTTTATACCGTTAAGGACGAAGGTCCTTGTGCTTAATATCCGATATACATCTCAAAGATCTGGTCATACATTTTTGAGAAATTCGATCGAAAGCTGATAATATGTGTTAACGGTACAAAACTGTAACTACCGTAGTTCTTACAAACTCTTATTCATCGGGAAATCCTTTATAGCGTTTAGGACGATAGTACTTGTGTTTAATATCCGATATACAACTCAAAGACCTGGTCGTACATTTTTGAGAAAATCGATCGAAAGCTGAAAATATGTGTTAACGCTACAAAACTGTAACTACCGTTGTTCTTAGAAACTCTAATTCATCGGAAACTCCTTTATACCGTTAAAGACGAAGGTCCTTGTGCTTAATATCCGATATACAACTGAAAGATCTGGTCGTACATTTTTGAGAAAATCGATCGAAAGCTGAAAATATGTGTTAACGGTACAAAACTGTAACTACCGTAGTTCTTAGAAACTCTTATTCATCGGAAACTCCTTTATACCGTTAAGGACGAAGGTCCTTGTGCTTAATATCCGATATACAACTGAAAGATATGGTCGTACATTTTTGAGAAAATCGATCGAAAGCTGATGATATGTTTTAACGGTAAAAAACTGTAACTTCCGTAGTTCTTACAAACTCTAATTCACCAGGAAATCCTTTATACCGTTCAAAACGAAGGTCCTTGTGCTTAATAGCCGCTATACAACTCAAAGACGGTACAAAACTGTAACTACCGTTGTTCTTACAAACTTTAATTCATCGGAAAATTCTTAATACCGTTAAGGAAGGAGGTCCTTGTGCTTAATATCAGATATACAACTCAAAGATCTGGTCGTACATTTTTGAGAAAATCGATCGAAAGCTGAAAATATGTGTTAATGGTACAAAACTGTACCTACCGTAGTTCTTACAAACTCTTATTCATCGGGAAATCCTTTATAGAGTTAAAGGATATACAACTCAAAGATCTGATCGTACGTTTTTGAGAAAACAGATCGGAAGCTGAAAATATGTGTTAACGGTACAAAACTGTAACTACCGTTGTTCTTACAAACTTTAATTAATCGGAAAATTCTTAATACCGTTAAGGACGAAGGTCCTTGTGCTTAATATCAGATATACAACTCAAAGATCTGGTCGTACATTTTTGGAAAATCGATCGTAAGCTGATAATATGTGTTTACGGTACAAAACTGTAACTACCGTAGTGCTTAGAAAATCTAATTCGTCGGGAAATGCTATATTCCGTTAAAGACGAAGGGTCTTGGGCTTAATATAAGATATACAACTCAAAGATCTGGTGGTACATTTTTGAGAAAATCGATCGAAAGCTGATAATATGTGTTTACGGTACAAAACTGTAACTACCGTAGTGCTTAGAAAATCTAATTCGTCGGGAAATCTTTTATACCGTTAAGGACGAAGGTCCTTGTACTTAATACCCGATATTCAACTCAAAGATCTGGTCGTACATTTTTGAGAAAATCGATCGAAAGCTGAAAATATGTGTTAACGGTACAAAACTGTAACTACCGTAGTTCTTACAAACTCTTATTCATCGGGAAATCCTTTATAGCGTTTAGGACGATAGTACTTGTGTTTAATATCCGATATACAACTCAAAGACCTGGTCGTACATTTTTGAGAAAATCGATCGAAAGCTGAAAATATGTGTTAACGGTACAAAACTGTAACTACCGTAGTTCTTAGAAACTCTTATTCATCGGAAAATCCTTTATACCGTTAAGGACGAAGGTCCTTGTACTTAATACCCGATATTCAACTCAAAGATCTGGTCGTACATTTTTGAGAAAATCGATCGAAAGCTGAAAATATGTGTTAACGGTACAAAACTGTAACTACCGTAGTTCTTAGAAACTCTAATTCATCGGAAAATCCTTTATACCGTTAAGGACGAAGGTCCTTGGGATTAATATCCGATATACAACTCAAAGATCTACCCGTACATTTTTGAGAAAATCGATCGAAACCTGAAAATATGTGTTAACGCTGCAAAACTGTAACTACCGTAGTTCTTACAAACTCGTATTCATCGAGAAATCCTTTATAGCGTTAAGGACGAAGGTCCTTGTGCTTAATATCCGATATACAACTCAAAGATCTGGTCGTACATTTTTGAGAAAATCGATCGAAAATTGATAATATGTGTTAATGGTACAAAACTGTACCTACCGTAGTTCTTACAAACTCTTATTCATCGGGAAATCCTTTATAGCGTTAAAGGATATACAACTCAAAGATCTGATCGTACGTTTTTGAGAAAATCGATCGAAACCTGATAATATGTGTTAACAGTACAAAACTGTAAATACCGTTGTTCTTACAAACTTTAATTAATCGGAAAATTCTTAATACCGTTAAGGACGAAGGTCCTTGTGCTTAATATCAGATATACAACTCAAAGATCTGGTCGTACATTTTTGAGAAAATCGATCGAAAGCTGATAATGTGTGTTAACGGTACAAATCTGTAACAACCGTAGTTCTTACAAACTCTAATTCATCAGGAAATCCTTTATTCCGTTAAGAACGAAGGTCCTTGTGCTTAATAGCCGATATACAACTCAAAGACGGTACAAACCTGTAACTACCGTTGTTCTTACAAGCTTTAATTCATCGGAAAATTCTTAATACCGTTAAGGAAGAAGGTCCTTGTGCTTAAGATCCGATATAAAACTCAAAGATCTGGTGGTACATTTTTGAGAAAATCGATCGAAAGCTGATAATATGTGTTAACGATACAAAACTGTAACTACCGTAGTTCTTACAAAATCTAATTCATCGGGGAATCCTTTATACCGTTAAGGGCGAAGGTTCTTGTGCTTAATATCCGATATACAACTCATAGATCTGGTGGTACATTTTTGAGAAAATCGATCGAAAGCTGATAATATGTGTTAACGGTACAAAACTGTAACTACCGCAGTTCTTAGAAACTCTAATTCATCGGGAAATCCTATATTCCGTTAAGGACGAAGGGTCTTGGGCTTAATATAAGATATACAACTCAAAGATCTGGTGGTACATTTTTGAGAAAATCGATCGAAAGCTGATAATATGTGTTTACGGTACAAAACTGTAACTACCGTAGTGCTTAGAAAATCTAATTCGTCGGGAAATCTTTTATACCGTTAAGGACGAAGGTCCTTGTGCTTAATATCAGATATACAACTCAAAGATCTGGTCGTACATTTTTTAGAAAATCGATCGAAAGCTGATAATATGTGTTTACGGTACAAAACTGTAACTACCGTAGTTCTTACAAACTCTTATTCATCGGGAAATCCTTTATAGCGTTAAGGACGATAGTACTTGTGTTTAATATCCGATATACAACTCAAAGATCTGGTCGTACATTTTTGAGAAAATCGATCGAAAGCTGATAATATGTGTTAACGCTACAAAACTGTAATTACCGTTGTTCTTAGAAACTCTAATTCATCGGAAACTTCTTTATACCGTTAAAGACGAAGGTCCTTGTGCTTAATATCCGATATACAACTGAAAGATCTGGTCGTACATTTTTGAGAAAATCGATCGAAAGCTGAAAATATGTGTTAACGGTACAAAACTGTAACTACCGTAGTTCTTAGAAACTCTTATTCATCGGAAACTCCTTTATACCGTTAAGGACGAAGGTCCTTGTGCTTAATATCCGATATACAACTGAAAGATCTGGTCGTACATTTTTGAGAAAATCGATCGAAAGCTGAAAATATGTGTTAACGGTACAAAACTGTAACTACCGTAGTTCTTAGAAACTCTTATTCATCGGAAACTCCTTTATACCGTTAAGGACGAAGGTCTTGTGCTTAATATCCGATATACAACTGAAAGATATGGTCGTACATTTTTGAGAAAATCGATCGAAAGCTGATAATAAGTTTTAACGGTACAAAACTGTAACTACCGTAGTGCTTAGAAAATCTAATTCGTCGATAAATCCTATATTCCGTTAAAGACGAATTGTCTTGGGCTTAATATAAGATATACAACTCAAAGATCTGGTGGTACATTTTTGAGAAAATCGATCGAAAGCTGATAATATGTGCTTAGGGTAGAAAACTGTAACTACCGTAGTGCTTAGAAAATCTAATTCGTCGGGAAATCTTTTATACCGTTAAGGACGAAGGTCCTTGTGCTTAATATCAGATATACAACTCAAAGATCTGGTCGTACATTTTTGAGAAAATCGATCGAAAGCTGATAATATGTGTTTACGGTACAAAACTGTAACTACCGAGTGCTTAGAAAATCTTATTCGTCGGGAAATCCTATATTCCGTTAAAGACGAAGGGTCTTGGGCTTAATATAAGATATACAACTCAAAGATCTGGTGGTACATTTTTGAGAAAATCGATCGAAAGCTGATAATATGTGTTTACGGTACAAAACTGTAACTACCGTAGTGCTTAGAAAATCTAATTCGTCGGGAAATCTTTTATACCGTTAAGGACGAAGGTCCTTGCGCTTAATATCCGATATACATCTCAAAGATCTGGTCATACATTTTTGAGAAATTCGATCGAAAGCTGATATGTGTTAACGGTACAAAACTGTAACTACCGTAGTTCTTACAAACTCTTATTCATCGGGAAATCCTTTATAGCGTTAAGGACGATAGTACTTGTGTTTAATATCCGATATACAACTCAAAGATCTGGTCGTACATTTTTGAGAAAATCGATCGAAAGCTGAAAATATGTGTTAACGCTACAAAACTGTAATTACCGTTGTTCTTAGAAACTCTTATTCATCGGAAACTCCTTTATACCGTTAAGGACGAAGGTCCTTGTGCTTAATATCCGATATACAACTGAAAGATCTGGTCGTACATTTTTGAGAAAATCGATCGAAAGCTGAAAATATGTGTTAACGGTACAAAACTGTAACTACCGTAGTTCTTAGAAACTCTTATTCATCGGAAACTCCTTTATACCGTTAAGGACGAAGGTCCTTGTGCTTAATATCCGATATACAACTGAAAGATATGGTCGTACATTTTTGAGAAAATCGATCGAAAGCTGATAATATGTTTTAACGGTAAAAAACTGTAACTTCCGTAGTTCTTACAAACTCTAATTCATCAGGAAATCCTTTATACCGTTAAAAACGAAGGTCCTTGTGCTTAATAGCCGATATACAACTCAAAGATCTGCTCGTACATTTTTGAGAAAATCGATCGAAACCTGAAAATATGTGTTAACGCTGCAAAACTGTAACTACCGTAGTTCTTACAAACTCGTATTCATCGAGAAATCCTTTATAGCGTTAAGGAAGAAGGTCCTTGTGCTTAATATCCGATATACAACTCAAAGATCTGGTCGTACATTTTTGAGAAAATCGATCGAATGTTGATAATATGTGTTAATGGTACAAAACTGTACCTACCGTAGTTCTTACAAACTCTTATTCATCGGGAAATCCTTTATAGCGTTAAAGGATATACAACTCAAAGATCTGATCGTACGTTTTTGAGAAAATCGATCGAAAGTTGATAATATGTGTTAATGGTACAAAACTGTACTTACCGTAGTTCTTACAAACTCTAATTCATCGGGGAATCCTTTATACCGTTAAGGGCGAAGGTTCTTGTGCTTAATATCCGATATACAACTCAAAGATCTGGTCGTACATTTTTGAGAAAATCGATCGAAAGCTGATAATATGTGTTAACGGTACAAAACTGTAACTACCGCAGTTCTTAGAAAGTCTAATTCATCGGGAAATCCTATATTCCGTTAAGGACGAAGGGTCTTGGGCTTAATATAAGATATACAACTCAAAGATCTGGTGGTACATTTTTGAGAAAATCGATCGAAAGCTGATAATATGTGTTTACGGTACAAAACTGTAACTACCGTAGTGCTTAGAAAATCTAAGTCGTCGGGAAATATTTTATACCGTTAAGGACGAAGGTCCTTGCGGTTAATATCCGATATACATCTCAAAGATCTGGTCATACATTTTTGAGAAATTCGATCGAAAGCTGATAATATGTGTTAACGGTACAAAACTGTAACTACCGTAGTTCTTACAAACTCTTATTCATCGGGAAATCCTTTATAGCGTTAAGGACGATAGTACTTGTGTTTAATATCCGATATACAACTCAAAGATCTGGTCGTACATTTTTGAGAAAATCGATCGAAAGCTGAAAATATGTGTTAACGGTACAAAACTGTAACTACCGCAGTTCTTAGAAAGTCTAATTCATCGGGAAATCCTACATTCCGTTAAGGACGAAGGGTCTTGGGCTTAATATAAGATATACAACTCAAAGATCTGGTGGTACATTTTTGAGAAAATCGATCGAAAGCTATTACAAAACTGTATCTACCGCAGTTCTTAGAAAGTCTAATTCATCGGAAAATCCTTTATACCGTTAAGGGCGAAGGTCCTTGTGCTTAATATCCGATATACAACTTAAAGATCTGGTCGTACATTTTTGAGAAAATCGATCGAAAGCTGAAAATATGTGTTAACGGTACAAAACTGTAACTACCGTAGTTCTTAGAAACTCTTATTCATCGGAAACTCCTTTATACCGTTAAGGACGAAGGTCCTTGTGCTTAATATCCAATATACAACTGAAAGATATGGTCGTACATTTTTGAGAAAATCGATCGAAAGCTGATAATATGTTTTAACGGTAAAAAACTGTAACTTCCGTAGTTCTTACAAACTCTAATTCATCGGAAAATCCTTTATACCGTTAAGGACGAAGGTCCTTGTGCTTAATAGCCGTTATACAAATCAAAGATCTGGTCGTACATTTTTTAGAAAATCGATCGAAAGCTGAAAATATGTGTTAACGGTACAAAACTGTAACTACCGTTGTTCTTACAAACTCTAATTCATCGGGAAATCCTTTATACTGTTAAGAACGAAGGTTCTTGTGCTTAATATCCGATATACAACTCAAAGATCTGATCATACATTTTTGAGAAAACAGATCGGAAGCTGAAAATATGTGTTAACGGTACAAAACTGTAACTACCGTTGTTCTTACAAACTCGAATTCATCGGGAAATCCTTTATACTGTTAAGAACGAATGTTCTTGTGCTTAATATCCGATATACAATTCAAAGATCTGGTCGTACATTTTTGAGAAAATCGATCGAAAGTTGATTATATGTGTTAATGGTACAAAACTCTACCTACCGTAGTTCTTACAAACTCTAATTTATCGGGGAATCCTTTATACCGTTAAGGGCGAAGGTTCTTGTGCTTAATATCCGATATACAACTCAAAGATCTGGTGGTACATTTTTGAGAAAATCGATCGAAAGCTGATAATATGTGTTAACGGTACAAAACTCTAACTACCGTAGTTCTTAGAAACTCTAATTCGTCGGGAAATTTTTTATACCGTTAAGGACGAAGGTCCTTGCGCTTAATAACCGATGTACATCTCAAAGATCTGGTCATATATTTTTGAGAAATTCGATCGAAAGCTGATAATATGTGTTAACGGTACAAAACTGTAACTACCGTAGTTCGTAGAAACTCTAATTCATCGGGAAATCCTTTATACCGTTAAGGACGAAGGTCCTTGTGCTTAAAAGCCGATATACAACTCAAAGATCTGCTCGTACATTTTTGAGAAAATCGATCGAATGCTGATAGTATGTGTTAACGGTACAAAACGGTAACTACCGTAGTTCTTAGAAACTCTAATTCATCGGGAAATCCTTTATACCGTTAAGGACGAAGGTCCTTGTGCTTAAAAGCCGATATACAACTCAAAGATCTGGTGGTACATTTTTGAGAAAATCGATCGAAAGCTGAAAATATGTGTTAACGGTACAAAACTGTAACTACCGCAGTTCTTAGAAAGTCTAATTCATCGGGAAATCCTACATTCCGTTAAGGACGAAGGGTCTTGGGCTTAATATAAGATATACAACTCAAAGATCTGGTGGTACATTTTTGAGAAAATCGATCGAAAGCTATTACAAAACTGTATCTACCGCAGTTCTTAGAAAGTCTAATTCATCGGAAAATCCTTTATACCGTTAAGGGCGAAGGTCCTTGTGCTTAATATCCGATATACAACTTAAAGATCTGGTCGTACATTTTTGAGAAAATCGATCGAAAGCTGAAAATATGTGTTAACGGTACAAAACTGTAACTACCGTAGTTCTTAGAAACTCTTATTCATCGGAAACTCCTTTATACCGTTAAGGACGAAGGTCCTTGTGCTTAATATCCAATATACAACTGAAAGATATGGTCGTACATTTTTGAGAAAATCGATCGAAAGCTGATAATATGTTTTAACGGTAAAAAACTGTAACTTCCGTAGTTCTTACAAACTCTAATTCATCGGAAAATCCTTTATACCGTTAAGGACGAAGGTCCTTGTGCTTAATAGCCGTTATACAAATCAAAGATCTGGTCGTACATTTTTTAGAAAATCGATCGAAAGCTGAAAATATGTGTTAACGGTACAAAACTGTAACTACCGTTGTTCTTACAAACTCTAATTCATCGGGAAATCCTTTATACTGTTAAGAACGAATGTTCTTGTGCTTAATATCCGATATACAACTCAAAGATCTGCTCGTACATTTTTGAGAAAATCGATCGAATGCTGATAATATGTTTTAACGGTACAAAACTGTAACTACCGTTGTTCTTACAAACTTTAATTAATCGGAAAATTCTTAATACCGTTAAGGACGAAGGTCCTTGTGCTTAATATCAGATATACAACTCAAAGATCTGGTCGTACATTTTTGGAAAATCGATCGAAAGCTGATAATATGTGTTTACGGTACCAAACTGTAACTACCGTAGTGCTTAGAAAATCTAATTCGTCGGGAAATCCTATATTCCGTTAAAGACGAAGGGTCTTGGGCTTAATATAAGATATACAACTCAAAGATCTGGTGGTACATTTTTGAGAAAATCGATCGAAAGCTGATAATATGTGTTTACGGTACAAAACTGTAACTACCGTAGTGCTTAGAAAATCTAATTCGTCGGGAAATCTTTTATACCGTTAAGGACGAAGGTCCTTGCGCTTAATATCCGATATACATCTCAAAGATCTGGTCATTTTGAGAAATTCGATCGAAAGCTGATAATATGTGTTAACGGTACAAAACTGTAACTACCGTAGTTCTTACAAACTCTTATTCATCGGGAAATCCTTTATAGCGTTAAGGACGATAGTACTTGTGTTTAATATCCGATATACAACTCAAAGATCTGGTCGTACATTTTTGAGAAAATCGATCGAAAGCTGAAAATATGTGTTAACGCTACAAAACTGTAACTACCGTTGTTCTTAGAAACTCTAATTCATCGGAAACTCCTTTATACCGTTAAAGACGAAGGTCCTTGTGCTTAATATCCGATATACAACTGAAAGATCTGGTCGTACATTTTTGAGAAAATCGATCGAAAGCTGAAAATATGTGTTAACGGTACAAAACTGTAACTACCGTAGTTCTTAGAAACTCTTATTCATCGGAAACTCCTTTATACCGTTAAGGACGAAGGTCCTTGTGCTTAATATCCGATATACAACTGAAAGATCTGGTCGTACATTTTTGAGAAAATCGATCGAAAGCTGAAAATATGTCTTAACGGTACAAAACTGTAACTACCGTAGTTCTTAGAAACTCTTATTCATCGGAAACTCCTTTATACCGTTAAGGACGAAGGTCCTTGTGCTTAATATCCGATATACAACTGAAAGATATGGTCGTACATTTTTGAGAAAATCGATCGAAAGCTGATAATATGTTTTAACGGTAAAAAACTGTAACTTCCGTAGTTCTTACAAACTCTAATTCATCAGGAAATCCTTTATACCGTTAAAAACGAAGGTCCTTGTGCTTAATAGCCGATATACAACTCAAAGACGGTACAACACTGTAACTACCGTTGTTCTTACAAACTTTAATTCATCGGAAAATTCTTAATACTGTTAAGGAAGGAGGTTCTTGTGCTTAATATCCGATATAAAACTCAAAGATCTGCTCGTTTATTTTTGAGAAAATCGATCGAAAGCTGATAATATGTGTTAACGATACAAAACTGTAACTACCGTAGTTCTTACAAACTCTCATTCATCGGGGAATCCTTTATACCGTTAAGGGCGAAGGTTCTTGTGCTTAATATCCGATATACAACTCAAAGATCTGGTGGTACATTTTTGAGAAAATCGATCGAAAGCTGATAATATGTGTTAACGAAACAAAACTGTAACTACCGTAGTTCTTAGAAACTCTAATTCATCGGGGAATCCTTTATTCCGTTAAGGACGAAGGTCCTTGAGCTTATTATCCGGTATACATCTCAAAGATCTGTTCATACATTTTTGAGAAAATCGATCGAAAGCTGATAATGTGTGTTCACGGTACAAAACTGTAACAACCGTACTTCTTCGAAACTCTAATTTATCGGAAAATCCTTTATACCGTTAAGGACGAAGGTCCTTGTACTTAATACCCGAAATTCAACTCAAAGATCTGGTCGTACATTTTTGAGAAAATCGATCGAAAGCTGAAAATATGTGTTAACGGTACACAACTGTAACTACCGTTGTTCTTACAAACTCTAATTCATCGGGAAATCCTTTATACTGTTAAGAACGAAGGTTCTTGTGCTTAATATCCGATATACAACTCAAAGATCTGATCGTACATTTTTGAGAAAACAGATCGGAAGCTGAAAATATGTGTTAACGGTACAAAACTGTAACTACCGTTGTTCTTACAAACTCGAATTCATCGGGAAATCCTTTATACTGTTAAGAACGAATGTTCTTGTGCTTAATATCCGATATACAATTCAAAGATCTGGTCGTACATTTTTGAGAAAATCGATCGAAAGTTGATTATATGTGTTAATGGTACAAAACTCTACCTACCGTAGTTCTTACAAACTCTAATTCATCGGAAAATCCTTTATACCGTTAAGGACGAAGGTCCTTGTGCTTAATAGCCGTTATACAAATCAAAGATCTGGTCGTACATTTTTTAGAAAATCGATCGAAAGCTGAAAATATGTGTTAACGGTACAAAACTGTAACTACCGTTGTTCTTACAAACTCTAATTCATCGGGAAATCCTTTATACTGTTAAGAACGAAGGTTCTTGTGCTTAATATCCGATATACAACTCAAAGATCTGATCGTACATTTTTGAGAAAACAGATCGGAAGCTGAAAATATGTGTTAACGGTACAAAACTGTAACTACCGTTGTTCTTACAAACTCGAATTCATCGGGAAATCCTTTATACTGTTAAGAACGAATGTTCTTGTGCTTAATATCCGATATACAATTCAAAGATCTGGTCGTACATTTTTGAGAAAATCGATCGAAAGTTGATTATATGTGTTAATGGTACAAAACTCTACCTACCGTAGTTCTTACAAACTCTAATTAATCGGGGAATCCTTTATACCGTTAAGGGCGAAGGTTCTTGTGCTTAATATCCGATATACAACTCAAAGATATGGTGGTACATTTTTGAGAAAATCGATCGAAAGCTGATAATATGTGTTAACGGTACAAAACTGTAACTACCGTAGTTCTTAGAAACTCTAATTCGTCGGGAAATTTTTTATACCGTTAAGGACGAAGGTCCTTGCGCTTAATAACCGATGTACATCTCAAAGATCTGGTCATATATTTTTGAGAAATTCGATCGAAAGCTGATAATATGTGTTAACGGTACAAAACTGTAACTACCGTAGTTCGTAGAAACTCTAATTCATCGGGAAATCCTTTATACCGTTAAGGACGAAGGTCCTTGTGCTTAAAAGCCGATATACAACTCAAAGATCTGCTCGTACATTTTTGAGAAAATCGATCGAATGCTGATAATGTGTGTTAACGGTACAAAACGGTAACTACCGTAGTTCTTAGAAACTCTAATTCATCGGGAAATCCTTTATACCGTTAAGGACGAAGGTCCTTGTGCTTAAAAGCCGATATACAACTCAAAGATCTGGTGGTACATTTTTGAGAAAATCGATCGAAAGCTGAAAATATGTGTTCAGGGCACAAAACCGTAACTACCGTAGTTCTTACAAACTCTAATTCATCGGGAAATCCTTTATAGCGTTAAGCACGAAGGTCCTTGTGTTTAATATCCGATATACAACTCAAAGATATATCCGATATATATCCGCTAATATCCGATAAACAACTCAATCGATCGAAAGCTGATAATATGTGTTAACGATACAAAACTGTAACTACCGTAGTTCTTACAAACTCTAATTCATCGGGAAATCCTTTATAGCGTTAAGGACGAAGGTCCTTGTGTTTAATATCCGATATGCTACTCAAAGATCTGGTCATACATTTTTGAGAAAATCGATCGAAAGCTAAAAATATGTGTTAACGCTACAAAACTGTAACTACCGTTGTTCTTACAAACTCTAATTCATCGGGAAATCCTTTATACTCTTAAGAACGAAGGTCCTTGTGCTTAATATCCGATATACAACACAAAGATCTGGTCGTACATTTTTGAGAAAATCGATCGAAAGCTGAAAATATGTGTTAACGGTACAAAACTGTAACTACCGTAGTTCTTAGAAACTCTAATTCATCGGAAAATCCTTTATACCGTTTAGGACGAAGGTCCTTGTGCTTAATATCCGATATACAACTCAAAGATCTGCTCGTACATTTTTGAGAAAATCGATCGAAAGCTGATAGTAAGTGTTAACGGTACAAAACGGTAACTACCGTAGGTCTTAGAAACTCTAATTCATCGGGAAATCCTTTATACCGTTAAGGACGAAGGTCTTTGTGCTTAAAAGCCGATATACAACTCAAAGATCTGATGGTACATTTTTGAGAAAATCGATCGAAAGCTGAAAATATGTGTTCAGGGCACAAAACCGTAACTACCGCAGTTCTTACAAACTCTAATTCATCGGGAAATTCTTTATAGCGTTAAGCACGAAGGTCCTTGTGTTTTATATCCGATATACAACTCAAAGATATATCCGATACATATCCGATAATATCCGATAAACAACTCAATCGATCGAAAGCTGGTAATATGTGTTAACGATACAAAACTGTAACTACCGTAGTTCTTACAAACTCTAATTCATCGGGAAATCCTTTATAGCGTTAAGGACGAAGGTCCTTGTGTTTAATATTTGATATGCAACTCAAAGATCTGGTCGTACATTTTTTAGAATATCGATCGAAAGCTAAAAATATGTGTTAACGCTACAAAACTGTAACTACCGTTGTTCTTACAAACTCTAATTCATCGGGAAATCCTTTATACTGTTAAGAACGAAGGTCCTTGTGCTTAATATCCGATATACAACACAAAGATCTGGTCGTACATTTTTGAGAAAATCGATCGAAAGCTGAAAATATGTGTTAACGCTACAAAACTGTAACTACCGTAGTTCTTACAAACTCTTATTCATCGGGAAATCCTTTATAGCGTTAAGGACGATAGTACTTGTGTTTAATATCCGATATACAACTCAAAGATTTGGTCGTACATTTTTGAGAAAATCGATCGAAAGCTGAAAATATGTGTTAACGCTACAAAACTGTAACTACCGTTGTTCTTAGAAACTCTAATTCATCGGAAACTCCTTTATACCGTTAAAGACGAAGGTCCTTGTGCTTAATGTCCGATATACAACTGAAAGATCTGGTCGTACATTTTTGAGAAAATCGATCGAAAGCTGAAAATATGTGTTAACGGTACAAAACTGTAACTACCGTAGTTCTTAGAAACTCTTATTCATCGGAAACTCCTTTATACCGTTAAGGACGAAGGTCCTTGTGCTTAATATCCGATATACAACTGAAAGATATGGTCGTACATTTTTGAGAAAATCGATCGAAAGCTGATGATATGTTTTAACGGTAAAAAACTGTAACTTCCGTAGTTCTTACAAACTCTAATTCATCAGGAAATCCTTTATACCGTTCAAAACGAAGGTCCTTGTGCTTAATAGCCGATAAAAAACTCAAAGACGGTACAAAACTGTAACTACCGTTGTTCTTACAAACTTTAATTCATCGGAAAATTCTTAATACCGTTAAGGAAGGAGGTCCTTGTGCTTAATATCCGATATAAAACTCAAAGATCTGGTGGTACATTTTTGAGAAAATCGATCGAAAGCTGATAATATGTGTTAACGATACAAAACTGTAACTACCGTAGTTCTTACAAACTCTCATTCATCGGGGAATCCTTTATACTGTTAAGGGCGAAGGTTCTTGTGCTTAATATCCGATATACAACTCAAAGATCTGGTGGTACATTTTTGAGAAAATCGATCGAAAGCTGATAATATGTGTTAACGAAACAAAACTGTAACTACCGTAGTTCTTGGAAACTCTAATTCATCGGAAAATCCTTTATACCGTTAAGGACGAAGGTCCTTGTGCTTAATATCCGATATACAACTCAAAGATCTGCTCGTACATTTTTGAGAAAATCGATCGAAACCTGAAAATATGTGTTAACGCTGCAAAACTGTAACTACCGTAGTTCTTACAAACTCGTATTCATCGAGAAATCCTTTATAGCGTTAAGGACGAAGGTCCTTGTGCTTATTATCCGGTATACATCTCAAAGATCTGTTCATACATTTTTGAGAAAATCGATCGAAAGCTGATAATGTGTGTTCACGGTACAAAACTGTAACAACCGTAGTTCTTAGAAACTCTAATTTATCGGAAAATCCTTTATACCGTTAAGGACGAAGGTCCTTGTGCTTAATACCCGATATTCAACTCAAAGATCTGGTCGTACATTTTTGAGAAAATCGATCGAAAGCTGAAAATATGTGTTAACGGTACAAAACTGTAACTACCGTAGTTCTTAGAAACTCTAATTCATCGGAAAATCCTTTATACCGTTAAGGACGAAGGTCCTTGTGCTTAATATCCGATATACAACTCAAAGATCTGCTCGTACATTTTTGAGAAAATCGATCGAAACCTGAAAATATGTGTTAACGCTGCAAAACTCTAACTACCGTAGTTCTTACAAACTCGTATTCATCGAGAAATCCTTTATAGCGTTAAGGACGAAGGTCCTTGTGCTTAATATCCGATATACAACTCAAAGATCTGGTCGTACATTTTTGAGAAAATCGATCGAAAGCTGAAAATATGTGTTAACGGTACAAAACTGTAACTACCGTAGTTCTTAGAAACTCTTATTCATCGGAAAATCCTTTATACCGTTAAGGACGAAGGTCTTTGTGCTTAATAGCCGATATACAACTCAAAGACGGTACAAAACTGTAACTACCGTTGTTCTTAAAAACTTTAATTCATCGGAAAATTCTTAATACCGTTAAGGAAGGAGGTCCTTGTGCTTAATATCCGATATACAACTCAAAGATCTGGTCGTACATTTTTGAGAAAATCGATCGAAAGCTGAAAATATGTGTTAATGGTACAAAACTGTACCTACCGTAGTTCTTACAAACTCTTATTCATCGGGAAATCCTTTATAGCGTTAAAGGATATACAACTCAAAGATCTGATCGTACGTTTTTGAGAAAACAGATCGTAAGCTGAAAATATGTGTTAACGGTACAAAACTGTAACTACCGTTGTTCTTACAAACTTTAATTAATCGGAAAATTCTTAATACCGTTAAGGACGAAGGTCCTTGTGCTTAATATCAGATATACAACTCAAAGATCTGGTCGTACATTTTTGGAAAATCGATCGAAAGCTGATAATATGTGTTTACGGTACAAAACTGTAACTACCGTAGTGCTTAGAAAATCTAATTCGTCGGGAAATCCTATATTCCGTTAAAGACGAAGGGTCTTGGGCTTAATATAAGATATACAACTCAAAGATCTGGTGGTACATTTTTGAGAAAATCGATCGAAAGCTGATAATATGTGTTTACGGTACAAAACTGTAACTACCGTAGTGCTTAGAAAATCTAATTCGTCGGGAAATCTTTTATACCGTTAAGGACGAAGGTCCTTGCGCTTAATATCCGATATACATCTCAAAGATCTGGTCATACATTTTTGAGAAATTCGATCGAAAGCTGATAATATGTGTTAACGGTACAAAACTGTAACTACCGTAGTTCTTACAAACTCTTATTCATCGGGAAATCCTTTATAGCGTTAAGGACGATAGTACTTGTGTTTAATATCCGATATACAACTCAAAGATCTGGTCGTACATTTTTGAGAAAATCGATCGAAAGCTGAAAATATGTGTTAACGCTACAAAACTGTAACTACCGTTGTTCTTAGAAACTCTAATTCATCGGAAACTCCTTTATACCGTTAAAGACGAAGGTCCTTGTGCTTAATATCCGATATACAACTGAAAGATCTGGTCGTACATTTTTGAGAAAATCGATCGAAAGCTGAAAATATGTGTTAACGGTACAAAACTGTAACTACCGTAGTTCTTAGAAACTCTTATTCATCGGAAACTCCTTTATACCGTTAAGGACGAAGGTCCTTGTGCTTAATATCCGATATACAACTGAAAGATCTGGTCGTACATTTTTGAGAAAATCGATCGAAAGCTGAAAATATGTCTTAACGGTACAAAACTGTAACTACCGTAGTTCTTAGAAAATCTAATTCATCGGAAACTCCTTTATACCGTTAAGGACGAAGGTCCTTGTGCTTAATATCCGATATACAACTGAAAGATATGGTCGTACATTTTTGAGAAAATCGATCGAAAGCTGATAATATGTTTTAACGGTAAAAAACTGTAACTTCCGTAGTTCTTACAAACTCTAATTCATCAGGAAATCCTTTATACCGTTAAAAACGAAGGTCCTTGTGCTTAATAGCCGATATACAACTCAAAGACGGTACAAAACTGTAACTACCGTTGTTCTTACAAACTTTAATTCATCGGAAAATTCTTAATACCAATAAGGAAGGAGGTTCTTGTGCTTAATATCCGATATAAAACTCAAAGATCTGCTCGTTTATTTTTGAGAAAATCGATCGAAAGCTGATAATATGTGTTAACGATACAAAACTGTAACTACCGTAGTTCTTACAAACTCTCATTCATCGGGGAATCCTTTATACTGTTAAGGGCGAAGGTTCTTGTGCTTAATATCCGATATACAACTCAAAGATCTGGTGGTACATTTTTGAGAAAATCGATCGAAAGCTGATAATATGTGTTAACGAAACAAAACTGTAACTATCGTAGTTCTTAGAAACTCTAATTCATCGGGGAATCCTTTATTCCGTTAAGGACGAAGGTCCTTGAGCTTATTATCCGGTATACATCTCAAAGATCTGTTCATACATTTTTGAGAAAATTGATCGAAAGCTGATAATGTGTGTTCACGGTACAAAACTGTAACAACCGTAGTTCTTCGAAACTCTAATTTATCGGAAAATCCTTTATACCGTTAAGGACGAAGGTCCTTGTACTTAATACCCGAAATTCAACTCAAAGATCTGGTCGTACATTTTTGAGAAAATCGATCGAAAGCTGAAAATATGTGTTAACGGTACACAACTGTAACTACCGTAGTTCTTAGAAACTCTAATTCATCGGAAAATCCTTTATACCGTTAAGGACGAAGGTCCTTGTGCTTAATATCCGATATACAACTCAAAGATCTGCTCGTACATTTTTGAGAAAATCGATCGAAACCTGAAAATATGTGTTAACGCTGCAAAACTGTAACTACCGTAGTTCTTACAAACTCGTATTCATCGAGAAATCCTTTATAGCGTTAAGGACGAAGGTCCTTGTGCTTAATATCCGATATACAACTCAAAGATCTGGTCGTACATTTTTGAGAAAATCGATCGAAAGTTGATAATATGTGTTAATGGTACAAAACTGTACCTACCGTAGTTCTTACAAACTCTTATTCATCGGGAAATCCTTTATAGCGTTAAAGGATATACAACTCAAAGATCTGATCGTACGTTTTTGAGAAAATCGATCGAAACCTGATAATATGTGTTAACGGTACAAAACTGTAAATACCGTTGTTCTTACAAACTTTAATTAATCGGAAAATTCTTAATACCGTTAAGGACGAAGGTCCTTGTGCTTAATATCAGATATACAACTCAAAGATCTGGTCGTACATTTTTGAGAAAATCGATCGAAAGCTGATAATGTGTGTTAACGGTACAAATCTGTAACAACCGTAGTTCTTACAAACTCTAATTCATCAGGAAATCCTTTATTTCGTTAAGAACGAAGGTCCTTGTGCTTAATAGCCGATATACAACTCAAACACGGTACAAAACTGTAACTACCGTTGTTCTTACAAACTTTAATTCATCGGAAAATTCTTAATACCGTTAAGGAAGAAGGTCCTTGTGCTTAATATCCGATATAAAACTCAAAGATCTGGTGGTACATTTTTGAGAAAATCGATCGAAAGCTGATAATATGTGTTAACGATACAAAACTGTAACTACCGTAGTTCTTACAAACTCTAATTCATCGGGGAATCCTTTATACCGTTAAGGGCGAAGGTTCTTGTGCTTAATATCCGATATACAACTCAAAGATCTGGTGGTACATTTTTGAGAAAATCGATCGAAAGCTGATAATATGTGTTAACGGTACAAAACTGTAACTACCGCAGTTCTTAGAAACTCTAATTCATCGGGAAATCCTATATTCCGTTAAGGACGAAGGGTCTTGGGCTTAATATAAGATATACAACTCAAAGATCTGGTGGTACATTTTTGAGAAAATCGATCGAAAGCTGATAATATGTGTTTACGGTACAAAACTGTAACTACCGTAGTGCTTAGAAAATCTAATTCTTCGGGAAATCTTTTATACCGTTAAGGACGAAGGTCCTTGCGCTTAATATCCGATATACATCTCAAAGATCTGGTCATACATTTTTGAGAAATTCGATCGAAAGCTGATAATATGTGTTAACGGTACAAAACTGTAACTACCGTAGTTCTTACAAACTCTTATTCATCGGGAAATCCTTTATAGCGTTAAGGACGATAGTACTTGTGTTTAATATGCGATATACAACTCAAAGATCTGGTCGTACATTTTTGAGAAAATCGATCGAAAGCTGAAAACATGTGTTAACGCTACAAAACTGTAACTACCGTTGTTCTTAGAAACTCTAATTCATCGGAAACTCCTTTATACCGTTAAAGACGAAGGTCCTTGTGCTTAATATCCGATATACAACTAAAAGATCTGGTCGTACATTTTTGAGAAAATCGATCGAAAGCTGAAAATATGTGTTAACGGTACAAAACTGTAACTACCGTAGTTCTTAGAAACTTTAATTCATCGGAAAATCCTTTATACCGTTAAGGACGAAGGTCCTTGTGCTTAATATTTGATATACAACTGAAAGATATGGTCGTACATTTTTGAGAAAATCGATCGAAAGCAGATAATATGTTTTAACGGTAAAAAACTGTAACTTCCGTAGTTCTTACAAACTCTAATTCATCAGGAAATCCTTTATTCCGTTAAGAACGAAGGTCCTTGTGCTTAATAGCCGATATACAACTCAAAGACGGTACAAAACTGTAACTACCGTTGTTCTTACAAACTTTAATTCATCGGAAAATTCTTAATACCGTTAAGGAAGAAGGTCCTTGTGCTTAATATCCGATATAAAACTCAAAGATCTGGTGGTACATTTTTGAGAAAATCGATCGAAAGCTGATAATATGTGTTAACGATACAAAACTGTAACTACCGTAGTTCTTACAAACTCTCATTCATCGGGGAATCCTTTATTTTGTTAAGGGCGAAGGTTATTGTGCTTAATATCCGATATACAACTCAAAGATCTGGTGGTACATTTTTGAGAAAATCGATCGAAAGCTGATAATATGTGTTAACAATACAAAACTGTAACTACCGTAGTTCTTAGAAACTCTAATTCATCGGGGAATCCTTTATTCCGTTAAGGACGAA
Organism: Coremacera marginata; assembly: GCA_914767935.1. Lineage (NCBI taxonomy): Eukaryota > Metazoa > Arthropoda > Insecta > Diptera > Sciomyzidae > Coremacera > Coremacera marginata. The sequence continues at coordinate 114,162,463 of OU612047.1, read as the reverse complement.
GGTCCTTGAGCTTATTATCCGGTATACATCTCAAAGATCTGTTCATACATTTTTGAGAAAATCGATCGAAAGCTGATAATGTGTGTTCACGGTACAAATCTGTAACAACCGTTGTTCTTACAAACTCTAATTCATCAGGAAATCCTTTATAGCGTTAAGGACGAAGGTCCTTGTGTTTAATATCCGATATACAACTCAAAGATATATCCGATATATATCCGATAATATCCGATAAACAACTCAATCGATCGAAAGCTGGTAATATGTGTTAACGATACAAAACTGTAACTACCGCTGTTCTTACAAACTCTAATTCATCGGGAAATCCTTTATACTCTTAAGAACGAAGGTCCTTGTGCTTAATATCCGATATACAACACAAAGATCTGGTCGTACATTTTTGAGAAAATCGATCGAAAGCTGAAAATAGGTGTTAACGGTACAAAACTGTAACTACCGTAGTTCTTAAAAACTCTAATTCATCGGAAAATCCTTTATACCGTTTAGGACGAAGGTCCTTGTGCTTAATATCCGATATACAACTCAAAGATCTGCTCGTACATTTTTGAGAAAATCGATCGAATGCTGATAGTATGTGTTAACGGTACAAAACGGTAACTACCGTAGGTCTTAGAAACTCTAATTCATCGGGAAATCCTTTATACCGTTAAAGACGAAGGTCTTTGTGCTTAAAAGCCGATATACAACTCACAGATCTGATGGTACATTTTTGAGAAAATCGATCGAAAGCTGAAAATATGTGTTCAGGGCACAAAACCGTAACTACCGCAGTTCTTACAAACTCTAATTCATCGGGAAATCCTTTATAGCGTTAAGCACGAAGGTCCTTGTGTTTTATATCCGATATACAACTCAAAGATATATCCGATACATATCCGATAATATCCGATAAACAACTCAATCGATCGAAAGCTGGTAATATGTGTTAACGATACAAAACTGTAACTACCGTAGTTCTTACAAACTCTAATTCATCGGGAAATCCTTTATAGCGTTAAGGACGAAGGTCCTTGTGTTTAATATTTGATATGCAACTCAAAGATCTGGTCGTACATTTTTAAGAATATCGATCGAAAGCTAAAAATATGTGTTAACGCTACAAAGCTGTAACTACCGTTGTTCTTACAAACTCTAATTCATCGGGAAATCCTTTATACTGTTAAGAACGAAGGTCCTTGTGCTTAATATCCGATATACAACACAAAGATCTGGTCGTACATTTTTGAGAAAATCGATCGAAAGCTGAAAATATGTGTTAACGCTACAAAACTGTAACTACCGTTGTTCTTAGAAACTCTAATTCATCGGAAACTCCTATATACCGTTAAAGACGAAGGTCCTTGTGCTTAATATCCGATATACAACTGAAAGATCTGGTCGTACATTTCTGAGAAAATCGATCGAAAGCTGAAAATATGTGTTAACGGTACAAAACTGTAACTACCGTAGTTCTTAGAAACTTTAATTCATCGGAAAATTCTTAATACCGTTAAGGAAGGAGGTCCTTGTGCTTAATATCCGATATAAAACTCAAAGATCTGGTGGTACATTTTTGAGAAAATCGATCGAAAGCTGATAATATGTGTTAACGATACGAAACTGTAACTACCGTAGTTCTTACAAACTCTCATTCATCGGGGAATCCTTTATACTGTTAAGGGCGAATGTTCTTGTGCTTAATATCCGATATACAACTCAAAGATCTGGTGGTACATTTTTGAGAAAATCGATCGAAAGCTGATAATATGTGTTAACGAAACAAAACTGTAACTACCGTAGTTCTTAGAAACTCTAATTCATCGGGGAATCCTTTATTCCGTTAAGGACGAAGGTCCTTGTACTTAATATCCGATATACAACTCAAAGATCTGGTCGTACATTTTTGAGAAAATCGATCGAAAGTTGATAATATGTGTTACTGGTACAAAACTGTACCTACCGTAGTTCTTACAAACTCTTATTCAACGGGAAATCCTTTATAGCGTTAAAGGATATACAACTCAAAGATCTAATCGTACGTTTTTGAGAAAACAGATCGGAAGCTGAAAATATGTGTTAACGGTACAAAACTGTAACTACCGTTGTTCTTACAAACTTTAATTAATCGGAAAATTCTTAATACCGTTAAGGACGAAGGTCCTTGTGCTTATTATCCGGTATACATCTCAAAGATCTGTTCATACATTTTTGAGAAAATCGATCGAAAGCTGATAATGTGTGTTCACGGTTCAAAACTGTAACAACCGTAGTTCTTAGAAACTCTAATTTATCGGAAAATCCTTTATACCGTTAAGGACGAAGGTCCTTGTGCTTAATATCCGATATACAACTGAAAGATATGGTCGTACATTTTTGAGAAAATCGATCGAAAGCTGATGATATGTTTTAACGGTAAAAAACTGTAACTTCCGTAGTTCTTACAAACTCTAATTCATCAGGAAATCCTTTATACCGTTCAAAACGAAGGTCCTTGTGCTTAATATCCGATATACAACTCAAAGACGGTACAAAACTGTAACTACCGTTGTTCTTACAAACTTTAATTCATCGGAAAATTCTTAATACCGTTAAGGAAGGAGGTCCTTGTGCTTAATATCCGATATAAAACTCAAAGATCTGGTGGTACATTTTTGAGAAAATCGATCGAAAGCTGATAATATGTGTTAACGATACGAAACTGTAACTACCATAGTTCTTACAAACTCTCATTCATCGGGGAATCCTTTATACTGTTAAGGGCGAATGTTCTTGTGCTTAATATCCGATATACAACTCAAAGATCTGGTGGTACATTTTTGAGAAAATCGATCGAAAGCTGATAATATGTGTTAACGAAACAAAACTGTCACTACCGTAGTTCTTAGAAACTCTAATTCATCGGGGAAGCCTTTATTCCGTTAAGGACGAAGGTCCTTGTACTTAATATCCGATATACAACTCAAAGATCTGGTCGTACATTTTTGAGAAAATCGATCGAAAGTTGATAATATGTGTTACTGGTACAAAACTGTACCTACCGTAGTTCTTACAAACTCTTATTCAACGGGAAATCCTTTATAGCGTTAAAGGATATACAACTCAAAGATCTAATCGTACGTTTTTGAGAAAACAGATCGGAAGCTGAAAATATGTGTTAACGGTACAAAACTGTAACTACCGTTGTTCTTACAAACTTTAATTAATCGGAAAATTCTTAATACCGTTAAGGACGAAGGTCCTTGTGCTTATTATCCGGTATACATCTCAAAGATCTGTTCATACATTTTTGAGAAAATCGATCGAAAGCTGATAATGTGTGTTCACGGTTCAAAACTGTAACAACCGTAGTTCTTAGAAACTCTAATTTATCGGAAAATCCTTTATACCGTTAAGGACGAAGGTCCTTGTGCTTAATACCCGATATTCAACTCAAAGATCTGGTCGTACATTTTTGAGAAAATCGATCGAAAGCTGAAAATATGTGTTAACGGTACAAAACTGTAACTACCGTAGTTCTTAGAAACTCTAATTCATCGGAAAATCCTTTATACCGTTAAGGACGAAGGTCCTTGTGCTTAATATCCGATATACAACTCAAAGATCTGCTCGTACATTTTTGGGAAAATCGATCGAAACCTGAAAATATGTGTTAACGCTGCAAAACTGTAACTACCGTAGTTCTTACAAACTCGTATTCATCGAGAAATCCTTTATAGCGTTAAGGACGAAGGTCCTTGTGCTTAATATCCGATATACAACTCAAAGATCTGGTCGTACATTTTTGAGAAAATCGATCGAAAGCTGAAAATATGTGTTAACGGTACAAAACTGAAACTACCGTAGTTCTTAGAAACTCTTATTCATCGGAAACTCCTTTATACCGTTAAGGACGAAGGTCCTTGTGCTTAATAGCCGATATACAACTCAAAGACGGTACAAAACTGTAACTACCGTTGTTCTTACAAACTTTAATTCATCGGAAAATTCTTAATACCGTTAAGGAAGGAGGTCCTTGTGCTTAATATCCGATATACAACTCAAAGATCTGGTCGTACATTTTTGAGAAAATCGATCGAAAGCTGAAAATATGTGTTAATGGTACAAAACTGTACCTACCGTAGTTCTTACAAACTCTTATTCATCGGGAAATCCTTTATAGCGTTAAAGGATATACAACTCAAAGATCTGATCGTACGTTTTTGAGAAAACAGATCGGAAGCTGAAAATATGTGTTAACGGTACAAAACTGTAACTACCGTTGTTCTTACAAACTTTAATTAATCGGAAAAATCTTAATACCGTTAAGGACGAAGGTCCTTGTGCTTAATATCAGATATACAACTCAAAGATCTGGTCGTACATTTTTGGAAAATCGATCGAAAGCTGATAATATGTGTTTACGGTACAAAACTGTAACTACCGTAGTGCTTAGAAAATCTAATTCGTCGGGAAATCCTATATTCCGTTAAAGACGAAGGGTCTTGTGCTTAATATAAGATATACAACTCAAAGATCTGGTGGTACATTTTTGAGAAAATCGATCGAAAGCTGATAATATGTGTTTACGGTACAAAACTGTAACTACCGTAGTGCTTAGAAAATCTAATTCGTCGGGAAATCTTTTATACCGTTAAGGACGAAGGTCCTTGCGCTTAATATCCGATATACTCCTTTCAAAGATCTCAAAGATCTGGTCATACATTTTTGAGAAATTCGATCGAAAGCTGATAATATGTGTTAACGGTACAAACTGTAACTACCGTAGTTCTTACAAACTCTTATTCATCGGGAAATCCTTTATAGCGTTAAGGACGATAGTACTTGTGTTTAATATCCGATATACAACTCAAAGATCTGGTCGTACATTTTTGAGCAAATCGATCGAAAGCTGAAAATATGTGTTAACGCTACAAAACTGTAACTACCGTTGTTCTTAGAAACTCTAATTCATCGGAAACTCCTTTATACCGTTAAAGACGAAGGTCCTTGTGCTTAATATCCGATATACAACTGAAAGATCTGGTCGTACATTTTTGAGAAAATCGATCGAAAGCTGAAAATATGTGTTAACGGTACAAAACTGTAACTACCGTAGTTCTTAGAAACTCTTATTTATCGGAAACTCCTTTATACCGTTAAGGACGAAGGTCCTTGTGCTTAATATCCGATATACAACTGAAAGATCTGGTCGTACATTTTTGAGAAAATCGATCGAAAGCTGAAAATATGTCTTAACGGTACAAAACTGTAACTACCGTAGTTCTTAGAAACTCTTATTCATCGGAAACTCCTTTATACCGTTAAGGACGAAGGTCCTTGTGCTTAATATCCGATATACAACTGAAAGATATGGTCGTACATTTTTGAGAAAATCGATCGAAAGCTGATAATATGTTTTAACGGTAAAAAACTGTAACTTCCGTAGTTCTTACAAACTCTAATTCATCAGGAAATCCTTTATACCGTTAAAAACGAAGGTCCTTGTGCTTAATAGCCGATATACAACTCAAAGACGGTACAAAACTGTAACTACCGTTGTTCTTACAAACTTTAATTCATCGGAAAATTCTTAATACCGTTAAGGAAGGAGGTTCTTGTGCTTAATATCCGATATAAAACTCAAAGATCTGCTCGTTTATTTTTGAGAAAATCGATCGAAAGCTGATAATATGTGTTAACAATACAAAACTGTAACTACCGTAGTTCTTACAAACTCTCATTCATCGGGGAATCCTTTATACTGTTAAGGGCGAAGGTTCTTGTGCTTAATATCCGATATACAACTCAAAGATCTGGTGGTACATTTTTGAGAAAATCGATCGAAAGCTGATAATATGTGTTAACGAAACAAAACTGTAACTACCGTAGTTCTTAGAAACTCTAATTCATCGGGGAATCCTTTATTCCGTTAAGGACGAAGGTCCTTGAGCTTATTATCCGGTATACATCTCAAAGATCTGTTCATACATTTTTGAGAAAATCGATCGAAAGCTGATAATGTGTGTTCACGGTACAAAACTGTAACAACCGTAGTTCTTCGAAACTCTAATTTATCTGAAAATCCTTTATACCGTTAAGGACGAAGGTCCTTGTACTTAATACCCGAAATTCAACTCAAAGATCTGGTCGTATATTTTTGAGAAAATCGATCGAAAGCTGAAAATATGTGTTAACGGTACAAAACTGTAACTACCGTAGTTCTTAGAAACTCTAATTCATCGGAAAATCCTTTATACCGTTAAGGACGAAGGTCCTTGTGCTTAATATCCGATATACAACTCAAAGATCTGCTCGTACATTTTTGAGAAAATCGATCGAAACCTGAAAATATGTGTTAACGCTGCAAAACTGTAACTACCGTAGTTCTTACAAACTCGTATTCATCGAGAAATCCTTTATAGCGTTAAGGACGAAGGTCCTTGTGCTTAATATCCGATATACAACTCAAAGATCTGGTCGTACATTTTTGAGAAAATCGATCGAAAGTTGATAATATGTGTTAATGGTACAAAACTGTACCTACCGTAGTTCTTACAAACTCTTATTCATCGGGAAATCCTTTATAGCGTTAAAGGATATACAACTCAAAGATCTGATCGTACGTTTTTGAAAAAATCGATCGAAACCTGATAATATGTGTTAACGGTACAAAACTGTAAATACCGTTGTTCTTACAAACTTTAATTAATCGGAAAATTCTTAATACCGTTACGGACGAAGGTCCTTGTGCTTAATATCCGATATACAACTCAAAGATCTGGTGGTACATTTTTGAGAAAATCGATCGAAAGTTGATAATATGTGTTAACGATACAAAACTGTAACTACCGTAGTTCTTAGAAACTCTAATTCATCGGGGAATCCTTTATTCCGTTAAGGACGAAGGTCTTTGAGCTTATTATCCGGTATACATCTCAAAGATCTGTTCATACATTTTTGAGAAAATCGATCGAAAGCTGATAATGTGTGTTCACGGTACAAATCTGTAACAACCGTAGTTCTTACAAACTCTAATTCATCAGGAAATCCTTTATAGCGTTAAGGACGAAGGTCCTTGTGTTTAATATCCGATATACAACTCAAAGATATATCCGATATATATCCGATAATATCCGATAAACAACTCAATCGATCGAAAGCTGGTAATATGTGTTAACGATACAAAACTGTAACTACCGTAGTTCTTACAAACTCTAATTCATCGGGAAATCCTTTATAGCGTTAAGGACGAAGGTCCTTTTGTTTAATATCCGATATGCAACTCAAAGATCTGGTCGTACATTTTTTAGAAAATCGATCGAAAGCTAAAAATATGTGTTAACGCTACAAAACTGTAACTACCGTTGTTCTTACAAACTCTAATTCATCGGGAAATCCTTTATACTGTTAAGAACGAAGGTCCTTGTGCTTAATATCCGATATACAACACAAAGATCTGGTCGTACATTTTTGAGAAAATCGATCGAAAGCTGAAAATATGTGTTAACGCTACAAAACTGTAACTAGCTTAGTTCTTACAAACTCTTATTCATCGGGAAATCCTTTATAGCGTTAAGGACTATAGTACTTGTGTTTAATATCCGATATACAACTCAGAGATTTGATCGTACATTTTTGAGAAAATCGATCGAAAGCTGAAAATATGTGTTAACGCTACAAAACTGTAACTACCGTAGTTCTTATAAACTCTAATTCATCGGAAACTCCTTTATACCTTTAAGGACGAAGGTCCTGGTGCTTAATATCGGATATACAACTGAAAGATATGGTCGTACATTTTTGAGAAAATCGATCGAAAGCTAAAAATATGTGTTAACGCTACAAAACTGTAACTACCGTTGTTCTTACAAACTCTAATTCATCGGGAAATCCTTTATACTGTTAAGAACGAAGGTCCTTGTGCTTAATATCCGATATACAACTCAAAGATCTGGTCGTACATTTTTGAGAAAATCGATCGAAAGCTGATAATATGTGTTAACGATACAAAACTGTTACTACCGTAGTTCTTACAAACTCTCATTCATCGGGGAATCCTTTATACTGTTAAGGGCGAAGGTTCTTGTGCTTAATATCCGATATACAACTCAAAGATCTGTTCATACATTTTTGAGAAAATCGATCGAAAGCTGATAATGTGTGTTCACGGTACAAAACTGTAACAACCGTAGTTCTTAGAAACTCTAATTTATCGGAAAATCCTTTATACCGTTAAGGACGAAGGTCCTTGTGCTTAATACCCGATATACAACTCAAAGATCTGGTCGTACATTTTTGAGAAAATCGATCGAAAGCTGAAAATATGTGTTAACGGTACAAAACTGTAACTACCGTAGTTCTTAGAAACTCGAATTCATCGGAAAATCCTTTATACCGTTAAGGACGAAGGTCCTTGTGCTTAATATCCGATATACAACTCAAAGATCTGGTCGTACATTTTTGAGAAAATCGATCGAAACCTGAAAATATGTGTTAACGCTGCAAAACTGTAACTACCGTAGTTCTTACAAACTCGTATTCATCGAGAAATCCTTTATAGCGTTAAGGACGAAGGTCCTTGTGCTTAATATCCGATATACAACTCAAAGATCTGGTCGTACATTTTTGAGAAAATCGATCGAAAGTTGATAATATGTGTTAATGGTACAAAACTGTACCTACCGTAGTTCTTACAAACTCTTATTCATCGGGAAATCCTTTATAGCGTTAAAGGATATACAACTCAAAGATCTGATCGTACGTTTTTGAGAAAAAAGATCGGAAGCTGAAAATATGTGTTAACGGTACAAAACTGTAAATACCGTTGTTCTTACAAACTTTAATTAATCGGAAAATTCTTAATACCGTTAAGGACGAAGGTCCTTGTGCTTAATATCAGATATACAACTCAAAGATCTGGTGGTACATTTTTGAGAAAATCGATCGAATGCTGAAAATATGTGTTAACGCTACAAAACTGTAACTACCGTAGTTCTTACAAACTCTAATTCATCGGGGAATCCTTTATACCGTTAAGGGCGAAGGTTCTTGTGCTTAATATCCGATATACAACTCAAAGATCTGGTGGTACATTTTTGAGAAAATCGATCGAAAGCTGATAATATGTGTTAACGGTACAAAACTGTAACTACCGCAGTTCTTAGAAACTCTAATTCATCGGGAAATCCTATATTCCGTTAAGGACGAAGGGTCTTGGGCTTAATATAAGATATACAACTCAAAGATCTGGTGGTACATTTTTGAGAAAATCGATCGAAAGCTAGGGAAATATGTGTTTACGGTACAAAACTGTAACTACCGTAGTACTTAGAAAATCCAATTCGTCGGGAAATCTTTTATACCGTTAAGGACGAAGGTCCTTGCGCTTAATATCCGATATACATCTCAAAGATCTGGTCATACATTTTTGAGAAATTCGATCGAAAGCTGATAATATGTGTTAACGGTACAAAACTGTAACTACCGTAGTTCTTACAAACTCTTATTCATCGGGAAATCCTTTATAGCGTTAAGGACGATAGTACTTGTGTTTAATATCCGATATACAACTCAAAGATCTGGTCGTACATTTTTTAGAAAGTCGATCGAAAGCTAAAAATATGTGTTAACGCTACAAAACTGTAACTACCGTTGTTCTTACAAACTCTAATTCATCGGGAAATCCTTTATACTGTTAAGAACGAAGGTCCTTGTGCTTAATATCCGATATACAACACAAAGATCTGGTCGTACATTTTTTAGAAAATCGATCGAAAGCTAAAAATATGTGTTAACGCTACAAAACTGTAACTACCGTTGTTCTTACAAACTCTAATTCATCGGGAAATGCTTTATACTGTTAAGAACCAAGGTCCTTGTGCTTAATATCCGATATACAACACAAAGATCTGGTCGTACATTTTTGAGAAAATCGATCGAAAGCTGAAAATATGTGTTAACGCTACAAAACTGTAACTACCGTAGTTCTTACAAACTCTCATTCATCGGGGAATCCTTTATACTGTTAAGGGCGAAGGTTCTTGTGCTTAATATCCGATATACAACTCAAAGATCTGGTGTTACATTTTTGAGAAAATCGATCGAAAGCTGATAATATGTGTTAACGAAACAAAACTGTAACTACCGTAGTTCTTAGAAACTCTAATTCATCGGGGAATCCTTTATTCCGTTAAGGACGAAGGTCCTTGTACTTAATACCCGATATTCAACTCAAAGATCTGGTAGTACATTTTTGAGAAAATCGATCGAAAGCTGAAAATATGTGTTAACGGTACAAAACTGTAACTACCGTAGTTCTTAGAAACTCTTATTCATCGGAAAATCCTTTATACCGTTAAGGACGAAGGTCCTTGTGCTTAATTTCCTATATACAACTCAAAGATCTGCTCGTACATTTTTGAGAAAATCGATCGAAACCTGAAAATATGTGTTAACGCTGCAAAACTGTAACTACCGTAGTTCTTACAAACTCGTATTCATCGAGAAATCCTTTATAGCGTTAAGGACGAAGGTCCTTGTGCTTAATATCCGATATACAACTGAAAGATCTGGTCGTACATTTTTGAGAAATTCGATCGAAAGCTGATAATGTGTGTTAACGGTACAAATCTGTAACAACCGTAGTTCTTACAAACTCTAATTCATCAGGAAATCCTTTATTCCGTTAAGAACGAAGGTCCTTGTGCTTAATAGGCGATATACAACTCAAAGACGGTACAAAACTGTAACTACCGTTGTTCTTACAAACTTTAATTCATCGGAAAATTCTTAATACCGTTAAGGAAGAAGGTCCTTGTGCTTAATATCCGATATAAAACTCAAAGATCTGGTGGTACATTTTTGAGAAAATCGATCGAAAGCTGATAATATGTGTTAACGATACAAAACTGTAACTACCGTAGTTCTTACAAACTCTAATTCATCGGGGAATCCTTTATACCGTTAAGGGCGAAGGTTCTTGTGCTTAATATCCGATATACAACTCAAAGATCTGGTGGTACATTTTTGAGAAAATCGATCGAAAGCTGATAATATGTGTTAACGGTACAAAACTGTAACTACCGCAGTTCTTAGAAACTCTAATTCATCGGGAAATCCTATATTCCGTTAAGGACGAAGGGTATTGGGCTTAATATAAGATATACAACTCAAAGATCTGGTGGTACATTTTTGAGAAAATCGATCGAAAGCTGATAATATGTGTTTACGGTACAAAACTGTAACTACCGTAGTGCTTAGAAAATCTAATTCGTCGGGAAATCTTTTATACCGTTAAGGACGAAGGTCCTTGCGCTTAATATCCGATATACATCTCAAAGATCTGGTCATACCTTTTTGAGAAATTCGATCGAAAGCTGATAATATGTGTTAACGGTACAAAACTGTAACTACCGTAGTTCTTACAAACTCTTATTCATCGGGAAATCCTTTATAGCGTTAAGGACGATAGTACTTGTGTTTAATATGCGATATACAACTCAAAGATCTGGTCGTACATTTTTGAGAAAATCGATCGAAAGCTGAAAGCATGTGTTAACGCTACAAAACTGTAACTACCGTTGTTCTTAGAAACTCTAATTCATCGGAAACTCCTTTATACCGTTAAAGACGAAGGTCCTTGTGCTTAATATCCGATATACAACTAAAAGATCTGGTCGTACATTTTTGAGAAAATCGATCGAAAGCTGAAAATATGTGTTAACGGTACAAAACTGTAACTACCGTAGTTCTTAGAAACTTAAATTCATCGGAAAATCCTTTATACCGTTAAGGACGAAGGTCCTTGTGCTTAATATCCGATATACAACTGAAAGATATGGTCGTACATTTTTGAGAAAATCGATCGAAAGCAGATAATATGTTTTAACGGTAAAAAACTGTAACTTCCGTAGTTCTTACAAACTCTAATTCATCAGGAAATCCTTTATTCCGTTAAGAACGAAGGTCCTTGTGCTTAATAGCCGATATACAACTCAAAGACGGTACAAAACTGTAACTACCGTTGTTCTTACAAACTTTAATTCATCGGAAAATTCTTAATACCGTTAAGGAAGAAGGTCCTTGTGCTTAATATCCGATATAAAACTCAAAGATCTGGTGATACATTTTTCAGAAAATCGATCGAAAGCTGATAATATGTGTTAACGATACAAAACTGTAACTACCGTAGTTCTTACAAACTCTCATTCATCGGGGAATCCTTTATTCTGTTAAGGGCGAAGGTTCTTGTGCTTAATATCCGATATACAACTCAAAGATCTGGTGGTACATTTTTGAGAAAATCGATCGAAAGCTGATAATATGTGTTAACGATACAAAACTAAAACTACCGTAGTTCTTAGAAACTCTAATTCATCGGGGAATCCTTTATTCCGTTAAGGACGAAGGTCCTTGAGCTTATTATCCGGTATACATCTCAAAGATCTGTTCATACATTTTTGAGAAAATCGATCGAAAGCTGATAATGTGTGTTCACGGTACAAATCTGTAACAACCGTAGTTCTTACAAACTCTAATTCATCAGGAAATCCTTTATAGCGTTAAGGACGAAGGTCCTTGTGTTTAATATCCGATATACAACTCAAAGATATATCCGATATATATCCGATAATATCCGATAAACAACTCAATCGATCGAAAGCTGGTAATATGTGTTAACGATACAAAACTGTAACTACCGTAGTTCTTACAAACTCTAATTCATCGGGAAATCCTTTATACTGTTAAGAACGAAGGTCCTTGTGCTTAGTATCCGATATACAACACAAAGATCTGGTCGTACATTTTTGAGAAAATCGATCGAAAGCTGAAAATATGTGTTAACGCTACAAAACTGTAACTAAAGTAGTTCTTACAAACTCTTATTCATCGGGAAATCCTTTATAGCGTTAAGGACGATAGTACTTGTGTTTAATATCCGATATACAACTCAGAGATTTGATCGTACATTTTTGAGAAAATCGATCGAAAGCTGAAAATATGTGTTAACGCTACAAAACTGTAACTACCTTTGTTCTTAGAAACTCTAATTCATCGGAAACTCCTTTATACCGTTAAAGACGAAGGTCCTTGTGCTTAATATCCGATATACAACTGAAAGATCTGGTCGTACATTTTTGAGAAAATCGATCGAAAGCTGAAAATATGTGTTAACGGTACAAAACTGTAACTACCGTAGTTCTTAGAAACTCTTATTCATCGGAAACTCTTTTATACCTTTAAGGACGAAGGTCCTTGTGCTTAATATCGGATATACAACTGAAAGATATGGTCGTACATTTTTGAGAAAATCGATCGAAAGCTGATAATATGTTTTAACGGTAAAAAACTGTAACTTCCGTAGTTCTTACATACTCTAATTCATCAGGAAATCCTTTGTATCGTTAAAAACGAAGGTCCTTGTGCTTAATAGCCGATATACAACTCAAAGACGGTACAAAACTGTAACTACCGTTGTTCTTGCAAACTTTAATTCATCGGAAAATTCTTAATACCGTTAAGGAAGGAGGTCCTTGTGCTTAATATCCGATATAAAACTCAAAGATCTGGTGGTACATTTTTGAGAAAATCGATCGAAAGCTGATAATATGTGTTAACGATACAAAACTGTTACTACCGTAGATCTTACAAACTCTCATTCATCGGGGAATCCTTTATACTGTTAAGGGCGAAGGTTCTTGTGCTTAATATCCGATATACAACTCAAAGATCTGTTCATACATTTTTGAGAAAATCGATCGAAAGCTGATAATGTGTGTTCACGGTACAAAACTGTAACAACCGTAGTTCTTAGAAACTCTAATTTATCGGAAAATCCTTTATACCGTTAAGGACGAAGGTCCTTGTGCTTAATACCCGATATACAACTCAAAGATCTGGTCGTACATTTTTGAGAAAATCGATCGAAAGCTGAAAATATGTGTTAACGGTACAAGACTGTAACTACCGTAGTTCTTAGAAACTCGAATTCATCGGAAAATCCTTTATACCGTTAAGGACGAAGGTCCTTGTGCTTAATATCCGATATGCAACTCAAAGATCTGGTCGTACATTTTTGATAAAATCGATCGAAACCTGAAAATATGTGTTAACGCTGCAAAACTGTAACTACCGTAGTTCTTACAAACTCGTATTCATCGAGAAATCCTTTATAGCGTTAAGGACGAAGGTCCTTGTGCTTAATATCCGATATACAACTCAAAGATCTGGTCGTACATTTTTGAGAAAATCGATCGAAAGTTGATAATATGTGTTAATGGTACAAAACTGTACCTACCGTAGTTCTTACAAACTCTTATTCATCGGGAAATCCTTTATAGCGTTAAAGGATATACAACTCAAAGATCTGATCGTACGTTTTTGAGAAAACAGATCGGAAGCTGAAAATATGTGTTAACGGTACAAAACTGTAAATACCGTTGATCTTACAAACTTTAATTAATCGGAAAATTCTTAATACCGTTAAGAACGAAGGTCCTTGTGCTTAATATCAGATATACAACTCAAAGATCTGGTGGTACATTTTTGAGAAAATCGATCGAAAGCTGAAAATATGTGTTAACGCTACAAAACTGTAACTACCGTAGTTCTTACAAACTCTAATTCATCGGGGAATCCTTTATACCGTTAAGGGCGAAGGTTCTTGTGCTTAATATCCGATATACAACTCAAAGATCTGGTGGTACATTTTTGAGAAAATCGATCGAAAGCTGATAATATGTGTTAACGGTACAAAACTGTAACTACCGCAGTTCTTAGAAACTCTAATTCATCGGGAAATCCTATATTCCGTTAAGGACGAAGGGTCTTGGGCTTAATATAAGATATACAACTCAAAGATCTGGTGGTACATTTTTGAGAAAATCGATCGAAAGCTGATAATGTGTTTACGGTACAAAACTGTAACTACCGTAGTACTTAGAAAATCCAATTCGTCGGGAAATCTTTTATACCGTTAAGGACGAAGGTCCTTGCGCTTAATATCCGATATACATCTCAAAGATCTGGTCATACATTTTTGAGAAATTCGATCGAAAGCTGATAATATGTGTTAACGGTACAAAACTGTAACTACCGTAGTTCTTACAAACTCTTATTCATCGGGAAATCCTTTATAGCGTTAAGGACGATAGTACTTGTGTTTAATATCCGATATACATCTCAAAGATCTGGTCGTACATTTTTGAGAAAATCGATCGAAAGCTGAAAATATGTGTTAACGCCACAAAACTGTAACTACCGTTGTTCTTAGAAACTCTAATTCATCGGAAACTCCTTTATACCGTTAAAGACGAAGGTCCTTGTGCTTAATATCCGATATACAACTGAAAGATCTGGTCGTACATTTTTGAGAAAATCGATCGAAAGCTGAAAAAATGTGCTAACGCTACAAAACTGTAACTACCGTAGTTCTTAGAAACTCTAATTCATCGGAAACTCCTTTATACCGTTAAGAACGAAGGTCCTTGTATTTAATATCGGATATACAACTGAAAGATATGGTCGTACATTTTTGAGAAAATCGATCGAAAGCTGATAATATGTTTTAACGGTAAAAAACTGTAACTTCCGTAGTTCGTACAAACTCTAATTCATCAGGAAATCCTTTATACCGTTAAAAACGAAGGTCCTTGTGCTTAATAGCCGATATACAACTCAAAGACGGTACAAAACTGTAACTACCGTTGTTCTTACAAACTTTAATTCATCGGAAAATTCTTAATACCGTTAAGGAAGGAGGTCCTTGTGCTTAATATCCGATATAAAACTCAAAGATCTGGTGGTACATTTTTGAGAAAATCGATCGAAAGTTGATAATATGTGTTAATGGTACAAAACTGTAACTACCTTAGTTCTTACAAACTCTCATTCATCGGGGAATCCTTTATACTGTTAAGGGCGAAGGTTCTTGTGCTTAATACCCGATATACAACTCAAAGACGGAACAAAACTGTAACAACCGTAGTTCTTGGAAACTCTTAATCATCGGAAAATCCTTAATACCGTTAAGGACGAAGGTCCTTGTGCTTAATACCCGATCTACAATTTAAAGATCTGGTGGTACATTTTTGAGAAAATCGATCGAAAGCTGAAAATATGTGTTAACGGTACAAAACTCTAACTACCGTAGTTCTTAGAAAACTCTAATTCATCGGAAAATCCTTTATACCGTTAAGGACGAAGGTTTTTGTGCTTAATATCCGATATACAACTCAAAGATCTGGTCGTACATTTTTGAGAAAATCGATCGAAAGTTGATAATATGTGTTAATGGTACAAAACTGTAACTACCGTAGTTCTTACAAACTCTTATTCATCGGAAAATCCTTTATACCGTTAAGGACGAAGGTTCTTGTGCTTAATATCCGATATACAACTCAAAGATCTGGTGGTACATTTTTGCGAAAATCGATCGAAAGCTGATAATATGTGTTAACGCTACAAAACTGTAACTACCGTAGTTCTTAGAAACTCTAATTCAATGTGAAATCCTTTATAGCGTTAAGGACGAAGGTCCTTGTGCTTAATACCCGATATACAACTCAAAGATCTGGTGGTACATTTTTGAGAAAATCGATCGAAAGCTTAAAATATGTGTTAACGGTACAAAACTCTAACTACCGTAGTTCTTAGAAACTCTAATTCATCGGAAAATCCTTTATACCGTTAAGGACGAAGGTCCTTGTGATTGATATCCGATATACAACTCAAAGATCTGGTCGTACATTTTTGAGAAAATCGATCGAAAGCTGATAATATTTGTGAACGGTACAAAACTGTAACTACCGTAATTCTTACAAACTCTAATTCATCGGGAAATCCTTTATACCGTTAAGGGCGAAGGTCCTTGTGCTTAATATACGATATACAACTCAATGATCTGGTCGTACATTTTTGAGAAAATCGATCGAAAGCTGAAAATATGTGTTCACGGTACAAAACTGTAACTACCGTAATTCTTAGAAACTCTTATTCATCGGGAAATCCTTTATACCGTTACGGACGAAGGTCCTTGTGCTTAATAGCCGATATACAACTCAAAGATCTGATCGTACATTTTTGAGAAAACCGATCGGAAGCTGAACATATGTGTTAACGGTACAAAACTGTAACTACCGTTGTTCTTACAAACTTTAATTCATCGGAAAATTCTTAATACCGTTAAGGAAGAAGGTCCTTGTGCTTAATATCCGATATACAACTCAAAGATCTGGTGGTATATTTTTGAGAAAATCGATCGAAAGCTGATAATATGTGTTAACGATACAAAACTGTAACTACCGTAGTTCTTACAAAATCTCATTCATCGGGGAATCCTTTATACCGTTAAGGGCGAAGGTTCTTGTGTTTAATATCCGATATATATATTCGATAATATCCAATATACAACACAATCGATCAAAAGCTGATAATATGTGTTAACGATACAAAACTGTAACTACCGTAATTCTTACAAACTCTAATTCATCGGGAAATCCTTTATTATGTTAAGGACGAAGGTCCTTGTGTTTAATATCCGATATACAACTCAAAGATCTGGTCGTACATTTTTGAGAAAATCTATCGAGAGCTGAAAATATGTGTTAACGCTACAAAACTGTAACAACCGTAGTTCTTAGAAACTCTAATTCATCGGAAAATCCTTTATACCGTTAAGGACGAAGGTCCTTGTGCTTAATACCCGATATACAACTCAAAGATCTGGTCGTACATTTTTGAGAAAATCGATATGTGCAAATATGCGTTAACGCTACAAAACTCTAACTACCGTTGTTCTTACAAACTCTAATTCAACTCTAAATCCTTTATACTGTTAAGGACGAAGTTCTTTGTGCTTAATATCCGATATACAACTCAAAGATCTGGTCATACATTTTTGAGAAAATCGATCGAAAGCTGATAATATGTGTTAACGCTACAAAACTCTAACTACCGTTGTTCTTACAAACTCTAATTCAACTTGAAATCCTTTATACTGTTAAGGACGAAGGTCTTTGTGCTTATTATCCGATATACAACTCAAAGATGTGGTCATACATTTTTGAGAAAATCGATCGAAAGCTGATAATATGTGTTAACGGTATAAAACTGTAACTACCGTAGTTCTTAGAAACTCTAATTCATCGTGAAATCCTTTATAGCGTTAAGGACGAAGGTCTTTGTTTTTAATATCCGATATACAACTCAAAGATCTGGTCGTACATTTTTGAGAAAATCGATCGAAAGCTGAAAATATGTGTTAACGGTACAAAACTGTAACTACAGTAGTTCGTATAAACTCTAATTCATCGGGAAATCCTTTAAACAGTTAAGGACGAAGGTCCTTGTGCTTAATATCCGATATTCAACTCAAAGATCTGGTCGTATATTTTTGAGAAAATCGATCGAAAGCTGATAATATGTGTTAACGGTACAAAACTGTAACTACCGTTGTTCTTACAAACTCTAATTCATCGGGAAATTCTTAATACCGTTAATACATTTTTTTAATACATTTTTGAGAAAATCGATCGAAAGGTAATAATATGTGTGAACGGTACAAAACTGTAACTACCGTAGTTCTTACAAACTCTAATTCATCCGGAAATCCTTTATACCTTTAAGGACGAAGGTCCTTGTGCTTAATATCCGATATACAACTCAAAGATCTGGTCGTACATTTTTGAGAATATCGATCGAAAGCTGATAATATTTGTGAATGGTACAAAACTGTTACTACCGTAGTTCTTAGAAACTCTAATTCATCGGAAAATCCTTTAAACCGTTAAGGGCGAAGGTCCTTGTGCTTAATATCCGATATAAAACTCAAAGATCTGGTGATACATTTTTGAGAAAATCGATCGAAAGCTGATAATATGTGTTAACGATACAAGACTGTAACTACCGTAGTTCTTACAAACTCTCATTCATCGGGGAATCCTTTATTCTGTTAAGGGCGAAGGTTCTTGTGCTTAATATCCGATATACAACTCAAAGATCTGGTGGTACATTTTTGAGAAAATCGATCGAAAGCTGATAATATGTGTTAACGATACAAAACTAAAACTACCGTAGTTCTTAGAAACTCTTATTCATCGGGGAATCCTTTATTCCGTTAAGGACGAAGGTCCTTGAGCTTATTATCCGGTATACATCTCAAAGATCTGTTCATACATTTTTGAGAAAATCGATCGAAAGCTGATAATGTGTGTTCACGGTACAAATCTGTAACAACCGTAGTTCTTACAAACTCTAATTCATCAGGAAATCCTTTATAGCGTTAAGGACGAAGGTCCTTGTGTTTAATATCCGATATACAACTCAAAGATATATCCGATATATATCCGATAATATCCGATAAACAACTCAATCGATCGAAAGCTGGTAATATGTGTTAACGATACAAAACTGTAACTACCGTAGTTCTTACAAACTCTAATTCATCGGGAAATCCTTTATAGCGTTAAGGACGAAGGTCCTTTTGTTTAATATCCGATATGCAACTCAAAGATCTGGTCGTACATTTTTTAGAAAATCGATCGAAAGCTAAAAATATGTGTTAACGCTACAAAACTGTAACTACCGTTGTTCTTACAAACTCTAATTCATCGGGAAATCCTTTATACTGTTAAGAACGAAGGTCCTTGTGCTTAATATCCGATATACAACACAAAGATCTGGTCGTACATTTTTGAGAAAATCGATCGAAAGCTGAAAATATGTGTTAACGCAACAAAACTGTAACTAAAGTAGTTCTTACAAACTCTTATTCATCGGGAAATCCTTTATAGCGTTAAGGACGATAGTACTTGTGTTTAATATCCGATATACAACTCAGAGATTTGATCGTACATTTTTGAGAAAATCCATCGAAAGCTGAAAATATGTGTTAACGCTACAAAACTGTAACTACCTTTGTTCTTAGAAACTCTAATTCATCGGAAACTCCTTTATACCGTTAAAGACGAAGGTCCTTGTGCTTAATATCCGATATACAACTGAAAGATCTGGTCGTACATTTTTGAGAAAATCGATCGAAAGCTGAAAATATGTGTTAACGGTACAAAACTGTAACTACCGTAGTTCTTAGAAACTCTTATTCATCGGAAACTCTTTTATACCTTTAAGGACGAAGGTCCTTGTGCTTAATATCGGATATACAACTGAAAGATATGGTCGTACATTTTTGAGAAAATCGATCGAAAGCTGATAATATGTTTTAACGGTAAAAAACTGTAACTTCCGTAGTTCTTACATACTCTAATTCATCAGGAAATCCTTTATACCGTTAAAAACGAAGGTCCTTGTGCTTAATAGCCGATATACAACTCAAAGACGGTACAAAACTGTAACTACCGTTGTTCTTGCAAACTTTAATTCATCGGAAAATTCTTAATACCGTTAAGGAAGGAGGTCCTAGTGCTTAATATCCGATATAAAACTCAAAGATCTGGTGGTACATTTTTGAGAAAATCGATCGAAAGCTGATAATATGTGTTAACGATACAAAACTGTTACTACCGTAGATCTTACAAACTCTCATTCATCGGGGAATCCTTTATACTGTTAAGGGCGAAGGTTCTTGTGCTTAATATCCGATATACAACTCAAAGATCTGTTCATACATTTTTGAGAAAATCGATCGAAAGCTGATAATGTGTGTTCACGGTACAAAACTGTAACAACCGTAGTTCTTAGAAACTCTAATTTATCGGAAAATCCTTTATACCGTTAAGGACGAAGGTCCTTGTGCTTAATACCCGATATACAACTCAAAGATCTGGTCGTACATTTTTGAGAAAATCGATCGAAAGCTGAAAATATGTGTTAACGGTACAAGACTGTAACTACCGTAGTTCTTAGAAACTCGAATTCATCGGAAAATCCTTTATACCGTTAAGGACGAAGGTCCTTGTGCTTAATATCCGATATGCAACTCAAAGATCTGGTCGTACATTTTTGATAAAATCGATCGAAACCTGAAAATATGTGTTAACGCTGCAAAACTGTAACTACCGTAGTTCTTACAAACTCGTATTCATCGAGAAATCCTTTATAGCGTTAAGGACGAAGGTCCTTGTGCTTAATATCCGATATACAACTCAAAGATCTGGTCGTACATTTTTGAGAAAATCGATCGAAAGTTGATAATATGTGTTAATGGTACAAAACTGTACCTACCGTAGTTCTTACAAACTCTTATTCATCGGGAAATCCTTTATAGCGTTAAAGGATATACAACTCAAAGATCTGATCGTACGTTTTTGAGAAAACAGATCGGAAGCTGAAAATATGTGTTAACGGTACAAAACTGTAAATACCGTTGATCTTACAAAATTTAATTAATCGGAAAATTCTTAATACCGTTAAGGACGAAGGTCCTTGTGCTTAATATCAGATATACAACTCAAAGATCTGGTGGTACATTTTTGAGAAAATCGATCGAAAGCTGAAAATATGTGTTAACGCTACAAAACTGTAACTACCGTAGTTCTTACAAACTCAAATTCATCGGGGAATCCTTTATACCGTTAAGGGCGAAGGTTCTTGTGCTTAATATCCGATATACAACTCAAAGATCTGGTGGTACATTTTTGAGAAAATCGATCGAAAGCTGATAATATGTGTTAACGGTACAAAACTCTAACTACCGCAGTTCTTAGAAACTCTAATTCATCGGGAAATCCTATATTCCGTTAAGGACGAAGGGTCTTGGGCTTAATATAAGATATACAACTCAAAGATCTGGTGGTACATTTTTGAGAAAATCGATCGAAAGCTGATAATGTGTTTACGGTACAAAACTGTAACTACCGTAGTACTTAGAAAATCCAATTCGTCGGGAAATCTTTTATACCGTTAAGGACGAAGGTCCTTGCGCTTAATATCCGATATACATCTCAAAGATCTGGTCATACATTTTTGAGAAATTCGATCGAAAGCTGATAATATGTGTTAACGGTACAAAACTGTAACTACCGTAGTTCTTACAAACTCTTATTCATCGGGAAATCCTTTATAGCGTTAAGGACGATAGTACTTGTGTTTAATATCCGATATACAACTCAAAGATCTGGTCGTACATTTTTGAGAAAATCGATCGAAAGCTGAAAATATGTGTTAACGCCACAAAACTGTAACTACCGTTGTTCTTAGAAACTCTAATTCACCGGAAACTCCTTTATACCATTAAAGAAGAAGATCCTTGTGCTTAATATCCGATATACAACTGAAAGATCTGGTCGTACATTTTTGAGAAAATCGATCGAAAGCTGAAAATATGTGCTAACGCTACAAAACTGTAACTACCGTAGTTCTTAGAAACTCTAATTCATCGGAAACTCCTTTATACCGTTAAGAACGAAGGTCCTTGTATTTAATATCGGATATACAACTGAAAGATATGGTCGTACATTTTTGAGAAAATCGATCGAAAGCTGATAATATGTTTTAACGGTAAAAAACTGTAACTTCCGTAGTTCGTACAAACTCTAATTCATCAGGAAATCCTTTATACCGTTAAAAACGAAGGTCCTTGTGCTTAATAGCCGATATACAACTCAAAGACGGTACAAAACTGTAACTACCGTTGTTCTTACAAACTTTAATTCATCGGAAAATTCTTAATACCGTTAAGGAAGGAGGTCCTTGTGCTTAATATCCGATATAAAACTCAAGATCTGGTGGTACATTTTTGAAAAAATCGATCGAAAGTTGATAATATGTGTTAATGGTACAAAACTGTAACTACCGTAGTTCTTACAAACTCTCATTCATCGGGGAATCCTTTATACTGTTAAGGGCGAAGGTTCTTGTGCTTAATACCCGATATACAACTCAAAG
Source organism: Coremacera marginata (assembly GCA_914767935.1). NCBI lineage: Eukaryota > Metazoa > Arthropoda > Insecta > Diptera > Sciomyzidae > Coremacera > Coremacera marginata. The sequence goes on along the minus strand of OU612047.1, from coordinate 114,139,642 downwards.
ACGGAACAAAACTGTAACAACCGTAGTTCTTAGAAACTCTTAATCATCGGAAAATCCTTAATACCGTTAAGGACGAAGGTCCTTGTGCTTAATACCCGATCTACAATTTAAAGATCTGGTGGTACATTTTTGAGAAAATCGATCGAAAGCTGAAAATATGTGTTAACGGTACAAAACTCTAACTACCGTAGTTCTTAGAAAACTCTAATTCATCGGAAAATCCTTTATACCGTTAAGGACGAAGGTCCTTGTGCTTAATATCCGATATACAACTCAAAGATCTGGTCGTACATTTTTGAGAAAATCGATCGAAAGTTGATAATATGTGTTAATGGTACAAAACTGTAACTACCGTAGTTCTTACAAACTCTTATTCATCGGAAAATCCTTTATACCGTTAAGGACGAAGGTTCTTGTGCTTAATATCCGATATACAACTCAAAGATCTGGTGGTACATTTTTGCGAAAATCGATCGAAAGCTGATAATATGTGTTAACGCTACAAAACTGTAACTACCGTAGTTCTTAGAAACTCTTATTCAATGTGAAATCCTTTATAGCGTTAAGGACGAAGGTCCTTGTGCTTAATACCCGATATACAACTCAAAGATCTGGTGGTACATTTTTGAGAAAATCGATCGAAAGCTTAAAATATGTGTTAACGGTACAAAACTCTAACTACCGTAGTTCTTAGAAACTCTAATTCATCGGAAAATCCTTTATACCGTTAAGGACGAAGGTCCTTGTGATTGATATCCGATATACAACTCAAAGATCTGGTCGTACATTTTTGAGAAAATCGATCGAAAGCTGATAATATTTGTGAACGGTACAAAACTGTAACTACCGTAATTCTTACAAACTCTAATTCATCGGGAAATCCTTTATACCGTTAAGGGCGAAGGTCCTTGTGCTTAATATACGATATACAACTCAATGATCTGGTCGTACATTTTTGAGAAAATCGATCGAAAGCTGAAAATATGTGTTCACGGTACAAAACTGTAACTACCGTAATTCTTAGAAACTCTAATTCATCGGGAAATCCTTTACACCGTTACGGACGAAGGTCCTTGTGCTTAATAGCCGATATACAACTCAAAGATCTGATCGTACATTTTTGAGAAAACCGATCGGAAGCTGAACATATGTGTTAACGGTACAAAACTGTAACTACCGTTGTTCTTACAAACTTTAATTCATCGGAAAATTCTTAATACCGTTAAGGAAGAAGGTCCTTGTGCTTAATATCCGATATACAACTCAAAGATCAGGTGGTATATTTTTGAGAAAATCGATCGAAAGCTGATAATATGTGTTAACGATACAAAACTGTAACTACCGTAGTTCTTACAAACTCTCATTCATCGGGGAATCCTTTATACCGTTAAGGGCGAAGGTTCTTGTGTTTAATATCCGATATACAACTCAAAGATATATCCGATATATATTCGATAATATCCAATATACAACACAATCGATCAAAAGCTGATAATATGTGTTAACGATACAAAACTGTAACTACCGTAATTCTTACAAACTCTAATTCATCGGGAAATTCTTTATACCGTTAAGGACGAAGGTCCTTGTGTTTAATATCCGATATACAACTCAAAGATCTGGTCGTACATTTTTGAGAAAATCTATCGAGAGCTGAAAATATGTGTTAACGCTACAAAACTGTAACAACCGTAGTTCTTAGAAACTCTAATTCATCGGAAAATCCTTTATACCGTTAAGGACGGAGGTCCTTGTGCTTAATACCCGATATACAACTCAAAGATCTGGTCGTACATTTTTGAGAAAATCGATATGTGCAAATATGCGTTAACGCTACAAAACTCTAACTACCGTTGTTCTTACAAACTCTAATTCAACTCTAAATCCTTTATACTGTTAAGGACGAAGTTCTTTGTGCTTAATATCCGATATACAACTCAAAGATCTGGTCATACATTTTTGAGAAAATCGATCGAAAGCTGATAATATGTGTTAACGCCACAAAACTCTAACTACCGTTGTTCTTACAAACTCTAATTCAACTTGAAATCCTTTATACTGTTAAGGACGAAGGTCTTTGTGCTTAATATCCGATATACAACTCAAAGATGTGGTCATACATTTTTGAGAAAATCGATCGAAAGCTGATAATATGTGTTAACGGTATAAAACTGTAACTACCGTAGTTCTTAGAAACTCTAATTCATCGTGAAATCCTTTATAGCGTTAAGGACGAAGGTCTTTGTTTTTAATATCCGATATACAACTCAAAGATCTGGTCGTACATTTTTGAGAAAATCGATCGAAAGCTGAAAATATGTGTTAACGGTACAAAACTGTAACTACAGTAGTTCGTATAAACTCTAATTCATCGGGAAATCCTTTAAACAGTTAAGGACGAAGGTCCTTGTGCTTAATATCCGATATTCAACTCAAAGATCTGGTCGTATATTTTTGAGAAAATCGATCGAAAGCTGATAATATGTGTTAACGGTACAAAACTGTAACTACCGTTGTTCTTACAAACTCTAATTCATCGGGAAATTCTTAATACCGTTAATACATTTTTTTAATACATTTTTGAGAAAATCGATCGAAAGGTAATAATATGTGTGAACGGTACAAAACTGTAACTACCGTAGTTCTTACAAACTCTAATTCATCCGGAAATCCTTTATACCTTTAAGGACGAAGGTCCTTGTGCTTAATATCCGATATACAACTCAAAGATCTGGTCGTACATTTTTGAGAATATCGATCGAAAGCTGATAATATTTGTGAATGGTACAAAACTGTTACTACCGTAGTTCTTAGAAACTCTAATTCATCGGAAAATCCTTTAAACCGTTAAGGGCGAAGGTCCTTGTGCTTAATATCCGATATAAAACTCAAAGATCTGGTGATACATTTTTGAGAAAATCGATCGAAAGCTGATAATATGTGTTAACGATACAAGACTGTAACTACCGTAGTTCTTACAAACTCTCATTCATCGGGGAATCCTTTATTCTGTTAAGGGCGAAGGTTCTTGTGCTTAATATCCGATATACAACTCAAAGATCTGGTGGTACATTTTTGAGAAAATCGATCGAAAGCTGATAATATGTGTTAACGATACAAAACTAAAACTACCGTAGTTCTTAGAAACTCTTATTCATCGGGGAATCCTTTATTCCGTTAAGGACGAAGGTCCTTGAGCTTATTATCCGGTATACATCTCAAAGATCTGTTCATACATTTTTGAGAAAATCGATCGAAAGCTGATAATGTGTGTTCACGGTACAAATCTGTAACAACCGTAGTTCTTACAAACTCTAATTCATCAGGAAATCCTTTATAGCGTTAAGGACGAAGGTCCTTGTGTTTAATATCCGATATACAACTCAAAGATATATCCGATATATATCCGATAATATCCGATAAACAACTCAATCGATCGAAAGCTGGTAATATGTGTTAACGATACAAAACTGTAACTACCGTAGTTCTTACAAACTCTAATTCATCGGGAAATCCTTTATAGCGTTAAGGACGAAGGTCCTTTTGTTTAATATCCGATATGCAACTCAAAGATCTGGTCGTACATTTTTTAGAAAATCGATCGAAAGCTAAAAATATGTGTTAACGCTACAAAACTGTAACTACCGTTGTTCTTACAAACTCTAATTCATCGGGAAATCCTTTATACTGTTAAGAACGAAGGTCCTTGTGCTTAATATCCGATATACAACACAAAGATCTGGTCGTACATTTTTGAGAAAATCGATCGAAAGCTGAAAATATGTGTTAACGCAACAAAACTGTAACTAAAGTAGTTCTTACAAACTCTTATTCATCGGGAAATCCTTTATAGCGTTAAGGACGATAGTACTTGTGTTTAATATCCGATATACAACTCAGAGATTTGATCGTACATTTTTGAGAAAATCCATCGAAAGCTGAAAATATGTGTTAACGCTACAAAACTGTAACTACCTTTGTTCTTAGAAACTCTAATTCATCGGAAACTCCTTTATACCGTTAAAGACGAAGGTCCTTGTGCTTAATATCCGATATACAACTGAAAGATCTGGTCGTACATTTTTGAGAAAATCGATCGAAAGCTGAAAATATGTGTTAACGGTACAAAACTGTAACTACCGTAGTTCTTAGAAACTCTTATTCATCGGAAACTCTTTTATACCTTTAAGGACGAAGGTCCTTGTGCTTAATATCGGATATACAACTGAAAGATATGGTCGTACATTTTTGAGAAAATCGATCGAAAGCTGATAATATGTTTTAACGGTAAAAAACTGTAACTTCCGTAGTTCTTACATACTCTAATTCATCAGGAAATCCTTTATACCGTTAAAAACGAAGGTCCTTGTGCTTAATAGCCGATATACAACTCAAAGACGGTACAAAACTGTAACTACCGTTGTTCTTGCAAACTTTAATTCATCGGAAAATTCTTAATACCGTTAAGGAAGGAGGTCCTAGTGCTTAATATCCGATATAAAACTCAAAGATCTGGTGGTACATTTTTGAGAAAATCGATCGAAAGCTGATAATATGTGTTAACGATACAAAACTGTTACTACCGTAGATCTTACAAACTCTCATTCATCGGGGAATCCTTTATACTGTTAAGGGCGAAGGTTCTTGTGCTTAATATCCGATATACAACTCAAAGATCTGTTCATACATTTTTGAGAAAATCGATCGAAAGCTGATAATGTGTGTTCACGGTACAAAACTGTAACAACCGTAGTTCTTAGAAACTCTAATTTATCGGAAAATCCTTTATACCGTTAAGGACGAAGGTCCTTGTGCTTAATACCCGATATACAACTCAAAGATCTGGTCGTACATTTTTGAGAAAATCGATCGAAAGCTGAAAATATGTGTTAACGGTACAAGACTGTAACTACCGTAGTTCTTAGAAACTCGAATTCATCGGAAAATCCTTTATACCGTTAAGGACGAAGGTCCTTGTGCTTAATATCCGATATGCAACTCAAAGATCTGGTCGTACATTTTTGATAAAATCGATCGAAACCTGAAAATATGTGTTAACGCTGCAAAACTGTAACTACCGTAGTTCTTACAAACTCGTATTCATCGAGAAATCCTTTATAGCGTTAAGGACGAAGGTCCTTGTGCTTAATATCCGATATACAACTCAAAGATCTGGTCGTACATTTTTGAGAAAATCGATCGAAAGTTGATAATATGTGTTAATGGTACAAAACTGTACCTACCGTAGTTCTTACAAACTCTTATTCATCGGGAAATCCTTTATAGCGTTAAAGGATATACAACTCAAAGATCTGATCGTACGTTTTTGAGAAAACAGATCGGAAGCTGAAAATATGTGTTAACGGTACAAAACTGTAAATACCGTTGATCTTACAAAATTTAATTAATCGGAAAATTCTTAATACCGTTAAGGACGAAGGTCCTTGTGCTTAATATCAGATATACAACTCAAAGATCTGGTGGTACATTTTTGAGAAAATCGATCGAAAGCTGAAAATATGTGTTAACGCTACAAAACTGTAACTACCGTAGTTCTTACAAACTCAAATTCATCGGGGAATCCTTTATACCGTTAAGGGCGAAGGTTCTTGTGCTTAATATCCGATATACAACTCAAAGATCTGGTGGTACATTTTTGAGAAAATCGATCGAAAGCTGATAATATGTGTTAACGGTACAAAACTCTAACTACCGCAGTTCTTAGAAACTCTAATTCATCGGGAAATCCTATATTCCGTTAAGGACGAAGGGTCTTGGGCTTAATATAAGATATACAACTCAAAGATCTGGTGGTACATTTTTGAGAAAATCGATCGAAAGCTGATAATGTGTTTACGGTACAAAACTGTAACTACCGTAGTACTTAGAAAATCCAATTCGTCGGGAAATCTTTTATACCGTTAAGGACGAAGGTCCTTGCGCTTAATATCCGATATACATCTCAAAGATCTGGTCATACATTTTTGAGAAATTCGATCGAAAGCTGATAATATGTGTTAACGGTACAAAACTGTAACTACCGTAGTTCTTACAAACTCTTATTCATCGGGAAATCCTTTATAGCGTTAAGGACGATAGTACTTGTGTTTAATATCCGATATACAACTCAAAGATCTGGTCGTACATTTTTGAGAAAATCGATCGAAAGCTGAAAATATGTGTTAACGCCACAAAACTGTAACTACCGTTGTTCTTAGAAACTCTAATTCACCGGAAACTCCTTTATACCATTAAAGAAGAAGATCCTTGTGCTTAATATCCGATATACAACTGAAAGATCTGGTCGTACATTTTTGAGAAAATCGATCGAAAGCTGAAAATATGTGCTAACGCTACAAAACTGTAACTACCGTAGTTCTTAGAAACTCTAATTCATCGGAAACTCCTTTATACCGTTAAGAACGAAGGTCCTTGTATTTAATATCGGATATACAACTGAAAGATATGGTCGTACATTTTTGAGAAAATCGATCGAAAGCTGATAATATGTTTTAACGGTAAAAAACTGTAACTTCCGTAGTTCGTACAAACTCTAATTCATCAGGAAATCCTTTATACCGTTAAAAACGAAGGTCCTTGTGCTTAATAGCCGATATACAACTCAAAGACGGTACAAAACTGTAACTACCGTTGTTCTTACAAACTTTAATTCATCGGAAAATTCTTAATACCGTTAAGGAAGGAGGTCCTTGTGCTTAATATCCGATATAAAACTCAAGATCTGGTGGTACATTTTTGAAAAAATCGATCGAAAGTTGATAATATGTGTTAATGGTACAAAACTGTAACTACCGTAGTTCTTACAAACTCTCATTCATCGGGGAATCCTTTATACTGTTAAGGGCGAAGGTTCTTGTGCTTAATACCCGATATACAACTCAAAGACGGAACAAAACTGTAACAACCGTAGTTCTTAGAAACTCTTAATCATCGGAAAATCCTTAATACCGTTAAGGACGAAGGTCCTTGTGCTTAATACCCGATCTACAATTTAAAGATCTGGTGGTACATTTTTGAGAAAATCGATCGAAAGCTGAAAATATGTGTTAACGGTACAAAACTCTAACTACCGTAGTTCTTAGAAAACTCTAATTCATCGGAAAATCCTTTATACCGTTAAGGACGAAGGTCCTTGTGCTTAATATCCGATATACAACTCAAAGATCTGGTCGTACATTTTTGAGAAAATCGATCGAAAGTTGATAATATGTGTTAATGGTACAAAACTGTAACTACCGTAGTTCTTACAAACTCTTATTCATCGGAAAATCCTTTATACCGTTAAGGACGAAGGTTCTTGTGCTTAATATCCGATATACAACTCAAAGATCTGGTGGTACATTTTTGCGAAAATCGATCGAAAGCTGATAATATGTGTTAACGCTACAAAACTGTAACTACCGTAGTTCTTAGAAACTCTAATTCAATGTGAAATCCTTTATAGCGTTAAGGACGAAGGTCCTTGTGCTTAATACCCGATATACAACTCAAAGATCTGGTGGTACATTTTTGAGAAAATCGATCGAAAGCTTAAAATATGTGTTAACGGTACAAAACTCTAACTACCGTAGTTCTTAGAAACTCTAATTCATCGGAAAATCCTTTATACCGTTAAGGACGAAGGTCCTTGTGATTGATATCCGATATACAACTCAAAGATCTGGTCGTACATTTTTGAGAAAATCGATCGAAAGCTGATAATATTTGTGAACGGTACAAAACTGTAACTACCGTAGTTCTTACAAACTCTAATTCATCGGGAAATCCTTTATACCGTTAAGGGCGAAGGTCCTTGTGCTTAATATACGATATACAACTCAATGATCTGGTCGTACATTTTTGAGAAAATCGATCGAAAGCTGAAAATATGTGTTCACGGTACAAAACTGTAACTACCGTAATTCTTAGAAACTCTAATTCATCGGGAAATCCTTTATACCGTTACGGACGAAGGTCCTTGTGCTTAATAGCCGATATACAACTCAAAGATCTGATCGTACATTTTTGAGAAAACCGATCGGAAGCTGAACATATGTGTTAACGGTACAAAACTGTAACTACCGTTGTTCTTACAAACTTTAATTCATCGGAAAATTCTTAATACCGTTAAGGAAGAAGGTCCTTGTGCTTAATATCCGATATACAACTCAAAGATCAGGTGGTATATTTTTGAGAAAATCGATCGAAAGCTGATAATATGTGTTAACGATACAAAACTGTAACTACCGTAGTTCTTACAAACTCTCATTCATCGGGGAATCCTTTATACCGTTAAGGGCGAAGGTTCTTGTGTTTAATATCCGATATACAACTCAAAGATATATCCGATATATATTCGATAATATCCAATATACAACACAATCGATCAAAAGCTGATAATATGTGTTAACGATACAAAACTGTAACTACCGTAATTCTTACAAACTCTAATTCATCGGGAAATTCTTTATACCGTTAAGGACGAAGGTCCTTGTGTTTAATATCCGATATACAACTCAAAGATCTGGTCGTACATTTTTGAGAAAATCTATCGAGAGCTGAAAATATGTGTTAACGCTACAAAACTGTAACAACCGTAGTTCTTAGAAACTCTAATTCATCGGAAAATCCTTTATACCGTTAAGGACGGAGGTCCTTGTGCTTAATACCCGATATACAACTCAAAGATCTGGTCGTACATTTTTGAGAAAATCGATATGTGCAAATATGCGTTAACGCTACAAAACTCTAACTACCGTTGTTCTTACAAACTCTAATTCAACTCTAAATCCTTTATACTGTTAAGGACGAAGTTCTTTGTGCTTAATATCCGATATACAACTCAAAGATCTGGTCATACATTTTTGAGAAAATCGATCGAAAGCTGATAATATGTGTTAACGCCACAAAACTCTAACTACCGTTGTTCTTACAAACTCTAATTCAACTTGAAATCCTTTATACTGTTAAGGACGAAGGTCTTTGTGCTTAATATCCGATATACAACTCAAAGATGTGGTCATACATTTTTGAGAAAATCGATCGAAAGCTGATAATATGTGTTAACGGTATAAAACTGTAACTACCGTAGTTCTTAGAAACTCTAATTCATCGTGAAATCCTTTATAGCGTTAAGGACGAAGGTCTTTGTTTTTAATATCCGATATACAACTCAAAGATCTGGTCGTACATTTTTGAGAAAATCGATCGAAAGCTGAAAATATGTGTTAACGGTACAAAACTGTAACTACAGTAGTTCGTATAAACTCTAATTCATCGGGAAATCCTTTAAACAGTTAAGGACGAAGGTCCTTGTGCTTAATATCCGATATACAACTCAAAGATCTGGTCGTATATTTTTGAGAAAATCGATCGAAAGCTGATAATATGTGTTAACGGTACAAAACTGTAACTACCGTTGTTCTTACAAAGTCTAATTCATCGGGAAATCCTATATACAGTTAAGAACGAAGGTTCTTGTGCTTAATATCCGATATACAACTCAAATATCTGATCGTACATTTTTGAGAAAACCGATCGGAAGCTGAAAATATGTGTTAACGGTACAAAACTGTAACTACCGTTGTTCTTACAAATTTTAATTCATCGGAAAATTCTTAATACCGTTAATACATTTTTTTAATACATTTATGAGAAAATCGATCGAAAGGTAATAATATGTGTGAACGGTACAAAACTGTAACTACCGTAGTTCTTACAAACTCTAATTCATCCGGAAATCCTTTATACCTTTAAGGACGAAGGTCCTTGTGCTTAATATCCGATATACAACTCAAAGATCTGGTCGTACATTTTTGAGAATATCGATCGAAAGCTGATAATATTTGTGAATGGTACAAAACTGTAACTACCGTAGTTCTTAGAAACTCTAATTCATCGGAAAATCCTTTCTACCGTTAAGGACGAAGGTTCTTGTGCTTAATATCCGATATACAATTCAAAGATCTGGTCGTACATTTTTGAGAAAATCGATCGAAAGCTGAAAATATGTGTTAACGGTACAAAACTTTAACTACAGTAGTTCGTATAAACTCTAATTCATCGGAAAATCCTTTAACCAGTTAAGGACGAAGGTCCTTGTGCTTAATATCCGATATACAACTCAAAGATCTGGTCGTATATTTTTGAGAAAATCGATCGAAAGCTGATAATATGTGTTAACAGTACAAGACTGTAACTACCGTAGTTCTTACAAACTCTAATTCATCCGGAAATCCTTTATACCGTTAAGGACGAAGGTCCTTGTGCTTAATATCAGATATACAACTCAAAGATCTGGTGGTACATTTTTGAGAAAATCGATCGGAAGCTGATAATATGTGTTAACGGTACAAAACTGTAACTACCGTAGTTCTTACAAACTCTAATTCATCGGGAAATCCTTTATAGCATTAAAGACGAAGGTCCTTGTCTTTAATATGCGATATACAACTCATAGATCTGGTCGTACATTTTTGAGAAAATCGATCGAAAGCTGAAAATATGTGTTCACGGTACAAAACTGTAACTACCGCAGTTTTTAGAAACTCTAATTCATCGGGAATTCCTTTATAGCGTTAAAGACGAAGGTCCTTGTGTTACATATCCGATATACAACTCAAAGATCTGGTCGTACATTTTTGAGAAAATCGATCGAAAGCTGATAATATGTGTTAACGGTACAAAACTGTAAATACCGTTGTTCTTACAAACTTTAATTCATCGGAAAATTCTTAATACCGTTAAGGAAGAAGGTCCTTGTGCTTAATATCCGATATACAACTCAAAGATCTGGTGGTATATTTTTGAGAAAATCGATCGAAAGCTAAAAAAATGTGTTAACGCTACAAAACTCTAATTACCGTTGTTCTTACAAACTCTAATTCGTCGGTAAATCCTTTATACTGTTCAGAACGAAGGTTCTTGTGCTTAATATCCGATATACAACTCAAAGATCTAGTCGTACATTTTTGAGAAAATCGATCGAACGGTACAAAACTGTAACTACCGTAATTCTTACAAACTCTAATTTATCGGGAAATCCTTTATACCGTTAAGGGCGAAGGTCCTTGTGCTTAATATACGATATACAACTCAATGATCTGGTCGTACATTTTTGAGAAAATCGATCGAAAGCTGAAAATATGTGTTCACGGTACAAAACTGTAACTACCGTAGTTCTTAGAAACTCTAATTCATCGGGAAGTCCTTTATACCGTTACGGACGAAGGTCCTTGTTTTTAATAGCCGATATACAACTCAAAGATCTGATCGTACATTTTTGAGAAAACCGATCGGAAGCTGAATATATGTGTTAACGGTACAAAACTGTAACTACCGTTGTTCTTACAAACTTTAATTCATCGGAAAATTCTTAATACCGTTAAGGAAGAAGGTCCTTGTGCTTAATATCCGATATACAACTCAAAGATCTGGTGGTATATTTTTGAGAAAATCGACCGAAAGCTGATAATATGTGTTAACGATACAAAACTGTAACTACCGTAGTTCTTACAAACTCTCATTCATCGGGGAATCCTTTATACCGTTAAGGGCGAAGGTTCTTGTGCTTAATATCCGATATACAACTCAAAGATCTGGTCGTACATTTTTGAGAAAATCGATCGAAAGCTAATAATATGTGTTAACGATACAAAACTGTAAGTACCGTAGATCTTACAAACTCTAATTCATCGGGAAATCCTTTATAGCGTTAAGGAGGAAGGCCCTTGTGTTTAATATCCGATATACAACTCAAAGATATATCCGATATATATTCGATAATATCCAATATACAACACAATCGATCAAAAGCTGATAATATGTGTTAACGATACAAAACTGTAACTACCGTAGTTGTTACAAACTCTAATTCATCTTGAAATCCTTAATAGCGTTAAGGACGAAGGTCCTTGTGTTTAATATCCGATATACAACTCAAAGATCTGGTCGTACATTTTTGAGAAAATCTATCGAGAGCTGAAAATATGTGTTAACGCTACAAAACTGTAACAACCGTAGTTCTTAGAAACTCTAATTCATCGGAAAATCCTTTATACCGTTAAGGACGAAGGTCCTTGTGCTTAATACCCGATATACAACTCAAAGATCTGGTCGTACATTTTTGAGAAAATCGATATGTGCAAATATGCGTCAACGCTACAAAACTCTAAGTACCGTTGTTCTTACAAACTCTAATTCATCGGGAAATCCTATATACTGTTAAGAACGAAGGTTCTTGTGCTTAATATCCGATATACAACTCAAATATCTGATCGTACATTTTTGAGAAAACCGATCGGAAGCTGAAAATATGTGTTAACGGTACAAAACTGTAACTACCGTTGTTCTTACAAATATTAATTCATCGGAAAATTCTTAATACCGTTAATACATTTTTTTAATACATTTTTGAGAAAATCGATCGAAAGGTAATAATATGTGTTAACGGTACAAAACTGTAACTACCGTAGTTCTTACAAACTCTAATTCAACCGGAAATCCTTTATACCTTTAAGGACGAAGGTCCTTGTGCTTAATATCCGATATACAACTCAAAGATCTGGTCGTACATTTTTGAGAAAATCGATCGAAAGCTGATAATATTAGTGAACGGTACAAAACTGTAACTACCGTAGTTCTTTGAACTCTAATTCATCTGAAAATCCTTTCTACCGTTAAGGACGAAGGTTCTTGTGCTTACTATCCGATATACAACTCAAAGATCTGGTCGTATATTTTTGAGAAAATCGATCGAAAGCTGATAATATGTGTTAACGGTACAAAACTGTAACTACCGTAGTTCTTACAAACTCTAATTCATCGGGAAATCCTTTATAGCATTAAAGACGAAGGTCCTTGTGTTTAATATGCGATATACAACTCATAGATCTGGTCGTACATTTTTGAGAAAATCGATCGAAAGCTGAAAATATGTGTTAACGGTACAAAACTGTAACTACAGTAGTTCGTATAAACTCTAATTCATCGGGAAATCCTTTAAACAGTTAAGGACGAAGGTCCTTGTGCTTAATATCCGATATACAACTCAAAGATCTGGTCGTATATTTTTGAGAAAATCGATCGAAAGCTGATAATATGTGTTAACGGTACAAGACTGTAACTACCGCAGTTCTTACAAACTCTAATTCATCGGGAAATCCTTTATAGCATTAAAGACGAAGGTCCTTGTCTTTAATATGCGATATACAACTCATAGATCTGGTCGTACATTTTTAAGAAAATCGATCGAAAGCTGATAATATGTGTTAACGGTACAAATCTGTAACTTCCGTAGTTCTTAAAAACTCTAATTCATCGGGAAATCCTTTATACCGTTAAGGACGTAGGTCCGTGTGCTTAATATCCGATATACAACTCAAAGATCTGATCGTACATTTTTGAGAAAACCGATCGAAAGCTGAAAATATGTGTTAACGGTACAAAACTGTAAATACCGTTGATCTTACAAGCTATAATTCGTCGGTAAATCCTTTATACTGTTCAGAACGAAGGTTCTTGTGCTTAATATCCGATATACAACTCAAAGATCTGGTTGTACATTTTTGAGAAAATCGATCGAACGGTACAAAACTGTATTTACCGTAATTCTTACAAACTCTAATTCATCGGGAAATCCTTTATACCGTTAAGGGCGAAGGTCCTTGTGCTTAATATACGATATACAACTCAATGATCTGGTCGTACATTTTTGAGAAAATCGATCGAAAGCTGAAAATATGTGTTCACGGTACAAAACTGTAACTACCGTAGTTCTTAGAAACTCTAATTCATCGGGAAATCCTTTATACCGTTACGGACGAAGGTCCTTGTGCTTAATAGCCGATATACAACTCAAAGATCTGATCGTACATTTTTGAGAAAACCGATCGGAAGCTGAACATATGTGTTAACGGTACAAAACTGTAACTACCGTTGTTCTTACAAACTTTAATTCATCGGAAAATTCTTAATACCGTTAAGGAAGAAGGTCCTTGTGCTTAATATCCGATATACAACTCAAAGATCTGGTGGTATATTTTTGAGAAAATCGATCGAAAGCTGATAATATGTGTTAACGATACAAAACTGTAACTACCGTAGTTCTTACAAACTCTCATTCATCGGGGAATCCTTTATACCGTTAAGGGCGAAGATTCTTGTGCTTAATATCCGATATACAACTCAAAGATCTGGTCGTACATTTTTGAGAAAATCGATCGAAAGCTGATAATATGTGTTAACGATACAAAACTGTAACTACCGTAGTTCTTACAAACTCTAATTCATCGGGAAATCCTTTATAGCGTTAAGGACAAAGGCCCTTGTGTTAAATATCCGATATACAACTCAAAGATATATCCGATATATATTCGATAATATCCAATATACAACACAATCGATCAAAAGCTGATAATATGTGTTAACGATACAAAACTGTAACTACCGTCGTTGTTACAAACTCTAATTCATCGGGAAATCTTTTATAGCGTTAAGGACGAATGTTCTTGTGTTTAATATCCGATATACAACTCAAAGATCTGGTCGTACATTTTTGAGAAAATCTATCGAGAGCTGAAAATATGTGTTAACGCTACAAAACTGTAACAACCGTAGTTCTTAGAAACTCTAATTCATCGGAAAATCCTTTATACCGTTAAGGACGAAGGTCCTTGTGCTTAATACCCGATATACAACTCAAAGATCTGGTCGTACATTTTTGAGAAAATCGATATGTGCAAATATGCGTTAACGCTACAAAACTATAACTACCGTTGTTCTTACAAACTCTAATTCAACTTGAAATCCTTTATACTGTTAAGGACGAAGGTCTTTGTGCTTAATATCCGATATACAACTCAAAGATCTGGTCATACATTTTTGAGAAAATCGATCTGAAGCTGAAAATATGTGTTAACGCTACAAAACTGTAACTACCGTTGTTCTTACAAACTCTAATTCATCGGGAAATCCTATATACTGTTAAGAACGAAGGTTCTTGTGCTTAATATCCGATATACAACTCAAATATCTGATCGTGCATTTTTGAGAAAACCGATCGGAAGCTGAAAATATGTGTTAACGGTACAAAACTGTAACTACCGTTGTTCTTACAAATTTTAATTCATCGGAAAATTCTTAATACCGGTAATACATTTTTTTAATACATTTTTGAGAAAATCGATCGAAAGGTAATAATATGTGTTAACGGTACAAAACTGTAACTACCGTAGTTCTTACAAACTCTAATTCATCCGGAAATCCTTTATACCTTTAAGGACGAAGGTCCTTGTGCTTAATATCCCATATACAACTCAAAGATCTGGTCGTACATTTTTGAGAAAATCGATCGAAAGCTGATAATATTTGTGAACGGTACAAAACTGTAACTACCGTAGTTCGTAGAAACTCTTATTCATCGGAAAATCCTTTCTACCGTTAAGGACGAAGGTTCTTGTGCTTAATATCCGATATACAACTCAAAGATCTGGTCGTATATTTTTGAGAAAATCGATCGAAAGCTGATAATATGTGTTAATGGTGCAAAACTGTAACTACCGTAGCTCTTACAAACTCTAATTCATCGGGAAATCCTTTATAGCATTAAAGACGAAGGTCCTTGTGTTTAATATGCGATATACAACTCATAGATCTGGTCGTACATTTTTGAGAAAATCGATCGAAAGCTGAAAATATGTGTTAACGGTACAAAACTGTAACTACAGTAGTTCGTATAAACTCTTATTCATCGGGAAATCCTTTAAACAGTTAAGGACGAAGGTCCTTGTGCTTAATATCCGATATACAACTCAAAGATCTGGTCGTATATTTTTGAGAAAATCGATCGAAAGCTGATAATATTTGTTAACGGTACAAGACTGTAACTACCGTAGTTCTTACAAACTCTAATTCATCGGGAAATCCTTTATAGCATTAAAGACGAAGGTCCTTGTCTTTAATATGCGATATACAACTCATAGATCTGGTCGTACATTTTTGAGAAAATCGATCGAAAGCTGAAAATATGTGTTCACGGTACAAAACTGTAACTACCGCAGTTCTTAGAAACTCTAATTCATCGGGAATTCCTTTATAGCGTTAAAGACGAAGGTCCTTGTGTTAAATATCCGATACACAACTCAAAGATCTGGTGGTATATTTTTGAGAAAATCGATCGAAAGCTGAAAATATGTGTTAACGGTACAAAACTTTAAATACCGTTGTCCTTACAAACTTTAATTCATCGGAAAATCCTTTATTCTGTTAAAGACGAAGGTCCTTTAGCTTAATATCCGATATACAACTGAAAGATCTGATCGTACATTTTTGAGAAAACCGATCGAAAGCTGAAAATATGTGTTAACGGTACAAAACTGTAAATACCGTTGTTCTTACAAACTTTAATTCATCGGAAAATCCTTTATACTGTTAAAGACGAAGGTCCTTTAGCTTAATATCCGATATACAACTCAAAGATCTGATCGTACATTTTTGAGAAAATCGATCGAAAGCTGATAACATGTGTTAACGATACAAAACTGTAACTAATGTAGTTCTTACAACCTCTCATTCATCTGGGAATCCTTTATACCGTTAAGGGCGAAGGTTCTTGTGCTTAATATCCGATATACAACTCAAAGATCTGGTCGTACATTTTTTAGAATATCGATCGAAAGCTAAAAATATGTGTTAACGCTACAAAACTGTAACTACCGTTGTTCTTACAAACTCTAATTCATCGGGAAATCCTTTATACTGTTAAGAACGAAGGTCCTTGTGCTTAATATCCGATATACAACACAAAGATCTGGTCGTACATTTTTGAGAAAATCGATCGAAAGCTGATAATATGTGTTAACGGTATAAAACTGTAACTACCGTAGTTCTTAGAAACTCTAATTCATCGTGACATCCTTTATAGCGTTAAGGACGAAGGTCTTTGTGTTTAATATCCGATATACAAACAAAGATCTGGTCGTACATTTTTGAGAAAATCGATCGAAAGCTGAAAATTTGTGTTAACGCTACAAAACTGTAACTACCGTTGTTCTTACAAACTCTAATTCATCGCGAAATCCTATATACTGTTAAGAACGAAGGTTCTTGTGCTTAATATCCGATATACAACTCAAATATCTGATCGTACATTTTTGAGAAAACCGATCGGAAGCTGAAAATATGTGTTAACGCTACAAAACTGTAACAACCGTAGTTCTTAGAAACACTAATTCATCGGAAAATCCTTTATACCGTTAAGGACGAAGGTCCTTGTGCTTAATACCCGATATACAACTCAATGATCTGGTCGTACATTTTTGAGAAAATCGATATGTGCAAATATGCGTTAACGCTACAAAACTCTAACTACCGTTGTTCTTACAAACTCTAATTCAACTTGAAATCCTTTATACTGTTAAGGACGAAGGTCTTTGTGCTTAATATCTGATATACAACTCAAAGATCTGGTCGTACATTTTTTAGAATATCGATCGAAAGCTAAAAATATGTGTTAACGCTACAAAACTGTAACTACCGTTGTTCTTACAAACTCTAATTCATCGGGAAATCCTTTATACTGTTAAGAACGAAGGTCCTTGTGCTTAATATCCGATATACAACACAAAGATCTGGTCGTACATTTTTGAGAAAATCGATCGAAAGCTGATAATATGAGTTAACGGTATAAAACTGTAACTACCGTAGTTCTTAGAAACTCTAATTCATCGTGACATCCTTTATAGCGTTAAGGACGATGGTCCTTGTGTTTAATATGCGATATACAACTCATAGATCTGGTCGTACATTTTTGAGAAATTCGATCGAAAGCTGATAATAACGGTAACGGTTAACGGTACAAAACTGTAACTACCGTAGTTCTTAGAAACTCTAATTCATCGGGAAATCCTATATACCCATAAGGACGAAGGTCCTTGTGCTTAATATCCGATATACAACTCAAAGATCTGGTCGTACATTTTTGAGAAAATCGATCGAAAGCTGATAATATGTGTTAACGATACAAAACTGTAACTACCGTAGTTCTTACAAACTCTAATTCATCGGGAAATCCTTTATAGCGTTAAGGACGAAGGTCCTTGTGTTTAATATCCGATATACAAACAAAGATCTGGTCGTACATTTTTGAGAAAATCGATCGAAAGCTGAAAATATGTGTTAACGCTACAAAACTGTAACTACCGTTGTTCTTACAAACTCTTATTCATCGCGAAATCCTATATACTGTTAAGAACGAAGGTTCTTGTGCTTAATATCCGATATACAACTCAAATATCTGATCGTACATTTTTGAGAAAACCGATCGGAAGCTGAAAATATGTGTTAACGCTACAAAACTGTAACAACCGTAGTTCTTAGAAACACTAATTCATCGGAAAATCCTTTATACCGTTAAGGACGAAGGTCCTTGTGCTTAATACCCGATATACAACTCAATGATCTGGTCGTACATTTTTGAGAAAATCGATATGTGCAAATATGCGTTAACGCTACAAAACTCTAACTACCGTTGTTCTTACAAACTCTAATTCAACTTGAAATCCTTTATACTGTTAAGGACGAAGGTCTTTGTGCTTAATATCTGATATACAACTCAAAGATCTGGTCATACATTTTTGAGAAAATCGATCGAAAGCTGATAATATGTGTTAACGGTATAAAACTGTAACTACCGTAGTTCTTAGAAACTCTAATTCATCGTGACATCCTTTATAGCGTTAAGGACGAAGGTCTTTGTGTTTAATATCCGATATACAAACAAAGATCTGGTCGTACATTTTTGAGAAAATCGATCGAAAGCTGAAAATTTGTGTTAACGCTACAAAACTGTAACTACCGTTGTTCTTACAAACTCTAATTCATCGGGAAATCCTATATACTGTTAAGAACGAAGGTTCTTGTTCTTAATATCCGATATGCAACTCAAATATCTGATCGTACATTTTTGAGAAAACCGATCGGAAGCTGAAAATATGTGTTAACGGTACAAAACTGTAACTACCGTTGTTCTTACAAATTTTAATTCATCGGAAAATTCTTAATACCGTTAATACATTTTTTTAATACATTTTTGAGAAAATCGATCGAAAGGTAATAATATGTGTTAACGGTACAAAACTGTAACTACCGTAGTTCTTACAAACTCTAATTCATCCGGAAATCCTTTCTACCTTTAAGGACGAAGGTCCTTGTGCTTAATATCCGATATACAACTCAAAGATCTGGTCGTACATTTTTGCGAAAATCGATCGAAAGCTGATAATATTAGTGAACGGTACAAAACTGTAACTACCGTAGTTCTTAGAAACTCTAATTCATCGGAAAATCCTTTCTACCGTTAAAAACGAAGGTTCTTGTGCTTAATATCCGATATACAACTCAAAGATCTGGTCGTATATTTTTGAGAAAATCGATCGAAAGCTGATAATATGTGTTAACGGTACAAAACTTTAACTACCGCAGTTCTTACAAACTCTAATTCATCGGGAAATCCTTTATAGCATTAAAGACGAAGGTCCTTGTCTTTAATATGCGATATACAACTCATAGATCTGGTCGTACAATTTTGAGAAAATCGATCGAAAGCTGAAAATATGTGTTAACGGTACAAAACTGTAACTACAGTAGTTCGTATAAACTCTAATTCATCGGGATATCCTTTAAACAGTTAAGGACGAAGGTCCTTGTGCTTAATATCCGATATACAACTCAAAGATCTGGTCGTATATTTTTGAGAAAATCGATCGAAAGCTGATAATATGTGTTAACGGTACAAGACTGTAACTACCGTAGTTCTTACAAACTCTAATTCATCGGGAAATCCTTTATAGCATTAAAGACGAAGGTCCTTGTCTTTAATATGTGATATACAACTCATAGATCTGGTCGTACATTTTTGAGAAAATCGATCGAAAGCTGATAATATGTGTTCACGGTACAAATCTGTAACTTCCGTAGTTCTTTAAAACTCTAATTCATCAGGAAATCCTTTATACCGTTAAGGACGTAGGTTCTTGTGCTTAATATCCGATATACAACTCAAAGATCTGGTCGTATATTTTTGAGAAAATCGATCGAAAGCTGATAATATGTGTTAACGGTACAAGACTGTAACTACCGCAGTTCTTAGAAACTCTAATTCATCGGGAATTCCTTTATAGCGTTAAAGACGAAGGTCCTTGTGTTAAATATCCGATATACAACTCAAAGATCTGGTCGTACATTTTTGAGAAAATCGATCGAAAGCTGATAATATGTTTTAACGGCACAAAACTGTAACTACTGTAGTTCTTACAAACTCTAATTCATCGCGAAATCCCTTATAGCGTTAAAGACGAAGGTCCTTGTGTTTAATATCCGATATACAGCTCAAAGATCTGGTCGTACATTTTTGAGAAATTCGATCAAAAGCTGATAATATGTGTTAACGGTACAAATCTGTAACTTCCGTAGTTCTTTAAAACTCTAATTCATCAGGAAATCCTTTATACCGTTAAGGACGTAGGTCCGTGTGCTTAATATTCGATATACAACTCAAAGATCTGGTCGTACATTTTTGAGAAAATCGATCGAACGGTACAAAACTGTAACTACCGTAATTCTTAGAAACTCTAATTCATCGGGAAATACTTTATACCGTTAAGGGCGAAGGTACTTGTGCTTAATATACGATATACAACTCAATGATCTGGTCGTACATTTTTGAGAAAATCGATCGAAAGCTGAAAATATGTGTTCACGGTACAAAACTGTAACTACCGTAGTTCTTAGAAACTCTAATTCATCGGAAAATCCTTTATACCGTTACGGACGAAGGTCCTTGTGCTTAATAGCCGATATACAACTCAAAGATCTGATCGTTCATTTTTGAGAAAACCGATCGGAAGCTGAACATATTTGTTAACGGTACAAAACTGTAACTACCGTTGTTCTTACAAACTTTAATTCATCGGTAAATTCTTAATACCGTTAAGGAAGAAGGTCCTTGTGCTTAATAGCCGATATACAACTCAAAGATCTGGTGGTACATTTTTGAGAAAATCGATCGAAAGCTGATAATATGTGTTAACGATACAAAACTGTAGCTACCGTAGTTCTTACAAACTCTCATTCATCGGGGAATCCTTTATACCGTTAAGGGCGAAGGTTCTTGTGCTTAATATCCGATATACAACTCAAAGATCTGGTGGTACATCTTTGAGAAAATCGATCGAAAGCTGATAATATGTGTTAACGATACAAAACTGTAACTACCGTAGTTCTTTGAAACTTTAATTCATCGGTGAATCCTTTATTCCGTTAAGGACGAAGGTCCTTGAGCTTATTATCCGGTAAACATCTCAAAGATCTGGTCATACATTTTTGAGAAAATCGATCGAAAGCTGATAATATGTGTTCACGGTACAAAACTGTAACAACCGTAGTTCTTAGGAACTCTAATTCATCGGAAAATCCTTTCTACCGTTAAGGACGAAGGTTCTTGTGCTTAATATCCGATATACAACTCAAAGATCTGGTCGTACATTTTTGAGAAAATCGATCGAAAGCTGAAAATATGTGTTCACGGTACAAAACTGTAACTACCGTAGTTCTTAGAAACTCTAATCCATCGGGAAATCCTTTATACCGTTACGGACGAAGGTCCTTGTGCTTAATAGCCGATGTACAACTCAAAGATCTGATCGTACATTTTTGAGAAAACCGATCGGAAGCTGAACATATGTGTTAACGGTACAAAACTGTAACTACCGTTGTTCTTACAAACTTTAATTCTTCGGAAAATTCTTAATACCGTTAAGGAAGAAGGTCCTTGTGCTTAATATCCGATATACAACTCAAAGATCTGGTGGTATATTTTTGAGAAAATCGATCGAAAGCTGATAATATGTGTTAACGATACAAAACTGTAACTACCGTAGTTCTTACAAACTCTCATTCATCGGGGAATCCTTTATACCGTTAAGGGCGAAGGTTCTTGTGCTTAATATCCGATATACAACTCAAAGATCTGGTCGTACATTTTTGAGAAAATCGATCGAAAGCTGATAATATGTGTTAACGATACAAAACTGTAACTACCGTAGTTCTTACAAACTCTAATTCATCGGGAAATCCTTTATAGCGTTAAGGACAAAGGCCCTTGTGTTTAATATCCGATATACAACTCAAAGATATATCCGATATATATTCGATAATATCCAATATACAACACAATCGATCAAAAGCTGATAATATGTGTTAACGATACAAAACTGTAACTACCGTAGTTGTTACAAACTCTAATTCATCGGGAAATCTTTTATAGCGTTAAGGACGAAGGTTCTTGTGTTTAATATCCGATATACAACTCAAAGATCTGGTCGTACATTTTTGAGAAAATCTATCGAGAGCTGAAAATATGTGTTAACGCTACAAAACTGTAACAACTGTAGTTCTTAGAAACTCTAATTCATCGGAAAATTCTTTATACCGTTAAGGACGAAGGTCCTTGTGCTTAATACCCGATATACAACTCAAAGATCTGGTCGTACATTTTTGAGAAAATCGATATGTGCAAATATGCGTTAACGCTACAAAACTCTAACTACCGTTGTTCTTACAAACTCTAATTCAACTTGAAATCCTTTATACTGTTAAGGACGAAGGTCTTTGTGCTTAATATCCGATATACAACTCAAAGATCTGGTCATACATTTTTGAGAAAATCGATCTGAAGCTGAAAATATGTGTTAACGCTACAAAACTGTAACTACCGTTGTTCTTACAAACTCTAATTCATCGGGAAATCCTATATACTGTTAAGAACGAAGGTTCTTGTGCTTAATATCAGATATACAACTCAAATATCTGATCGTGCATTTTTGAGAAAACCGATCGGAAGCTGAAAATATGTGTTAACGGTACAAAACTGTAACTACCGTTGTTCTTACAAATTTTAATTCATCGGAAAATTCTTAATACCGGTAATACATTTTTTTAATACATTTTTGAGAAAATCGATCGAACGGTACAAAACTGTAACTACCGTAATTCTTAGAAACTCTAATTCATCGGGAAATCCTTTATACCGTTAAGGGCGAAGGTACTTTTGCTTAATATACGATATACAACTCAATGATCTGGTCGTACATTTTTGAGAAAACCGATCGAAAGCTGAAAATATGTGTTTACGGTACAAAACTGTAACTACCGTAGTTCTTAGAAACTCTAATTCATCGGGAAATCCTTTATACCGTTACGGACGAAGGTCCTTGTGCTTAATAGCCGATATACAACTCAAAGATCTGATCGTTCATTTTTGAGAAAACCGATCGTAAGCTGAACATATTTGTTAACGGTACAAAACTGTAACTACCGTTGTTCTTACAAACTTTAATTCATCGGTAAATTCTTAATACCGTTAAGGAAGAAGGTCCTTGTGCTTAATAGCCGATATACAACTCAAAGATCTGGTGGTACATTTTTGAGAAAATCGATCGAAAGCTGATAATATGTGTTAACGATACAAAACTGTAGCTACCGTAGTTCTTACAAACTCTCATTCATCGGGGAATCCTTTATACCGTTAAGGGCGAAGGTTCCTGTGCTTAATATCCGATATACAACTCAAAGATCTGGTCGTACATTTTTGAGAAAATCTATCGAGAGCTGAAAATATTTGTTAACGCTACAAAACTGTAACTACCGTTGTTCTTACAAACTCTAATTCATCGGGAAATCCTTTATAGCGTTAAGGACAAAGGCCCTTGTGTTTAATATCCGATATACAACTCAAAGATATATCCGATATATATTCGATAATATCCAATATACAACACAATCGATCAAAAGCTGATAATATGTGTTAACGATACAAAACTGTAACTACCGTAGTTGTTACAAACTCTAATTCATCGGGAAATCTTTTATAGCGTTAAGGACGAAGGTTCTTGTGTTTAATATCCGATATACAACTCAAAGATATATCCGATATATATTCGATAATATCCAATATACAACACAATCGATCAAAAGCTGATAATATGTGTTAACGATACAAAACTGTAACTACCGTAGTTGTTACAAACTCTAATTCATCGGGAAATCTTTTATAGCGTTAAGGACGAAGGTTCTTGTGTTTAATATCCGATATACAACTCAAAGATATATCCGATATATATTCGATAATATCCAATATACAACACAATCGATCAAAAGCTGATAATATGTGTTAACGATACAAAACTGTAACTACCGTAGTTGTTACAAACTCTAATTCATCGGGAAATCTTTTATAGCGTTAAGGACGAAGGTTCTTGTGTTTAATATCCGATATACAACTCAAAGATCTGGTCGTACATTTTTGAGAAAATCGATCGAAAGCTGAAAATATGTGTTCACGGTACAAAACTGTAACTACCGTAGTTCTTAGAAACTCTAATCCATCGGGAAATCCTTTATACCGTTACGGAAGAAGGTCCTTGTGCTTAATAGCCGATATACAACTCAAAGATCTGGTGGTACATTTTTGAGAAAATCGATCGAAAGCTGATACTATGTGTTAACGATACAAAACTGTAACTACCGTAGTTCTTTGAAACTCTAATTCATCGGTGAATCCTTTATTACGTTAAGGACGAAGGTCCTTGAGCTTATTATCCGGTAAACATCTCAAAGATCTGGTCATACATTTTTGAGAAAATCGATCGAAAGCTGATAATATGTGTTCACGGTACAAAACTGTAACAACCGTAGTTCTTAGGAACTCTAATTCATCGGAAAATCCTTTATATCGTTAAGGACGAAGGTCCTTGTGCTTAATACCCGATATAAAACTCAAAGATCTGGTCGTACATTTTTGAGAAAATCGATCGAAAACTGAAAATATGTGTTAACGCTACAAAACTGTAACTACCGTAGTTCTTACAAACTCTAATTCATCGAGAAATCCTTTATAGCGTTAAGAACGAAGATCCTTGTGTTCAATATCCGATATACAACTTAAAGATCTGGTCGTACATTTTTGAGAAAATCGATCGAAAGCTTAAAATATGTGTTAACGCTACAAAACTGTTACAACCGTTGTTCTTACAAACTCTAATTCATCGGAAAATCCTTTATACTGTTAAGAACGAAGGTTTTTGTGCTTAATATCCGATATACAACCCAAAGATCTGGTCGTACATTTTTGAGAAAATCGATCGAAAGCTGAAAATATGTGTTCACGGTACAAAACTGTAACTACCGTAGTTCTTAGAAACTCTAATTCATCGGGAAATCCTGTATACCGTTACGGACGAAGGTCCTTGTGCTTAATATCCGATATACAACTCAAAGATCTGGTCGTACATTTTTGAGAAAATCTATCGAGAGCTGAAAATATTTGTTAACGCTACAAAACTGTAACTACCGTTGTTCTTACAAACTCTAATTCATCGGGAAATCCTTTATAGCGTTAAGGACAAAGGCCCTTGTGTTTAATATCCGATATACAACTCAAAGATATATCCGATATATATTCGATAATATCCAATATACAACACAATCGATCAAAAGCTGATAATATGTGTTAACGATACAAAACTGTAACTACCGTAGTTGTTACAAACTCTAATTCATCGGGAAATCTTTTATAGCGTTAAGGACGAAGGTTCTTGTGTTTAATATCCGATATACAACTCAAAGATATATCCGATATATATTCGATAATATCCAATATACAACACAATCGATCAAAAGCTGATAATATGTGTTAACGATACAAAACTGTAACTACCGTAGTTGTTACAAACTCTAATTCATCGGGAAATCTTTTATAGCGTTAAGGACGAAGGTTCTTGTGTTTAATATCCGATATACAACTCAAAGATATATCCGATATATATTCGATAATATCCAATATACAACACAATCGATCAAAAGCTGATAATATGTGTTAACGATACAAAACTGTAACTACCGTAGTTGTTACAAACTCTAATTCATCGGGAAATCTTTTATAGCGTTAAGGACGAAGGTTCTTGTGTTTAATATCCGATATACAACTCAAAGATCTGGTCGTACATTTTTGAGAAAATCGATCGAAAGCTGAAAATATGTGTTCACGGTACAAAACTGTAACTACCGTAGTTCTTAGAAACTCTAATCCATCGGGAAATCCTTTATACCGTTACGGAAGAAGGTCCTTGTGCTTAATAGCCGATATACAACTCAAAGATCTGGTGGTACATTTTTGAGAAAATCGATCGAAAGCTGATAATATGTGTTAACGATACAAAACTGTAACTACCGTAGTTCTTTGAAACTCTAATTCATCGGTGAATCCTTTATTACGTTAAGGACGAAGGTCCTTGAGCTTATTATCCGGTAAACATCTCAAAGATCTGGTCATACATTTTTGAGAAAATCGATCGAAAGCTGATAATATGTGTTCACGGTACAAAACTGTAACAACCGTAGTTCTTAGGAACTCTAATTCATCGGAAAATCCTTTATATCGTTAAGGACGAAGGTCCTTGTGCTTAATACCCGATATAAAACTCAAAGATCTGGTCGTACATTTTTGAGAAAATCGATCGAAAACTGAAAATATGTGTTAACGCTACAAAACTGTAACTACCGTAGTTCTTACAAACTCTAATTCATCGAGAAATCCTTTATAGCGTTAAGAACGAAGATCCTTGTGTTCAATATCCGATATACAACTTAAAGATCTGGTCGTACATTTTTGAGAAAATCGATCGAAAGCTTAAAATATGTGTTAACGCTACAAAACTGTTACAACCGTTGTTCTTACAAACTCTAATTCATCGGAAAATCCTTTATACTGTTAAGAACGAAGGTTTTTGTGCTTAATATCCGATATACAACTCAAAGATCTGGTCGTACATTTTTCAGAAAATCGATCAAAAGCTGATAATATGTGTTAACGATACAAAACTGTAACTACCGTTGTTGTTACAAACTCTAATTCATCGGGAAATCCTTTATAGCGTTAAGGACGAAGGTCCTTGTGTTTAATATCCGATATACAACTCAAAGATCTGGTCGTACATTTTTGAGAAAATCTATCGAGAGCTGAAAATATTTGTTAACGCTACAAAACTGTAACTACCGTTGTTCTTACAAACTCTAATTCATCGGGAAATCCTTTATACTGTTAAGAACGAAGAACGTTTGTAGTTCTTACAAACTCTTATTCATCGGGAAATCCTTTATAGCGTTAAGGACGAAGGTCCTTTGGTTTAATATCCGATATACAACTCAAAGATCTGGTCGTACATTTTTGAGAAAATCGATCGAAAGCTGCAAATATGTGTTAACGCTACAAAACTCTAACTACCGTTGTTCTTACAAACTCTAATTCAACTTGAAATCCTTTAATATCCGATGTACAACTCAAAGATCTGGTCATACATTTTTGAGAAAATCGATCGAAAGCTGATAATATGTGTTAACGAAACAAAACTGAAACTACCGTAGTTCTTACAAACTCTCATTCATCCGGAAATCCTTTATACCTTTAAGGACGAAGGTCCTTGTGCTTAATATCCGATATACAACTCAAAGATCTGGTCGTACATTTTTGAGAAAATCTATCGAGAGCTGAAAATATTTGTTAACGCTACAAAACTGTAACTACCGTAGTTCTTAGAAACTCTAATTCATCGAGAAATCCTTTATAGCGTTAAGGACGAAGGTCTTTGTGTTTAATATCCGATATACAACTCAAAGATCTGGTCGTACATTTTTGAGAAAATCGATCGAAAGCTGAAAATATGTGTTAACGCTACAAATCTGTAACTACCGTTGTTCTTACAAATTTTAATTCATCGGAAAATTCTTAATACCGTTAATACATTTTTTTAATACATTTTTGAGAAAATCGATCGAAAGCTAATAATATGTGTTAACGAAACAAAACTGAAACTACCGTAGTTCTTACAAACTCTCATTCATCCGGAAATCCTTTATACCTTTAAGGACGAAGGTCCTTGTGCTTAATATCCGATATACAACTCAAAGATCTGGTCGTACATTTTTGAGAAAATCGATCGAAAGCTGATAATATTTGTGAACGGTACAAAACTGTAACTACCGTAGTTCTTAGAAACTCTAATTCATCGGAAAATCCTTTCTGCCGTTAAGGACGAAGGTTATTGTGCTTAATATCCGATATACAACTCAAAGATCTGGTCGTATATTTTTGAGAAAATCGATCGAAAGCTGATAATATGTGTTAACGGTACAAAACTGTAACTACCGTAGTTCTTACAAACTCTAATTCATCGGGAAATCCTTTGTAGCATTAAAGACGAAGGTCCTTGTGTTTAATATGCGATATACAACTCATAGACCTGGTCATACATTTTTGAGAAAATCGATCGAAAGCTGAAAATATGTGTTAACGGTACAAAACTGTAACTACAGTAGATCGTATAAACTCTAATTCATCGGGATATCCTTTAAACAGTTAAGGACGAAGGTCCTTGTGCTTAATATCCGATATACAACTCTAAGATCTGGTCGTATATTTTTGAGAAAATCGATCGAAAGCTGATAATATGTGTTAACGATACAAAACTGTAACTACCGTAGTTCTTACAAACTCTAATTCATCGGGAAATCCTTTATAGCGTTAAAGACGAAGGTCCTTGTGTTAAATATCCGATATACAACTCAAAGATCTGGTTGTACATTTTTGAGAAAATCGATCGAAAGCTGATAATATATGTTCACGGTACAAATCTGTAACTACCGCAGTTCTTAGAAACTCTAATTCATCGGGAATTCCTTTATAGCGTTAAAGACGAAGGTCCTTGTGTTAAATATCCGATATACAACTCAAAGATCTGGTCGTAAATTTTTGAGAAAATCGATCGAAAGCTGATAATATGTTTTAACGGCACAAAACTGTAACTACTGTAGTTCTTACAAACTCTTATTCATCGCGTAATCCCTTATAGCGTTAAAGACGAAGGTCCTTGTGTTTAATATCCGATATACAACTCAAAGATCTGGTTGTACATTTTTGAGAAAATCGATCGAAAGCTGATAATATGTGTTAGCGGTACAAATCTGTAACTTCCGTAGTTCTTAAAAACTCTAATTCATCGGGAAATCGTTTATACCGTTAAGGACCTAGGTCCGTGTGCTTAATATCCGATATACAACTTAAAGATCTGATCGTACATTTTTGAGAAAACCGATCGGAAGCTGAAAATATGTGTTAACGGTACAAAACTGTAAATACCGTTGTTCTTACGACCTTTAATTTATCGGAAAATCCTTTATACTGTTAAAGACGAAGGTCCTTTAGCGTAATATCCGATATACAACTGAAAGATCTGATCGTACATTTTTGAGAAAATCGATCGAAAGCTAAAAATATGTGTTCACGCTACAAAACTCTAATTACCGTTGTTCTTACAAACTCTAATTCATCGGTAAATCCTTTATACTGTTCAGAACGAAGGTTCTTGTGCTTAATATCCGATATACAACTCAAAGTTCTGGTCGTACATTTTTGAGAAAATCGATCGAACGGTACAAAACTGTAACTACCGTAATTCTTACAAACTCTTATTCATCGGGAAATCCTTTATACCGTTAAGGGCGAAGGTCCTTGTGCTTAATATACGATATACAACTCAATGATCTGGTCGTACATTTTTGAGAAAATCGATCGAAAGCTGAAATTATGTGTTAACGCTACAAAACTTTAACTACCGTTGTTCTTATAAACTTTAATTCATCGGGAAATCCTTTATACTGTTAAGGACGAAGGTCCTTTAGCTTAATTTCCGATATACAACTGAAAGATCTGATCGTACATTTTTGAGAAAATCGATCGAAAACTGAAAATATGTGTACAAAACTGTTACTATCGTTGTTCTTACAAACTCTAATTCATCGCGAAATCGATCGAGAAAATTGATCGAAAGCTTTAAATATGTGCACTAAACTGTAACTATCGTTGTTCTTTCAAACTCTAATTCATCGGGAAATCCTTTAAACTGTTAAGGACGAAGGTCCTTGTGCTTATTATCCGATATACAACTCAAAGATCTGGTCGTACATTTTTGAGAAAATCGATCGAAAGCTGAAAATATGTGTTCACGGTACAAAACTGTAACTACCGTTGTTCTTACAAACTCTAATTCATCGGGAAATCCTTTATACTGTTAAGAACGAAGGTTCTTGTGCTTAATATCCGATATACAACTCAATGATCTGGTCGAACATTTTTGAGAAAATCGATCGAAAACTGAATTTATGTGTTAACGCTACAAAACTCTAACTACCGTTGTTCTTATAAACTTTAATTCATCGGAAAATCCTTTATACTGTTAAGGACGAAGGTCCTTTAGCTTAATATCCGATATACAACTGAAAGATCTGATCGTACATTTTTGAGAAAATCGATCGAAAGCTGAAAATATATGTTAACGGTACAAAACTGTAAACACCGTAGTTTCTTATAAACGCTCATTTCAAATTAGAAAATATTCTATTTAATTTCTTCAAAATCAATAAAAAATTTTTGTAAAACGCAACGTTGATTTAATTTATTGATTTCAAGTCAAATAAGGTTTTCATTGTTGTCAGCTGTCTTTAACGACAAATGTTAAACTTTTGTTATAAACGAAAAAAATTGTGTACCTCTTTACTTCAACAGCAATGTTAGCAGCACAAGGTGAATATTAGCCGACTGAAAATACAATTGAGGATGTCCATAACAACACGCAATTATTTAATATACACTTTTTAATTTATTCTGGTTTTTGACTGAATCCAATTCTTAATTTTAAAATCTAAGTAGCTATTGTTATAAAGCATACCAAGGGTCAATATTTTTACCTTTATTCAATGCCAAATATGATGGTTCAGATCAAAATGCATGTATATTCCACTGGCTTGAAAAACGTTTCTTCGTTTATCCAAAAAAGTGTTAAGTATGGTGTAACTATTGCGTTTTGTTGTGGACCTTCTCAATTGACGGTAGTGCAACTTAACCTGTAGGGCGCCAAACATCGACGGGGTCGGGGTTCGGATCCCAATGATGGAAGTAAGACCCTATCAATTTTTTCCGATATTTTTCGTTATTTTTTAGTTCAAGATAACTTAACATTTGTTTGCTGCAATTACAGCTCACAAACGAAGTATAATTGGTGAATTTTTCAGTTGCGTTAAGTGAAAAATTTCTTTGTGTGTACATATCAAAAAATTAAAAGAGGGCTTTCTTAAAAATTATATTGCATTTCCTCACCACCTTTGAGGTATGCAAGATGGTGCGTTACCGATTTTTTTTTTTTTTTTGGTGTTCGGTTCCCCTTTAGGCCTATTTCACCCGAAAATTGTATATTATTATTATTATTATCATCATCATCATCATCATCATCATCATTATTATTATTATTATTATTATTATTATTATTATTATTATTATTATTATTATTATTATTATTATTATTATTATTATTATTATTATTATTATTATTATTATTATTATTATTATTATTATTATTATTATTATTATTATTATTATTATTATTATTATTATTATTATTATTATTATTATTATTATTATTATTATTATTATTATTATTATTATTATTATTATTATTATTATTATTATTATTATTATTATTATTATTATTATTATTATTATTATTATTATTATTATTATTATTATTATTATTATTATTATTATTATTATTATTATTATTATTATTATTATTATTATTATTATTATTATTATTATTAGTATTATTCTTAAATAAAATGCATTAAATTTTGTTGTTTTTAAATTATAAAAAGTTCAGCTTTTTTCTTTATATAGCTTTTTCTATATATACCCTATATGTATGTTCAATATATGTATGTATATTTTTTTGCAATTTTCTTATTTTTTTCTTTCTCAGTTGGATTTTTTTCTGCTAGAAACAATGACGTGAATCAAAGTCGTGAAATATTAATTATCAATGTAGCTCCTAAGAATGTGAAAATAGACCCCCTCTCCCATACAACTTTCTGCTCAGCTCAACATAACCTTTCAGATCCGTTGCCAACTATTTAGTTGCACTCAATTGCGGGACACCCTGTATGTATCGTCGTTGAGCGTGCAATACCGCGTATCAGCCACTTGCACATACACACACACGGTGTTAGTAAAATCTATGAGTGCAGAAAAACTGCTTCCTTTTAAACTATTCAATGGATTTTCAACTAAACTAAAAGCATTTATTGAAATAAGATACTTGTTTTGTTCTGTAATCAGCATTTAATGGAAAATCCGCCTATATAAATTAAATCAAATTGAACTAAAATCCTGAAAATTAAAAACATTTTGGCCTTTTTGCAATATACTCGGTATTACAAGTGGCTGATACGCAGTATTGAAAGCCAAACGACGATATGCATAGTGTATTTTTAAAATATGTAATCAGTAAATCAAATCAACGGTTTTTTAGATTGCAAAATGAAACTCATTTTTCTTGGCTTTTTCGATATAATGCCTATCACATTTTCGCACATTACTTCCATGTCACGATGCATGCACAACGCCAACCCGTTCAATCGGTCCTCACTAGTTTTGGTTCGTAGATACGTTTTTAATCTGTGTAGAGTCTATGAAACTGAAAAAGCTTCGCTTCTATCGTGTGTCAAACAACGCACCGGTGTTTTTTTTTGCAAGTTATACACGGTATACACGTATACCCGGTATACACGGTATATATTTGGACATTAGTAAAACCACTATATCTTCAAACCGTTAGTCCTACAAAAAAAATGTTCAGGAGATATTTAAGAGATCTTCTTTGGGGTGTAGTTTTCTACCAACCACTTTTATAAAAAATTTAAATTTTTTGGAATCTAATTCACATTTTTCAAGGTCACCACTACTATTTTTTTGGGCGTTTTGAAGACATGGTCATATTGAGGCATTTAATTTCAATGCATTCTTAAAATTTTACTTTGAAAAATGTTTACTATTTTAAACGAATTTTTCCAAAACTCATACACAACTTTTTCATACAAACACTTTCAAACTAAAAGTGTTATTTTTAGTATTTTTTGTACTTTTTACTGTATTTTTTAATTATTTCAGATTGTATACCTCCTTCGGCTTATATTTTATCAAGGAATAAAAGAAATAAACAAATAATTATATAAATTTAAGGCATAATTAAAATCTTCGGAGGTATATTACCAGCTTAAAAATTATAAAATACTGTAAGAAGTACTAAAAATTAAATTTTTGATTTAAAATTAAAGTGTTTTTATGTAAAAATTGTGTAAGCAGTTTTTGAAAAATTCGTTTAAATTAGTAAACATTAGTAAACAGGGGCCTCTGCTTTGCGCGCGTCTTCTCCAATCGGATACACCAAGTGCGGTTAGGGCTTCCTCAGCCTGGTCCATCCATCGGAGGCATGGTGTCCGTCGTCGTCGTTGACCAGCGACCCTCGCCTCAACAACCTTTTTTGCTGGAGCTTTGTCGTCCATACGATGGACATGACCCAGCCAGCATTGTCGCTGCACAGTTATACGCCGAACTACGTCAGTGTCTTCGTAGAGCTCACACAGCTCGTTGTTCATTCGGATGCGATAGTCATCGCCGACTCGAACAGGACCGAAAATTTTGCGAAGAACTTTTCTCTCGAACACCCCCAGAGCGGCTGCGCCAGTTTGCGAAACTACCCATGCCTCAGCACCATAAAGCAGCACAGGTAGAAAGAGCGTCTTGTAGAGTGCTAGTTTTGTCGATCGAGAGAGGGCTCTGCAACTTAGTTGCTTACTGAGCCCGTTGTAGCACCTATTATTAATTATTGTTCTTCGCTTTATCTCCAGGCTGATTTATTTTCTTAAAGTATATGAAAACGTTAAAAATTCATTAAAATAATGAAAAGACGTCCAGTTATAAGTCCCTTAAAATTGATATTGATAAATTATAAAAAAAGTGTAGACCCCCATTATGTATTACAACTCAACTTAATTTGACTCGATTAAACTAGATTTTTTTCGTATAACGTATTATGTATATTTTAGTTGAGACGAACTACGTGATTAAATTCAAATTAATGTTATGTTATACGAACAAAATTTACTTCAATCTAGTCAACTTAAGTTAAGTTGGTTACATAATAGGGCCCGAAAATTTAACTGAACTTTGAAAATTTGGAAAAACATTTTGTAAAATAAAAAAATGCAATCTCTTCACATTATATTCTTTGGTGTTTGTTCTTGTTTTCTTTTCGGCTGCATTTTTCTAATTCGCTAACTTTGTATACAGTTCTTCGGTTTGTGCAAAAAAAAATACCTAAATCGAGAAAGCACAAGAGGCTCGTAACAAAGACTGTAGGCATTTTTGTTTGATAAACACACGTAAAAGCTCAAGAGTTTGTATAAATGCGGATTTATTGAAAATGCTTCTCATCAGCTCTGATCCTTTGCTTGATTCCTGCCGCAAAAAGCCTCTAACTAATGTTAGAAAGTTGTATCCGGACGTATTAGTTTTTCTTATTCATGCTGATAAATCAGAAATAACAGCCATAGGCAATCTCGCTTTCCTCCTGATGATGATTCAACTAGTGTTGAATGGTCTGATTCTGAGAGCGATTCTTTGTCATCGAATTTAAGTTTAAAATCCCATTCTTGATAATGCTAAAATAAGAAAAAAATTTGTAACTTTAAATTTCGTTTTCGCAGCTTTTAATTTCTTAGTTATGGATCACAATATATTTCATATGTATGGCAGCTGCCACGCCTACTTGTCCAATTGTGCAGAAATTTGTTACGCTTTTTGGAAATCACATATGACGTGCCTACGTTTGGCTTTGTTATCTACTCGATCTCATCGATTGTGCCATATTCGATATAAAACGGCAATCGTCATCATTATGAGACACACCAGGAACGCATAGTCTTAACACATTAAGCTCGGCTCTCAAACCCATTGGTGCAGGAGGTTAAAACTTTTTGTCTGGAGTTCTTGAGTCAATCATATCGCGGCCACTCACTGCCACGCCCACAACATACTTTTTTTAGACAAGCGAAAGTGCCTTTTTGGACCCTAGGGCCGCAATGTGTTATAAATTACTACTAGAAAAGTTGTGTTGGATAGAAAAAAAAAGGTTGGAAAATAAATAAGAAATAAATGTTACAAACAATACTAATTGGGAACTCACATAAGCCTTAAAGTGGGAAAAAATAACACGGTGCTCTGTGACCTGATAAGCTATGGTATCGTACGGAAATATTTACAGAATAAAGAAGACTACTATTATTGATCCTCATCCCTATTTGTCCCTATCCCTATTTGTAAAATATTTTAAAAATTTTTTTTTGTAATTTTGAAATCCACACTTTTTGACCTGGGAAAAGGATAGGTAGACAACACCTTATGACAAAATATGTCAAGAGTCTAAAAAAATTTAATCAGTCTGCTTCTCAATGCAAAAAACATAATTATCAATATAATAATAATTATAAGTTTATTAAATCAGCGATAAGATGAAATATATCAGAAAATATCTTCATCGTTAGAAATCAAAGAAAATTTATCAAGACTTGAATTTTTGTTTTATTACAATCATAAAATAAAGCATTTAAGAACTATGATTAAAAATTACGTTCAAAAAACTACATATTATATTTTTGTACATTATATATATATTATATATATATATATTTTTGCATATAATTTTTTAACCCTAAGTAACTGGTAAGTTTTGATTTTTATTTTTTAAGGAAAAATAGAAAGCAAAATTAGTATTTAAGTTTAATGTTGAAACAAAGTTAAACAATTACAATAAGGCGAATCATATAATTTCGTAAGTGCTTCATAATCTCTCACCATATCCATAGTCTGTGAAGTGCATATGGAAACCAGCAACATTTTTATTATGATTCAAATTGTTCAAATACAAATGGGTGTTATATCTTTGATACCCCATGATTAATTTTATGACGAAAATTGCACACTCCACACTTATTTGAGTAGCAGGAACAGCGTGTGTAATTAGAACTAGTCGTCTAAGCCAAGGATTTTCATACTTATTTCGGTTCCAATACTCTAGCAAATTCTAGCAAATCAACAAGAACTCTTTTGTAAATGTCTATTTTGTAACTTTGCTTCAACCGTAAACTTATATCCACATTTTGCCTTAAAAAATAAAAAGCAAAAATAATTATTATTTTTTGCTCAAAATTTCTAAAGTCAAAATTGTAAAAGTCAATAGGAAAACATGTTCTACAATATGAGAGGAGTCTAATAGTACCTTCAAAAAGGCGGTACAATTTTTTCACACTGCTTTTTTGGTTTTAAAATCTTAAAATAATGATTACTTAAAGTCTCTGTTATTAACAGACCTATTCTTGCAAATTTACAATAGTAAAGCAGTATTTTTCATATATCTATGTGTTTGTTGTAAGTTTTTGATTTCAAAACAAAACTGAAGCTGAAAAACAAAATGAAATTGCCAATATATGAAAAGCACCTGACAATTTTTATTAAAATTAATTATTTTTGAACTTCCAATTTTGTTTTGAAATCAAAAAATTACAACAAACACATAGAAAAATGAAAATTACTGCTATAATATTGTAAATTTGCAAGAATAGGTCTGTTAATCAGCGATTTATGCACATAAAAAATTATATTTGAGAACATCTTCATCTTTTTTAATTTAGAATTAGGAAAATAACACCGTCACAGCCTCATGCATATTGCTGACCTGCTCAGCGGCATTTGAACATCCTAAAAAAAATCAATTTCTGGGTTCATATTTTATTTTTATAAAGCAAACTACTAACTCACAATCAAGATTCAATTTTTTTGGTATTTTCTTCATCGGCAATTTTTTGTATTTTGGCTCTTACAACATTAAACGCTGCCCTATCCATGTCGTTCATGTCTGCGTATAGCATATCGCAGAAAAGTCTTTTGTAGTCGAATGGATCAGTATACTTTCTGGAACTCATGAACTCCTTTTTTAGCTCCAGCCCTTGTCTTTAATATTGAGTTTTTCTAGAATATAAAAAAAGACATTAATTCTTTTTATAACTGAAAAAAAATTAAAATATGTAAAACAAATAACACATAACTAGACCTCTGCACAAGTACGCTTGGGCTACGGGCCCAAAGCACTAGTATCAAAACGTACAAAATGAAAACACGACTACTGGAGAAGAAAGAAGTGCATTCATGCAGAGGTCTACTTTGGACACATCAAATAGTCTGAATATTTTCAGGTAGCACTGCGGAATCCTATGAAATTTTTTCAGAATATTGTCAGAACAGAAGTGTTTCGTTTTTTGAATGAATATAAATATTATAACTATTATATATATTAGAGAACTATATAAGCCTACTTGAACTTAACGCCTTTTCAAGCACTTGAAACCAAATATGTATCCGTACTTGAAAAAGCAAGCTCCAGCCTGTTTACAAAAATACCTTTATAAAAGAATTAAGGTATGTTGGCAGCTTTGGAATTCCAAAACATTTTTGAGTTAAAATCAGAAATACTTGTTTAAATTAATTAAAATTAATAAATTTTAGAGTTTTCAATTAGTTAATTAATTAATTTTAAAAGAAAAATATAGTTTTTCCGATTTTTTATAATTTTTTTGTGTTCGAAATGCCAAAAACAGGCACTTTGAAGATTTTTGGAAAAAAAGTCAAGTTTCAAAAGCTATAACTTTTTTGTCCGATTTTTGTTTTTCTTAATTTTTTGAAAAAACTAGCTCAATACTATTTTACGTTTATTTCTTGTTTGCATTTTACAAAATTTGAATATTTGGATTTTTGGAATTTTTTTTTTGTAAAAATACTCAAACTCAAATTTTCAAATAGGCATACTTCTATCTAAAAAAATTAGGTGTAGTTTTAAAAAATATTTCCATGACATCTCATTGCAACACAAATGAAATTGTTTTCCTAAAGTAAAAAATCATTACTTGTGTAATTTAAGTCTGATTATAGATCAATGATTTATTTTTTTGATCGAAAAATTATCGATAAAAAAATAATTTTTATTTCTGATCAAAGAAATAACGACCACAAAATTCTTTTGAATTTTTTGAGTGAAAAAGCATGAGAAGAGCGAAAAAGCATTGCAGGGAGAAAGTCATGCAAAAATCGAAAACTTTTCTCTCAAGCAAGAATTTAAAGAATTTAATTCTTCGCATGGCACTTACAAAAGCTTACGTATTGATCTGAAAAATATGTTTTACTTTTTAATGTTCTTCGTGGCTCATCTTTATATTATATGATCTTTGCTTGTACAGTTCTCTGATACATATGTATAAGAAATATACAAAAACAAGTCAAAAGTATTTCCGCAGTGTACATTAAGTTTGTACACCATTTAAGAAAACTCTACAATTGATATTATATATTGATTTATAAGTTCAACGATTTGCTTAAAAAATTTTGGGCTTAAAAACACGGTTGGAAATTTTTTTTCAAATATTTCGAAAGAAAATTAAATTCTTGCCATCCCATTATTTTAGTTGAATCAATAATTGATATCGTATGTCAAGTTTTATTACATGGCGTATTTATTTTTTAATACCAAGCTCATGATCTTCTTGCTTTCTTTTTACTTGTTTTTTGTTGCTTTCTAAAATTTCTTCTTCAACTTGATATTTTTTTCTTTCACGGCTACGCAAAAAAATTGCAATATTTATATATAGTACATGCACACTACTTCTTGGGGTATAAAATACATTCCATCTAGTGTCTAAAATACTTCATACAAACCGAAATGTATGTATCTTTCTGCTTTTATGTTTTTTACCTTTTAAAAAATTATCATCATCTTCACATGTAAAATCGAATGTTTGGAGTTCGTCGTCAAACTCCTCTAGGTGCTCGGCATCTTCGTACCCAATCGATTAAATATTTAAATATATGAACAACAATTTTGAATAAAATAAAAACATTACTTTCAACTTCAACCGTATTCCATAACGATGTTGATCTAAAAATTTCAAAAGAACTTATTATTAATGAATCAATTTTGGAACATTGGCAAAATAGTAATAATAAAAACATCTACAAGATAAACGTTAAGAAAACGTATTCACTTACTTCCTTGGCCTTAAAGAGTCATTTAGAAATGACATTAATCGCATGCTGGGGAATTCTTTAGCAGCTCCTCCTGAACCTGATGCAGAAGTTCCCTGAAGCCACTGTTGATACCTATACTTTAGGCTGGTCAATTTTTTCGAAACACTCTTAACGTTTTCTTTGGAGTGTTTGATTCCTTAAATGTTTTCAGAAGTAAGGTAGAGCAACGTTAGAATAACTGACACAGAGTATGAGGGATACAATCTTACCCAATTCTGTCTTACCCAATTCTGTCTTACCCAAGAAGGTGTATATTTTTGTAGTCGAGCGCCGACATGTCCCAAAAACCAGGACGTGACCGTACTGCTTCAATAAGTTGATCTGTAACATAAAAAATTCAAATAAGAAAACACTGTGCAACAATTTGAAGGTCAATTCCGATAACTCAAAGCAACATGTTTTTTATTAATTCTACAAACAAAGATATCTCAGCCGGCCATCTAGAAAGCGAACCGCAATTCTACTTGAGAACAAGCTTAATATAAACTGTAGGTCTTTAACTTTTCTTAATATCACTTTAACAAGCTTACTAAAAAGCTCAATAAAATTTCAATCGCAAAATCATTAGATGGGGCTCTATCACTGGAAAGTGGCGAGGATGAATTATCAAAGAGACGAGGACTTTTTTTCAATTTACGAAAAACAGAGCACTGCTACGAGTAAATTACAAAAAAAAAAAAAATCAAAATAAAGAAAAATTGTTTAATGCATCTAATGTTTTTAATGTTTAATATATGTCAATTAAATTATTAATTTAAATCATTATTAATCATCATTACCAATCATTATTAATTAAAATAAACTTTAAAAAATAATTTTAAAAAATCTATATAGCTGCCGACAGAGGTTTAACAACGCTGTGCTCTTCAGCATAGTTGATGAATACTCTCTCACCGTATGTAAGGCAAACCAAATTTTTTTATCATCCACATAGTCCTTACTAATAACACTTAACATTATAACATTATTTTTTTTTTGTTTCATTAACAATGCTGAAAAATCTAGCCTTCTTAAACATTTGTTGACAGCTGTACGTAGTCATTGTTAATAAAATATTATTTTTTTAAACTATATTTGCATCTGGAAGAAAAAGCTTGTGAAACTATTGCGGGTAGTACGCTTTCCTATACACGTGTTAATATAATATTATTTTTAAGCTTATCTGCAATCGCAAGAAAAAGCTTATTAAACTATTGAGGATGGTAAGCTATCCTACATATTTGTTAATATAATAATATTTTTTACGCTTATTCTACAATAGCACGAAAAAGCTTATAAAAATCTTGCATGAGTAATATTATCACGAGGGTTCCGTTTCGATTTTTTATAATTGCATAGAAAGTATTTTTTAATAGTTTCTCAAGATTTTTTCAAGCTTAAGGCTTATGTTGTTCAACTTGTTATAATATTATTTTAAGCATTTTGGCCGGTTCGGTATAAATGATACATCACATTCTGATACTCTTTTCAGAAAATAGGTGAAAAATAGTGTTTCACTGTGCATTTCTAAAAAAATTGAATAGAAATACCTTCTTCTATTACCAATTGACCTCCGTCCATTGTAAAAAGCTGTGTCGTGGCGAAAATGCAGCTGCTGGCTTGTTTGAAGTGTCAGTGACGATTCTATGTTTTCTATAATTGTAGCTAAAACGTAACATAAGTACATTCGGCAATACATTAGTTTACAATACTTACCTTTTAGCTGGAAGCAGGATCTTAAAATGGTCGCTGGTGCTTGTGTTGTGTTATCGATGGGGTTCGAGTCACCTTAATGTGGTCTTTTTTAGTTTCAGGCTGCTTCTATAAATAGAAAACCACAAAATAGTAACACAAACTTACTTAGAGGAAGGAAACACACAAATGGAGTTGTTTAGTGCTCATGGAAAGATTGAGGCAAGAAAAATAAGGGCCACTCTGAAATTTAGTTTAATAGCTTACACTACTTACCCTTTCAGCTGGTGGCAGGATCATAAAATGGTCACTGGTTGTTTTGTTGTGTTGTCGGTGGAGTTTTTTTTTTTTTGAGTTTCAGGCTGCTTCTATAAATAGAAAACAACAAAATAGTAACACAAAAATACTTAGAGGAAGGATACACACAAATGGAGTTGTTTAGTGGTCATGCAAAGATTGAGGCAAAGAAAATAAGGGCCACTCTAATGTATAGTTTAATAGCTTACACTACTTACCCTTTTAGCTGGTGGCAGGATCTTAAAATGGTCACTGCTTGTTTTGTTGTGTTGTCGATGGAGTTATTTTTTTTTTTTAGTTTCAGGCTACTTCTATAAATAGAAAACAACAAAAGAGTAACACAAAAATACTTATAGTAAGGATACACACTGGCACAATCGCAATGACAAAAACACAATAACTATTGGCGCAAATAAAGTTGACAGCTTGACAGCACAAAAACTATTACTATAAAAATGAATGCCATATTTATAGCATGTGATCAACTTTTATAGCAAAAGTTCAAGAAGTTGAACTTTTCGATCTCCTAGCATCACAGGGGATTCCACATGCTATAAAAATGAAAAAGGTATACCTGTTTCACACTCACATTCATCAATGCCATAAAGTAGGGCTCACATGCTATTTGTTTCTTACAAAAAATGTGATACTAGAAGATAATAGAAGATCACATGGAAACGCGGCATTTCGTTATTAATCTCTATTCTTCATGAAAAATCTATGACAAGTAAGCTTACACATAGGAGGAACAGAAGTCTCATTAAGACCGAAGTGAGTGACTTTACAGAAAATGTAAATATTCCATTTGAAGCTAAAACGGCTACATAGATGTATAGATATACGTATTAAATTTAGTTCACGGAAGAGCTGCTGAAAAAATGCTTGAATCCATATCTAAATTATTTCTTGCTTAATTTTCTTGTTTAATGTTTTATAAAAATATGGATTTTTACATTTAAATTTTTACCGCACATAAAACAATAAAAATGCTATCTTTAAAACGGGTTTTTTTGAATTACACTAAAATTTGGTATTTAAGTTCATATTTTTACTTTCGGCACCTGTACTAAGAATAGGTGTGGCATTTACGCTCACTGTTCAGAAATAATTATTATTCCTGAGGTGTACATTTTTTTGATAATAAATATATTTTTTTTCATAATTCAATACGAGTATAAATAAAAAATAATTCATAACGTGCGTTACAATAACATATCATTTAATCTTTTTCAATATTTTAGCCATAATAAAAATAATTCAAACAATAAATTTTCTTAACTATACGGTGATTAAAATTTAATTTTCACATCTATATTTCTTCCTTCAAAACCACAAAAAAAAAACACTATATTTACGCCCACTTTTCAGAAGATTTGCAAGGATATAAGACTATTAATTTTGTTTATTTACAACAATTATGCTTACAACATTATTTATGTTATTATGTTACATACATGTCGGCATACATTTCCCTAATTTCAGATAATATAAAAAAATCTATTCTTCTCACTATGCCTATATTTTGCAACAAAAATCTCTATGGGTACCCTGTAGGAAAATCAACTAATTTAAAAGTAGTTGATAAAGTAGTTTTTTGTCAACCACAACTAGTTGAAATTCTGACTTTTTTCCATAGAACGAACTAACTTATTTTGTATGGTGATGTCCGCTAAATAAGTCAATTGACTGTCGTCTGCATATATTTTCAACTACTTGTTAAATTAGTTACATTTAAATTATTTTTTTAATTGCTTTAAAATAACCAATTGAAAACTTACTGATGGCCAAAAGTTAATAATATTTGATGAAATAACATGGTTAAATATATATAAGCTTGTAATCTAATAAAAATTTTCAATTAAAACATGCCAACATCAGAGTAGTTGCCGCCTTAATATAATTCAAAGTAGTTTATCAATCACTGGTTTTTAAGTAGTATTTCAATTACTTCATATATTGAAGTGGATGCCGCCTAAATATAATTCAAAGTAGTTCATATACTGGTTTATTTTAAACTAGTTTTTTAATTAGTTGTTTTTAAACACAAGTTAGTTTGTTCCTATAGGGTAGGGATAAAAATCCCTACATGTACCAACACTGCTCTAATGGTGCCGTCACTCGAAAGTGCAAACAGTCAACAATTAATATGTTAATGCCGTCACTTCAAAAGTGCCAACAGGCGTGAAAAAGAAAGATTAAGTAGGCAGTTTTGGAGCTTAAGACTTAATCGACTTTATTTGGCAAATTTCTTCGATTATATAGTTAAATAACGGTACTTTAGTCATTGCAATATAAATAACATTTTTGAGAATAATTGACATATGTTGTAATTGAGTGAATTAATATAAACAAAATCATATCTTCTAAAGTGTGAATGTATCAACATAGTGTGTGTGAGTAAATACAATATAAGTGATTTACATGTGTTGCAATGAATTGAGTGTAATAGAACAAAGAAAGAAATGTAAATATTAGCATCATATGTTCTAATAACCCTGTAGGAAAATCAACTAATTTAAAAGTAGTTGATAAAGTAATTTTTTGTCAACCACAACTAGTTGAAATTCTGACTTTTTTCCATAGAACGAACTAACATACTCAATTGACTTTCGTCTGCATATATTTTCCACTAATTGTTAAATTAGTTATATTTTAATTATTTTTTTAACTACTTTAAAATAACCAATTGAAAACTATTAGTGATGGCCTAAAGTTAATAA
This sequence comes from Coremacera marginata, assembly GCA_914767935.1. Taxonomy (NCBI): domain Eukaryota; kingdom Metazoa; phylum Arthropoda; class Insecta; order Diptera; family Sciomyzidae; genus Coremacera; species Coremacera marginata. The sequence continues at coordinate 114,095,824 of OU612047.1, read as the reverse complement.
TATTTGATGAAATAACATGGTTAAATATATATAAACTTGTAATCCAATAAAAATTTGCAATTAAAACATGTCAAAATCAGAGTAGTTGTCGCCTTAATATAATTCAAAGTAGTTCATATACTGGATTATTTTAAATTAGTTTTTTAATTAGTTGTTTTTAAAAACAAGTTAGTTTGTTCCTATAGGGAAGTAACAAAATTAAATGCAAGTAAATGATATAAGCACGTGATAATATTGAGTGTAATAACATAACATGAAAAATTAATTGCAGCATAAAAATGAAATAAGCGCAAGCGAACAATTATATTTATTAATTGAAATGACAAAATTAGAGGCAATAGTGGTTCGGTTGGTACCCTACACATTAATTCTTCGACGTACAATTTTTAACGACTTACGATGTTTTAAATCTTCAAAAAAATAGTCGTGCTGAACTTGAAAAATGTGAATGAAATTTTAAGTGGCAAAAAACTTACATTTTTCATTAATGTGTTGGCAAGAAACTGCACATTTATAAAATGTAAAATGTGGAAAAGATCTCTTAAAAAAATCCTGAACATTTTTTTGTATTCATAGTATAGTATAGTCATTTTTCTACATGTCCGAATGACAAATTTTGATTTTTTTTAATTTTCCACTGCGTAAAAATTACAAAAAAAATGTAAATATATATTATAATATTTTAATTTTTTAAGTACTATTGACGTGCAAAATTTGAAAAAAAAATCGGTATCGTCAAAATCACTTTTTGGACAAAAACTGCGGCTGATAGCCGAGCACCACAACTGTCAAAAGGAAATTTTTACTATTGAGCGGAGAGTCCCTAGACGAATGACAGAAAAATCAACTCTAGAGTTTTTGTTCAACGCTTGATTTTCACTCGCTATATATGTAATCGATTCTAAAGGAGTAAACTCCAAAAATGTCACACTTAAAAATCATCCAAGTTTTCTCCATCCAAGAGTTTCTTCAAAATCAGAGAAAAAGTTTAAAAAAATCTATTACTTTTTTAAGTTGGTAAAAAATTGTAAAACACAAATTTTTCTTAAAAATCAGAAGAAAAATGTTTGAACGAAATAGTGTAAATTTCAATTAATTTAGTAAAAACTAAAACAAAAGCAGCATAGCTAGAAATAAAACACACACACATAGTGTCAAATCGATTTTTTTTTTTAGAAACTAGACAAGGTCGCAATTTTCGCAAAACCTGTTTTCATGTACATACTCATTAAAATATTATTATCTCGCATGGCATGTTATCACTCATCGAAATAAATATTTTTTCGAAGCGCCCAAATACAAGGAGGGGGTTTCATACGAAACATTTTTAAACAAACAAAATTTCTATCATTGCTTTAGCAGCGAAAAACTTAGATATTAAAAAGTTTTCTTCAAAATCAAAGGCAAAATTTTTGAACATGAAAAAAATTTCTATCTTTCCTTAGCAGCTAAAAACCAAAAATTTTTCTTCAAAATCAGAGGAAAAATTTGTGAACATAAAAAAAGTTTCTGTAATTTCTTTAGCAGCTAAAAATGAGAGCATAAAAAATTTTCTTTAGAGAAAAAAATTTTTGATAAAAACATTTCTATGATTGCTTTGTTAGCTAAAAATTTTTTCAATGAGAAAAAATTTTTGAAAAAAATTTTTGATGCTAGCTTGTTTGCCAAAAATATATAGAAGAAACATTTTTGATCAGAAACAATTTTTATCATTTCGTTAGCAACTAAAATTTTATAGATCAAAAATTTTTCTTCATAATCAGAGGAAGATTTTTTGAAAAAAAATATCAGCATAGGTGTCAGCAGATAAAAATTTATAGATTCAAAATTTTTCATCAAAATCGAAGGAAAAATTTTTTTAACAAACAAAGTTCTAGCATTTCTTTAGCTGGTAATGTTAAAGATAAAAAATATATATATAAAAAAATTTATTTGTAAATTAATTACGACCTTCTTTCATAAGTTTTAAGTTATGTGTTTATATAACTCCAATATTTTTTCAATTATTAAAGGTTATATTTTATCGAGCTCAAGGTCAATGTTGCTTTCCGAAGAAAACAACTGAAGGAATAACAACTAACAACAACAATACCTTATATAGAGTATCACTCACATAGCAGACTAGACAGCTGTTTCGTTGGCCGCTACACCAACTCATCAGTAGCCTTTTATCGTGATTCTTGCTGTGATCCACTAAGCTCTTAATTTTCTACTTGTTTCACGAATGCAATTAGTAAATTACCCTGAATTGCGGTACGAGAATACAAATGATATGAAAGCAGCTTAAAGTTCTTCTAATTTGTGAAGCATACTTTCAGGGAAAGTATGTTCTATTATTCGAAGATAGATCAAAGCTTTTCTAAATACTCAAAGATTTTGCTGTGCTAGCTGTTGTTGCTCTTCTATTTCACAGTCGATCTTAGCTTCAGCAGTTAGCTGATATTAAACTATAACGACATGAAGATTTGTTTCTTTTGAAAACTTCGATTTTTAATTTATTGTGTGTAAACACACACAAATAATCATATTTTCAACGGCCGGGCTCTGCCATAGAATTTATTTGTAAATTAATTACGACCTTCTTTCATAAGTTTTAAGTTGTGTTTATATACTAACTCCATTTTTTGAAATGTGTTTATATAATTGCATTCGTGAAACAAATAGAAAATTAAGAGCTTAGTGGATCACAGCAAGAATCACGATAAAAGGCTACTGATGAGTTGGTGTAGCGGCCAACAAAACAGCTGTCTAGTCTGCTATGTGATTGATACTCTATATAAGATATTGTTATTGTTAGTTGTTATTCCTTCAGTTGTTTTCTTCGGAAAGCAACATTGACCTTGAGCTCGATAAAATATAACCTTTAATAATTGGAAAATTATTGGAGTTATATAAACACATAACTTAAAACTAGATAAAAAAACAAATTCTATCATTTCTTTAGTACGAGTAGCTAAAAATTTAAAAATCAAAAATTGTTCTTCAAAGAGAAAAAATTTTTGAAATGAAATTAGCTAAAAATTTATAGAAGAAAAATTTTTGAACAAAACAATGTTCATCATTTCTGTAGCAGCTAAAATTATTTGCTAATTTATAAAAGCAAAAAAAAATTAATAGATCAAAAATTTTTCATCAGAATCGGATGAAAAATTTCTTGCACAAAAATAAATTCTATCAATTCCGAACAGGTAAATTTTAAAGATAAAAAATTATTCTGTAAAATCACACCAAAAATTAAAAAAAAAACAAATTCTATCATTTAGTTGGTAGCTAAAAATTTAAAGATCAAACATTTTTCTTCAAAATCAAACGAAAAATTTTTGAACTAGAAAACATGTCTATCATTTCTCTACCAGCTAAAAAATTAGATATCAAAAATTGTTTTTCAAAATCAGAAGAAAAATGTTTGAACGAATTAATTAAATGTAAAATTCAATAAGCTTATGTAAACCAAAACAACTGCGTCCAGCTAAAAACAAAACACACATACCTACATGCAAACAATAAGAGCACAACAAAGCACATGCAAATAATTAGTGTGTCAAATAAATTTTTTGTTTTGACAAAATAGCCAATTAAAAACTCCAATCCTTCAATATTTCTTTTTTGTAGCAAAAATCTGTTTGAGTTTATTTTTGTTTGCTGCTGTGTTTGTTTACAATACCATTCGTACGGTCTCTCATCGCTTCGGCACTTCGGCATTTTGAGATTCGAATACAGATTCGAACATCATTTCGAATCCACCAAGTAGGCCGGTTGAAAATTTTTTGCAAAAGGGGGAGTAGGAATATACCCTTCTAGTTTAAACCGCTGTATCTTTTTGTCCTTATAGCAAATTGAAACTTTGAATCTAGGAAGAAGACATAACTATATGTCATTTGAATGTTAGTTTACTTTGCTGTGGCCAATGGTAAAAGAGCTATAAGCCTCCAAAGTTGATACCTAATACTTTAAACACCCGGTGTACGTTTGTAACCGCGTGCTGAAAAGTAGTATGTTTGTGCCGGTTCTGGACCGGAAGTAAAGGTGCAACTAAAAAACAAGATGTCAGCCAGGCAAGTTTCTCATGGCTGCTAAAAAAATGCACCCGTGGTATTTTGGTTTGTGTCTTAGCTAAAAATGTATATGGCTTGTGTCGTGACTAAGATGAATGGAAGTAATAAAAGCATACATTTAGTCTTGATTTTTAGTCGTTGTGTACGACGTTGATCTTTAGAAAAATGTCATTGCTAAGTTGTAGGTCTGAATTTTGTCGGCGGGACATGGTAAATAAGGCTTCCGGCGGCGCGGCGGCGGCATGATTAAATGTTGGTTAAATTAAATGTGGGTTAAATTTTGGCGGCTGCGGGGCGGCGGTATGGATTTATAATTGTTATTTAAATTTAAGAGTGACATTTAATTTTGGCGGCGGCGGGGCTGCGTTTAAATTTAAGAGTGACATTTAATTTTGGCGGCGGCGGGGCTGCGTTTAAATTTAAGAGTGACATTTAATTTTGGTGGCGGCGGGGCTGCGGCATGGGTTGAATTAACCTTGAACTTGAGAATTCAAATCATGGTCCTGACCACACTCAACTATACTGATATGAATTAAAACAAAACGAGTTGATTTACATATTAGAATTTATTTGTTTTTTTTTATTTTTTATTTTTTATTATTACATATAAATATTGATAGTTAAAAAGTCATTATACATTAATTATTATAATTAATTTTATAATTTAAATACAAGTATAGATTATATTTTTAGTTTTTAACATAAAGATAATATAGAATTTTTTTTAAAATAAAAACATTTTTGTTCTTACTGTCTAAAACTAATTATTTCCTATTTTGTAATGACCCCACGCGTAAGTGCTTACACCATCTTCTCTAATAAAACGTTTATCATCATTATAGCTTAAAACAATTTTAGAAATTTCTTGAGTATATATATCATGAATGATGGATTTAAATATAAACATCTTATCACGATATATAGTTCTATCTATCAGACATTTTCGATAATCATCAATACTTAATTTTACTAAAACACTTCTCTTAACATCTTTCGATTTTTTAATCTCTGTGTAACATGCAACATCTATTGAATACACTTTAGGTCGAAGACCAATGAACTCTCTCATTATACGTCCATTATTCTCGTCTTTCATCAGCCCCAAAACCTTTTTGTTTTGTAAAGGGTAATTGAATTGATTATTTTTAGAATAATCAGACTAATCAAATTTGAGACAAAGATCATCATAAATGTCTTTATAAAAATCATCTGTCCTTATTGTATAAATAAAAGAGTCCGTATCCATATAGTTTAACATTCATTTTTCATTAAATTTCGGTTTCATAAATTGATAATGAAAATCATACATTTTAAATTTTGATAATTCAAGCACTGCAAAACCTAAATATATAGGTTTATTAAACGTTACATTATCTAAATTCATTTGAACTGCAATCATATTATCTGTGAAATGCGTTGAGCTATGATAATTCGGTTTTGCTATAAGAGCTCGAGCACCTAAACGTCTACCATCACTCTCCCACGCATTTACGATTTTCACCTTCTTTCTCTTTTCAACATTTTCCATAGTTTTGCCATATACAGCGTTATTAAGAAGTTTAAAAAAATTTTTTTCAAAATCATTTTTAGCGTTTGTTCGATGGAAAGTGTTCAATTCAATATACTGTTTCAACCATGCTGATTGTCTAAACTTTAATAATCTATGAATTTTAGTTAATTTTAAACCGTTTTGAATGCACTGTTGAAGATTACGATAGTGTATTATATAATTTTTTTTATTAGTCAAATCAGGAATAAGTTTCTTAATGTGATGATTATTTTGAATTGGAGATCTTTTGAATTCTGCATAAAACGGTAAATCGTTGTGACTATCATGAAGCTCTTCAGGATATTCTAAATCGACTTCTAAAAAGTAACCAAAAACAGAGTTTTCAAGCACTTCTGAAATATTAAAATTATCTATATCCTCAATCCATTCAAATTCACTTTCTGGTAACGCTTCAGACATTGCCCAACCATATAAATTGTTGGCATCTAAATACATAAGGTATTGTGAGGGTTTATTGCAATCATATGTTTCTAGATATTTATTGTTGGCAACTGATCGACGTCTTGCACATTGAACAATACCACCTCTAATACCATTTTTAATGAAATTATACATATTTATATCGGTGAGCAATTCTAATTTTATCTCTGTCATTTTTAGCATAGCATCCCACGACAAACCAGGAGTTGTGTAATAATGACATGGATCAAGCTGGTATATAGATTTACAAACCTCACGAAAATTTTCGAATACATCAGTTAGGAGAAGTACATCTGTCTTTAGATATAAAGTCATATAATCATTTAAAGTTTGACAAATGAATGTGGACCAAACGTTTAACGCATGTTGATAATCATCAACAGTGCATTCCTTATTGTTTAATTTTGAGAAGAATTGTTCGCGAGAAGGTAAAACAGTATCATTTAATTATTCAACCGAATCCATATACTCATAAGGAAATATCCCTTTTCTTTTTAAAAGATTAAATTCTAAAGGGTTTTCGTACATTGACTTTAATGTTTTGAAACCGTCATTATGCAAATATTTAGCTAAACTATCTAAGCCTGAAGACATAAATCTAAAAGAATCGAGAAAACGTAACTGTAAACTATATTTCGATGTAATTGGAATGAATTTAGTAAGGGAAATATATAGCTCTTTATTGAGTGGTATAACGTTAATATCGCCCGGATGATCTCCGAGAGCCTTTATAAATAAGTGGCAGTCATAGCCAGAAAAATTATGAAAAATTATAGGTATATCCTTTCCTAATTGATAATTTAGATTACAGTTCACATGTGCTGGTCCGCGGTATTGACCAGTTAAATGACAATGATCAGCACATCTATTATTATCTAAAAATTTTTTACAAATATGACATTCATTACTAGACTTTTGTTTTTCTATTTCAAAAGGTGTGAGAGGAGTCATTGATACTGTTTTCAGTTTGTACACAAAAAATGTGCATCACTTATTTGGGTCTCAACAAAGACTTTAACTACATCATTTCCCGAATACGTTTGAAACTTATTGAGATTAGAATCGAAAGATGATTTTATATAATAGCTAAAGGCAATTGGTATATGCTTTTGGATGTTTGTAACATTAGATGATTTTTTATCGTTTAATTTACTTAAAATACATTAAAAATCAGCATAGGTAACGAATGGTACATCTAATTGATTTTTATAATTTTTAAATTTCAAAATATTATCCTCATCAACACCCGTGGGTATATTGGTAACAATTTTATTGCATTTTTTTTATATTCTTATTTGTTTCATCACATCCAAAAACATTCACACTAATGTTTGAATTATATTTGTCAAATATCTTGATATCTTGAACAGATAGAGGGAAGTTCAAGCTGTTGTAAATGAAATCAATTATCATTCCATTTGAAAGTGTTATTACGCTTTGACTTATAACTAAACTATAGTGTGAATATTTGCTTTTTAAACTATCATTTTCTAACGCTGCTATTACCGCCCATTTAAAACAATACGCGTCATTGTTTTTAATGTTGATGCAGGCGTGTTTATCTTGAAGAAATAGTGGTAGTTCTAGGAAATTAGAACCTTTTATCGGACAGTATTTATTTATGTTGATTTCAATCCGAATCAGACGGACAAGCGACCAACCACTATCTCTTTCTTGAATTTCTGACATTTAAGTTTCAATTTGTAAACAATGATTATCATAAATGTCTGATAATTCTGCAATATTTTGTATCATTTCCATTTTTGTTTGAAAAGATTTAGTGTTTAATTCAACACTTTCATCATTTTCATCCTCATTATTTTTTGAGAATTTTATATACTCTGCAAAAATTTCTATATTAAATTTAATTAAATTATGTTTTATTAACAAATCATGTAAGGTCTTAACTATACTTTGTTTAGCTTTAAAAAAAAATTTTGTTGTTGAAAGTTCCCCATCATTTTTATTTTCGCATACAAAAGTTTGTATACGATTTTTAAATAAACTTTTACTTAAATAGATATTTTCACCAATAGACATACAACTATTTTTTTATGTTCATTGGTTCTCAAATGATGCGACCAAGAACTTTGTTTAATATTTATATCACAATATTCACAACGTTTATAGCTACAGGATGAAGCTTCCTTAACACTTTGGACAACTGTATTCAAAGCTCTTGAATGTGAATTTAAATGTGTTTCAAAATTTTCTTTTGCCGAAAATTTCTTACCACAAATTGTACACAAAAAAGTTTGCTTAGTATGCTTGTTAGCAATATGTCTTTTGAGTGTATACTTAGATTCTGTTGTTATTGATGGGGGGCGTATGATATGGTTAACAACTCGTTTATGTTGTTGGTGTTGATAAATGTGTTTAAGCTGTAACTCTTAAAGTGGTAATTCCGCAAGCAAAGAAAATTTTTATTTTTAATGTGTGCTGAAAGTAATAAAAACATATATGAAAATCAAATATTAATTAATATATATTGAATAAGTCAACTGATTATCTTGTGAGTAATATCTTTCACATACCTGGTTAAATTAAATGTTGGATATAAAATGTTGTATATCATCTCCGAAAATATTAAGAACGTAATATCAAATATAGTCTGACGTCTTGTTGCACAACATATGATCAACTAATTACTTTAGTTAATAAGAGCACAATTATATTATAAATTTAACACTTTACTTGAAGCAAGTGACTGCTTATGGTTAGTAACTGATTGCAATAATTTTTAAATTGTGAAATAAAATACGAGAATGTTTGTGGTGAGATACCGATTTTTTTTTTTTTTAATTTTTATTTTCTTTGGACATTGAAATTAAGAATTTTATACATAAATGACCGCAATTGACTGTATTAAAATTTTGATATCTAGTATAATTATAACTAATGTTTTTTCCCAAGTATTTAATTAATTGTTTTGGTGGTTGTAAGTTTCCGAAACTGTCAAAATATTCAATTTGATTATTATTTTTCCAGTATGCTACCCAATGTGTGCCTGGGCCCTTTGAAATATCTAGATTGATAATTCCACATTCTTTTTTAAACGCTTTACTTGGGAGAGTGTCACACATAAACACACCTATAAAATTTGGAATATCTTTAGCATATTTTCTCAAGTCTACATCGGTAAGAGCTCTGTTAGGTAGCTTCATTAAAAATTTTGTTTATAGGGCTTTAAATATAGTCCAACCCCCTTTTTATATGGTTTTAAGAACATTCCTTTTCCCAGCGCAATGGCTTCTATTTTATTGTTATGTCGTTTTGCTTCATTCAACTGCTCTTTTCCAGCTTTAACTGCATTGATTGCTTTTGTAACGCCAGATACTCCACCAGCTAGACCACCAAGTGCACCCAGAGCAGCGAATATTGGTGCAAGCGGAAGAAAACCTCCAGATTTAGGTAGTGGTATTACTCGAGATGTTTTTATTAGAGATTTTTTCCCCTTGAAAATATTGTTTACAACTTTTCTTGAAATTTTAACGGCATCATTCAAGTTTTTAGTTTTCTTAATTTTCATTTTAGCATTTTTCAATGCATGTCTAAATAGACGATGTCCATTTACTTGAGGAGATCTCTTAGTTTTACTGTTAACGTTACCCATACCAAATTTTGTTTTTGCTTTCATTGCGTTAGTAACAAGCCAAGCGTTTGATTTTTCGGCAATACTACTATCACTTGCGTTAACCCTTTGCCAAGCCTTTTCAGCCAAGATTCTATCAGCAATATGTCTTTTTTCCAAATCTTAGTTGTTTGCGTATACTATATCGTGTTGTCTGCAAGCTGCATCCAAGAGATTGATTCCTTGATCGCCTCTAGCTAACCGTTTCTTTAATTTTGTTCCAGGTCCGCAAAACTGATAGCCAGGCAAATGAAGCTCAATAGGAAGTTTATTGATTAAATTATTTAGAAAACCTTCGCCAATAAAGGATGGACGCAGATTGATTGTCTTTTTATATATTATAGTCATAATCAATAGGTATTTATACTTGTAGAATAGAGGTTGAAAGTAAAGTGATTTCAAATTAATAAAATAATCGGATTATATATGATATCGTTTAGTAGTTTTCATAATGCGCTTCTTAAAGCAACATAAAACACTTGACGTAAAGAATATTGATACAAAGCTAAATACATCAAACAGAATACGCCACAGTTCATTACTACCGAACTCTATTCGTAGTCTTATTGTTGGACCATCAAATTGTGGAAAAACAAATCTGATGATAAGTCTTATTGAAAGTCCTAATGGATTAAAATTTAAAAATATTTACTTATACTCAAAATCAGCACAGCAACCAAAATATCAATATTTGGAGCGTCTAATTAAACCCATTAAGGAAATAAATTTTTCAACATTTTCCAATAATGATGACATCATATCCCCAGATGAAGTACAACCGAACTCAATATTTATATTCGATGATGTAGCCTGCGAGAAACAAAATCATATACGATCTTACTTCTGTATGGGGCGTCACAAAGATGTCGATAGTTTTTACTTATGCCAAACTTATACACGAATACCATAACACTTGATTCGTGATAATGCTAATATGATTATACTATTTAAACAAGATGAAATGAATATCAGACACATTTACAATGATCATGTTGGATCTGATATGTCTTTTAAGATATTTCATGAGTTATGTTTAAAGTGTTGGAAGGAAAAATACGATTTTATAGTTATCAATAAGGACGACCCAATGAATAATGGGCGCTATAGAAAAGGATTTAACTTATTTATCAGCTTATAAAAGAAACTGTATAGATATTTTAAAATCAGTATAACAACTACTGCTAAACTGATCACACTAAACAGATAAATGCTAAGCTGATCTATACTGCTCAACAGATAATTGCTAAACTGATCTAAACTGTTCAGATAACCGCTAAAACCGATCTGTACTGTTCAACAGCAAACTGCTATACGGACCATCAATCAATATGAATAAGAAAACAAATCTAGTTAATAATCTCATTAAAACTCGAAATATTTTGAAAAAGAAATATAAAAGTCTTCAGCTCGGAGAAGTTGCAAGTGATAAGCTTTTAGAAAAGACTTAAGCCAATATCAAAACCTTTAAAAGAAATAATTCAAGCAACTAATAATAGAAGCAGAGTTAAAAATGAAACGTATTCAGATAATTCTTTTAAGGATAATAAAGTTGCTACCAGCACACCATTTAAAAAGAGCAAGCATGATTATAATACATTTTCTCCAGGCTTTGATGGCAGTAAAATCGAAAAAAGTTCATCTGCATTTGAATCATTTAATAATCATAATGATGATGATGATGATGATACTAATAATGATGATAATTATGATGATGATATGGAAAATGATGATGATGCCTTAAATCTAAATCAAAGTAATCAATACGATTTATCGAAACTTAATTTAAATAAATTCGATAAAACCTACGGCCCTCACAAGGATAAAAATCATGTATGGAGACTGGGTAATGAACCAATTACTTTCGATTCAACCAATATAACAATAGGTGATTCAAAATGGGTCTTCACACCAGGCTTATATGAACTATTAGTTTACAAGAATGCTAACAATTTTAATGATTCCGATTTAAATACATACAAGCAAATATTAGAGATGTCTAATGCGCATAAACGAAATAATAATGCCAATGATCAAATTAAAGGAAATCGCTCAAAAAAATATACAACAATTATTAGAAAACTATTTAAAGATAAAGTTCATAAAGGTCTTTGATGAATTTGAATACAAAAAAGTTAAATTATGTATATTGGGATGATCCCAACGAACTAGTTGACAGATTACGTCTTTTGGTCGCATCGTCAACAGCTGGCCACTCGAATCATAATAATGAAATAGTTTCAATTATTGAAGGATTGAGAGAAGCAAAAATTATTGTATAAATAGACTCTAAAATGTACTATGATCTATATTTATAAAATGCCCCTCGATAAGTTTGGACATTATATGGGAAGCTCTGAAAGATATCAAAATCCACATACCAAGATTCATTTAGATAGTGATCGTCATTTCAACTTCAACTCGCGTAGAATAAAAAATATTGCCAATCCTGTATTAGAAACCAATGCTGTGAATAAAATTTATTTAAAAAATTGTATTGTAGAAGTAAATAAACAATTAAATACATTATATGTGGAGGGAACTAAGGAGACGGAAGATCGTCTCAAAGAATTAATACAACAACAAAACATATCGCTTACAGAAAAACTTGTAGACTTGGAAGCACTCTTAAATAAATCGTTAGAGGTGATAAAATCGGCGTTAATATATAAAATTCATGAAGTCGAACAACGCCTTTTTAGAATAATAACAGATCATTATGAGTTTTTGGATGAGAAAATAAATCGTGTTGAAAGGAATTCGCCAACAGAAGCTCTAAAGCGAGTGTGGGCTAAGGTAGCAGCTAGAGACGGAGAGGTGGAAGCTCTTAAACGAATAGCAACCGCTGAAGACGCTAGAAATTTACAAACAAGCAGTAGTGCAGGAGCTTCATAAGCAAGCACGCAGAAATTTCATACGACGACGAGTGGTAACCAAGGGAATAGACGATCTTTGGCAAGCAGATCTTGTTGAAATGGAGGCTTATTCAAAATACAACAAAGGTTACCGGTTCATTTAACGGTAATTGATACATTTTCAAAGTTTGCTTGGGCTGTTCCCGTAAAATCTAAAGGTAGCGAAGATATTACCAATGCAATGAAATCAATTTTTTCCCAAAAGAGAATACCAAAAAACTTGCAAACAGATAATGGGAAAGAGTTTTATAATAAAACCTTTCAAAACCTGATGAAAAAACATAATATTTATCACTATTCTACATATAGCATTATGAAAGCATCTATTGTGGAACGATTTAATAGAACTATAAAAGGAATGATGTGGAAACAGTTTAGCTTGCAAGGAAATTATCAATGGATAAATATATGTAAGGATTTAATAAATCAATACAATAATAAAAAGCATAGAACCATTGGAATGATGCCAAAGTCTGTTAATTCTAGAAATGAACGATCTATACTAAAACAAGCTTTTAATCATCCTAAAATTTTTAAATATGTCAAACTTAAAGTTGGAGACGCCGTTCGCATAAGCAAATATAAGCATATTTTTGCAAAAGGATATACTCCAAACTGGACAACTGACATTTTTAAAATTCGCACTATTCGCAGAACACAAATCCTGCAACTTATTTATTGGAAGACTATCAAGGAAACCCTATTATTGGAGGATTCTACGAGCATGAAGTAATGAAGACACATTTTCCACATACATATCTGATTGAAAAAGTTATAAAAACAAAGGGACATCAAGCTTACGTTAAATGGTTGGGATTTTCATATCATCATAATGCTTGGATAAATAAAGACAAATAAAACGCATGCTTAAAAATAAAAAAATAAGAACTTTTAAAACATATTTTTATATGTTTGATGAACATCGGCTTTAAAATAATTTGCAGTCAAGCGTAAGAGAAGTGATCAAATTTGTATTCCCATAAACAAGTGTGTTGCTAAAGTCTTTAAAATAAGTTGAACAAAAATGATAAAATTTGTGGTTATTAAACAAATGCGTGTGTTGCTAAAATACTCTAAAATAAGTTAAATAAAAAAATATAAAATGATAACATTTGTTGACAAACATAAATGGTAAATTTTAAGGTTCTGAAATATTGTGTTGCGGTCAAGTGCGATGGAAGTGATAATATTTTGTTCTTATAATCAACAATTTTCCCACAATATTTTTGAGTTGAAATGGATATAAAAGACCGTCTGCAACACTAGCTTGTCATCAGTTTACTTCAATAAGTCAACGTAAGAAAAGTAAAGTTAAAATTTAAAAGAAATAATGGCAGAAAACCTGAAACTCAAATTTAAGAATTGCTCACAACGGAGTATCCTTCCTTTGAAGGATATGCCGTTTGGTGAGAAGTTTATAATTAATAAAATGGAGAGGGTGGAAACACTCTATGGATTCAAAATAAGATGCCTCATAAATTTCAAATATTATATATATTTGCCATCCATATTCAATTACACTTTATCGAATGAAGAGATCGATACGGTCAATGGTGACTTGACGTATCTGATCAGCAGGGAAAGAAATCATAATTCTTCCAACAACTACTTCATGTGTCTCCACACCGAAGACGAAGGTATGAACTTCATATTATTGTAATTAAATTAATATGTTACTGTAATTTTTATATATATTGTTAAAAAACTTCTTCTTCTTGTTAAAAAACTTAATATATTATATATTATAAAAATTATAAAAATTGATAAAAAAAAAAATTATTGTCTTTTCTCTTAATTTCAAAATTTTATAGGGATATCCGGAGGTGGTTTACATTTCAGCGATAGAATGATGCTTGGAGATCGATACTGGAGATGAATAATATAAATAATTTTAAAAATTTTCAAGTTTAAAAACAAAAGAAAAAATAAAATTGATTAATTAAAAAATATAAAAAAATTATGAGACTTTTCTTCTAATTCCAAAAATTTTATAGGGATTTTCAAAGGTTTTTACATTTCAGCGATAGAATTTTTGAACACATTTGTCATCTTTTCTGTTTTAATTGATTTTGATGGCTAAACATCGCAACATTTTTATGATAATTTTCAAAAGCTGTACACCGTTAATGTATTTTATGCGTCTGTTAGGAAATAATGTACGCTAATCGTTGTTTGTTAATTATAATATATTTTTATTTTATTATTTAGTTTTTTTATTTATTACATAGCGTGCTGTTTAATTTCAACAATATATGTGTTTTATGTTTTACTGCCATCATCATCATCGTCTTCGGAGCTTTCATATAAGCTGTTATAGAATATGTTCTCATTCTCCTTCTTCTTTTTAATGGTTAGGGTAAATGCACCTTGTAGATCTCTTCCTTTTATTAAAATGTGTAGAGTTCCATTTAAGTAGTCTATTTGATTCTGAGTAATTAAGAGAAATCTCTTCGGCAAGTAAATTTGATATCCTTTATTCACAACGCATCGAATGCTTCCGCCATATTTTGTATCTGCTCGCTCAATCATATTAACTTCATATGGAACATTTTCTTCCATATCCTTCATAGACAAGTATTTAATATTAGGATTTTTAAATAGATTTTTTAAACTTGCTTTCATTTTTCTATCTTTTGGCTTATAACCGCAGAAGCAACTTTTATACTAAACTTTAATATAAAATTATTGATTTAGTTTTTATTCATATCGAATTCTGATAAATGATTATTTCTTATCAGTTGCGGTTATTTGAAATATTACAAGATATGATGAAATGGATGAACATATAATATAATATATGAACATATAATATATATATATATATTATATAGAGACGTGTGCAAGATAGAGACGTGTGTAAGGTATAAATAAAAAAAATATGATAAGAGAGATTTAGTTGAAAGACATTCTTCATTAAATATGTATTGGGGACAACTGTTAAGAAGTCATGATAAATACTGCACTTGTCATGCTCAGTGGAAAACTTTACAAGTAATAAATGCCATCGTTTTGGATATTATGTTGCAGGTGTTTCTAACGGCAGAAGGAGGGGTTAGAACACAAATATTTTCTCTCAATAGAGGACAACAAATGCCCACAAATCTTCTAATATTCGAATTTAGCCATAATCAACACATAAAAATTGAAGTCAGTGGTGGTACGATATCGATAGTTGGAACAGTCTATGAAGGTGGCTATAAAGATATAAATGTACACTCATACAAACCATCATGGGGTTTTCCGAGAAATAGATAGCTCTTTTGGTGGTGCTGAAAGAAAAATATATATTAGTAAGGTGGGAGTTCCAGGGTTCCGTTCAACACCAACATTATCAAATAATAATAATGTAATAATAATAGCAAACAAAAACCTCCCATCTCAAAAAAGAGAAAAAATTTCGATGATGATAGTGAAATTGTTAAAGTAGGTGGAGGTGGTGGGGGTGACAGCGGAGTTGATAGCTCATTTGAAGGAGAAGAAGAAGAAGAAGATTATTAAAATTAGACTATAAATACAAGTATCAGTTCTAATAACAGCATTTAAAAATATATCGCCAACAAGAGAACATACATATATCTATTGAGAAGAAGAAGAAGAACAAGAAGATTTAATATGAAACATAATTTAATCGCATTACTTACATATTTTTGTATTGTACAAGTATTTTCAGCTACAGTACCTATTGATTTGAGCGAAAAATACAGAGTTTGCTGTTAAATTACCTAATAATGATACTCTAAGCATACAACTGAATTTTAAACTTTTAAAGTTTAGTAAAAATTTAAATGAAAACGCTGAGTCATCTACGGAAGTAGAACCGCAGTCAGCTGAAGAACCTCAGACGCCTATGGATCAATCGTTTACAGTGGATGAGGCAATAGAAGCATTTAGGCAAGACTTAGTTAAAAAGGAACAAAACATTGCGTGAATTATTGAAAGTTCACAACCATTTTACAGGCATTTTCAACTGCAATACAAAGATAATATTAAATTGAGAATCCGCTGTACATATGATAGCAATTACTTGAGACGTCGATTGAATATTTCTTGCTTTGAATATCGTCAAATTGAATCTGAGAGATTTTTAAGTAATGGCGAAATTGAGATCGTTACTGAGGATGATACTACTTTCCGCTCAGATATGACTTTAATCGACATTCAAAATTATAAACACGATTTGGAAATGAAAATATCTTAAATTTTTATCAATCAGTGATAAATTTGGTACCGTCGTGTTAAGAAGTCGCAATAAGTAAACATGAATAATGAACTTCGTGCTAAAATTTTGAATGATTTTTTAAATGAAGAAATACTTTTATGGCCAGATCATAAGATTATTTTAAATAAATTACAAAATCGGCTAAATGAGTATGCATTATATGAAGTTAAAAAATCGAAATTTGGCAATCATTATGCCAATTGTGCGTGGTCAAGAGATGATGCAACTTGCGGTCCTGATACTTGTGGGTGCTCCGATAGAAAATATAAAAGTTAAAATTTTATCTAATTTTCTTCAGTTGTCGTCGTGATCTAGATAACATTAAACAATGTCTGAGCAGAGAATACTAGTAATAGACGTACAGGTTTTCGCATCAACAACAACGCATTTATTGCAAAAGAACTATGTATTTCGCTAGATGATGACTCACAACTTGAAACATTCCTCATTAAACCTCCTTTTCAATATTCTATGCTATCATTACGGGAAAAAGTTTCTATTAATTAGCTCATTAGACAGCATCACGGATTAAAATGGGAAGATGGCGATTCTACTTTAACAGATATTATATTACATTCATTAACAATCAAAACTATATATGTTATGTTAAGGGTTTGGAAAAAATTAAGTGGGTTCAAAATTTGTTTAAAGACGAAATCATTCTTTTTTATAATCTAGATGATTTAAACTGTCCAAATTTAAAAACTTTATATCGAAATGATCGATCTATAAATGTTTGTAATTATCATAAGAAAAATTTTATATGCGCTGCAAAAAATGTTTATAAATAAAGAACTAAAATAATACAGGGGGGACAGGGGGAACAGGGGGCGAACCTTCACATGGCAACGTGTCTGACCGCCTCAACCTGGCGAGGCCAGCATTATCCATGTCGAAATCGTCTCAAGTCGACTCAAACCTCCAAGTGGTGTTCCCTGGGCAACGGCAAACTGGCATCCGTCAGTTTGACGGCTAATTTGAGCGGCGGGTCGATCCATAGACCTTAAACATGGAATGTGCGCAGGGTTTGGGTCCCGCCACATTACTACTGCCCAATGAAAACTAAACCAGCCTCGGATAAGAACCCCAATTACGTTGACGACCACCGCAAACGAAAAACGGACAATGATTTACGGATATGCACCTGGAATGTCCGAACCCTTTATAGGGAAGGTGCCATTATCCAACTGGCGGAAGCCCTCAAAACAATAAAGGCTGACATCACCGCCATCCAGGAAATGCGATGGAAAGGGCAAGGCTGCTCTAAACAAGCACACTGCGATATCTACTACAGCTGCCATGCGGAGAAGCGCGAATTCGGATGTGGATTCGTTGTTAGCCGGAAACTACGTCACCTTGTTTCCCAGTTCACACCTGTGAACGAAAGATTGGCCACGATCCGCATCAAGGCAAAATTTTTCTACATAAGCCTTATTTGCGCGCACGCCCCGACGGAGGAAAAGGACGAAGCCGTCAAAGACGCTTTCTACGCTAGTCTTGAGGACGTATATGACCACCTTCCGGTTCATGACGTGAAAATAGTCCTCGGCGATTTTAATGCGAAAGTCGGAAGGGAAGGCATCTTTGGCCCCACTGTCGGTCAGTTCAGTCTTCACGAGACCTCTACGAACAACGGTCTAAGACTGATCGACTTCGCCGCGGCACGAAACATGGTAGTTAGTAGCACCAGATTTAAGCACCTCGACATCCACAAGGCCACCTGGCTGTCCCCTGATCAAAAAACGCGAAACCAAATTGATCATATTGTAATCGACGGAAGGCATGCCTCTAGTGTTCTAGATGTGCGTACATTTCGGGGGGTCAACATTGACTCCGACCATTATCTTGTTGCAGCCAAGATCCGCTTGCGATTATGCAATGCAAAGAACATACGCACAGGAATGCAACGAAAGCTAGATGTCGCTAAGCTGCAATTACAACGGACTGCCGAAGCCTACTCCGCTCAACTCTCGGTTAAGCTCAACCAACCAACCTCTGGACTCAACGACGCCGGTGGACTTTGGGCGCATATATCCCACTCCATGCGCGCTGTCGCTGAAGAAGTCATTGGTTTCCGGCGCCCGCAACCTCGGAACCAATGGTACGATCAGGAGTGTCGCATCGCGACTGCAGTAAAAAACGCCGCATACAGAAAAACGCTGCAGTCAGCTGCAACGCGAGCCGTGCGAGAAAACTACTGCGAAAAGAGGAAGGAAGAGAGGAGCCTTTTCAGACGCAAGAAAAGAGAGCAGGAAAAGCGTGAGCGTGAGGAACTAGAGGTATACCAGGGCAAGAAGGATGCACGAAAATTCTATCAACAGGTTAAGCGTCTAACCCAAGGTTTCAAGCCCGGAGCACCCACTTGCAGAGACGAAAATGGAGATCTGAATACGGATACACAGTGTGTGCTTAGATTGTGGAGACAGCACTTCTCCAATTTACTTACTGGCGACGATTTCACCAATGCCGCCCATGGAGAGCGCAGTGCAGTGCCACCAATCGACGATGACGGAGTGGAAGTATCACCACCTAGCCATGAAGAGGTTCGAGTTGCTATCCAACGACTCAAAAACAATAAAGCAGCGGGTGCTGACGGCCTGTCAGCTGAATTGTTTAAAACCGGCGGCGATGAATTGATAAGGCGCATGCATCAGCTCATCAGCAAAATATGGCTAGAAGAAAGCATGCCCGACGATTGGAACCTCAGTGTACTGTGCCCTATACTTAAGAAAGGAGACCCTACAATCTGCGCTAGTTATAGAGGTATCAGTCTTATTTCCATCGCATATAAGGTTCTCTCAAGCGTACTGTGTGAAAGATTAAAGCCGATTACAAAAACACTGATTGGACCTTATCAGTGTGGCTTTCGACCTGGTAAGTCCACCATAGACCAGATTTTCACGCTACGACAAATCCTGGAGAAAACCCTCGAAAATCAAATTGACACACACCATCTCTTTGTCGATTTTAAAGCTGCGTTCGATAGCCCGAGAAGGGATTGCCTATACGCAACAATGTCTGAGTTCGGTATACCTGCAAAGTTGATTAGACTTTGCAGAATGACGTTGAGCAACACACGCAGCTCCGTCAAGGTAGGAAATGACCTCTCCGAAACCTTCAATACCGAAAGAGGTTTCAGGCAAGGCGATCCACTGTCTTGCGATCTCTTCAACATCATCATGGAGGGGATCGTACGAAAGGCCGGTGTGCATCGTAATGGCACCATTTTCTATAAAGGTGTCCAGCTCCTTGCGTACGCTGATGATATTGATATTGTTGGCAGAACCAAGAGAGATGTTACCGCTGCTTTCGCCGCTATCGAAAAGGAATCAGCAAAAGTGGGTTTGACGATAAATGAGGGTAAAACAAAGTATATGCTGTCTACAAACAAGGGAGCGCGGCGTTTAGACTCCCACGTTTCATCCGGCAGCTATAACTTTGAAGTAGTCAAGGAGTTCGTTTACCTTGGCACCGCCATTAACACTAACAACGAAATCAGCCTGGAGATAAAGCGAAGAACAATAATTGCTAATAGGTGCTACTACGGGCTCAGTAAGCAACTAAGTTCCAGAGCCCTCTCTCGATCGACAAAACTAACACTCTACAAGACGCTCGTTCTACCTGTGCTGCTTTATGGCGCTGAGGCATGGGTAGTTTCGCAAACTGACGCAGCCGCTCTGGGGGTGTTCGAGAGAAAAGTTCTTCGCAAAATCTTCGGTCCTGTTCGAGTCGGCGATGACTATCGCATCCGAATGAACCACGAGCTGTATGAGCTCTACGGAGACATTGACGTAGTTCGGCGTATAACTGTGCAGCGACTACGCTGGCTGGGTCATGTCCATCGTATGGACGACGAAGCTCCAGCGAAAAAGGTGCTCGAGGCGAGGGTCGCTGGTCAACGACGATGAGGGAGACCATGCCTCCGATGGATGGACCAGGCTGAGGAAGCCCTAACCGCGCTTGGTGTATCCGATTGGAGAAGGCGCGCGCAAAGCAGAGGCGCCTGGCGAGAGCTGATGAGGTCGGTCGAAATCCGGACACGGGTTGTCACGGCCATCTAAGTAAGTAAGTAAGTAAAGTTATAAAACAATTTGTGTTGTTATTCCATACTTAAACCATATTTAATAAATATCTATTGTCAGTTCATAACGCATACTCGTCATGTCTATAACAATCTCTTTAAGCGGAACCACGTCAACTCTTATTGGAAAATATTTTTCACCAATTGAATTGCCTACAAAATATGTTTGCGGACTTGTAGACTTTGTAACATTTCATTCTATACCCAATGTAGACGCTGACAACAATTTATTCCATATCGGTCCTTATACTATTACAATACCTGTTGGTTCATATGAATTTGAGGATATTAGCTTTTTCTTGGAAACGGCTGTAAGAGACATTGATAAATCAATTTTCCTAGCAATTGAATCGAACAACAACACTCTTCAAACTGAAATTGAATCCTCTATAGACATAGATTTTTCAAAACCGAACAGTATAGGACAGCTGTTAGGATTCAGTAAAAGAAAATTGTTAATAAATGAGTTACCGTATGAGGAATTTATCGAAGTAGTTAATATAGAGCCGTTACAAAATATAGAAAAAGCAAAATATATGTATACAAATCAGGCAGATAAAAGACAAAAATTTGAATCTGATTTACCTTTAAATATTACAGATGTAAACACACTCCGTATCGAATGCAACTTGACCACCGGATCATATATTAACAACACAGCAGTTCACACTATTCACGAATTTCCTCTCAATGTTGCACCGGGCTATAAAATAAATGAGAAACCTCAAAATGTTATTTACTTACCTGTCAACTGTCAACAAATAAACAACATTACGATAAGAGTCCTAAATCAAGACGGTGAATCACTCAAAGCAATTCCAGATAAAACATCAGTCTACTGTTTGGTAATCCACGATCGTTTAATTGAATACTCACCTCTAACCAGCGAAATCAGAAGAATAATTTAAATATAAAATTAGCTATTTTTATTTATAATGTGATATGAATGTATCTACATATATATTAAAAGATTAACGTATAAATCAACCTTTTTTTGTTTTTATTTTTTATTCATATCGACATAGTTGGGTAAGGTCAAGAACATGGTTTGTATTCTCAAGTTCAAGATTACGGTGACGCTCTCGATCGCTAGCTTAATTTAACATAACCCCCTCCCCGACGACGACGATATCACAACCTTCGGCAACGACTTTTTTTTTATTTTTACAGTTTATTACCTCAACAGACTGAACCAGTTGTTTTATTTTAAACTTTTTAATATACGTCCTGAAAGTATGCTCATATTTTACAGCTTCCACAGGCTTAACCAGGTGCTTAATGTCAGCACTGGGTGATCATGATTTGAATTCTCAAGTTCAAGGTTAATTCAACCCATGCCGCAGCCCCGCCGCCACCAAAATTAAATGTCACTCTTAAATTTAAACGCAGCCCCGC
This sequence comes from Coremacera marginata, assembly GCA_914767935.1. Classification (NCBI taxonomy): domain Eukaryota; kingdom Metazoa; phylum Arthropoda; class Insecta; order Diptera; family Sciomyzidae; genus Coremacera; species Coremacera marginata. The sequence goes on along the minus strand of OU612047.1, from coordinate 114,073,541 downwards.
CGCCGCCAAAATTAAATGTCACTCTTAAATTTAAATAACAATTATAAATCCATACCGCCGCCCCGCAGCCGCCAAAATTTAACCCACATTTAATTTAACCAACATTTAATCATGCCGCCGCCGCGCCGCCGGAAGCCTTATTTACCATGTCCCGCCGACAAAATTCAGACCTACAACTTAGCAATGACATTTTTCTAAAGATCAACGTCGTACACAACGACTAAAATTCAAGCCTAAATGTATGCTTTCATTACTTCCATTCATCTTGGTCACGACACAAACCATATACATTTTTAGCTAAGACACAAACCAAAATACCACGGGTGCATTTTTTTAGCAGCCAAGAGAAATTTGCCTGGCTGACATCTTGTTTTTTAGTTGCACCTTACTTCCGGTCCAGAACCGGCACAAACATACTACTCTGAAACAAAGGGGTAAATGAAATGAAAAGAAAGTGTGAAATGAAAAAATTTTTCATATATTTTTTTTTTTTAAATATTATTAATAAATTCTTGCTTCAATTAATAAATGCTAAAAAAAGCTGAATCTTGACAAATTTATTTAAAATGCTTAGCACATAGGAGAATTTGTTGTGAGCATATTAGTTTATGCACGAACCAGCATATATGGAGTTTTTGCTGAAACGACATTTTTTGCCTATTATTTTTGGCATAAAATATTTGCAAACTAACTTAAATACTTGTTGATGCTTAAACTAACGATGTTAGTTTCTCGTAAAAAAGCGAAATATTGTTAGTGGATACATTTGTACCACGGGTTTGTATTCTCGTAGTATTTTTTGGGTGTGTCTTTTAGAGTTAATACAAAAACATCAAATGATTGATTTGATTTCAATTTATATGCAATTGCAGTGCTTATTTTTTGAATTTTATTTTGTGTTTAATATTTGGGAACATTACCCACTGTAAAGGCAACATTTTCGAAAGAAAGTTATATTATTTGAAAGCTCTAGCTCATACCAAGTGCACAATAGAATTTGAACTCAAATGTTTTGTTGTAAAGATAGGCGAAAATTAGAAAATTAAAACATCTTTTCCCCCATATTTGAGAAACGATAAAGCTAGGAAAGAAAAATCAACAACTACAAAGCTCTGTTGAAGCTTTTCACTTTTTTTCTTAATCTCTGTTGAAGCTACACAGCTCTGTTGAGAGTAGAATGCGAGAGTGAAAAAAAGACAGAGCTTTGTGGTTGTTGTTTTTTTTTTCCAAGCTTTTTCCAAGTTTTTTATTTCTTTCCAGCTCTGTTGAGAGTAGAATGCGAGAGTGAAAAAAAGACAGAGCTTTGTGGTTGTTGTTTTTTCTTTTCAAGCTTTTTGGACAAAAAATTTAAGTTAGGTTAGGTAAGAAGGGTCGTGCACCGTTACCGGCGCTTCCGCTGGGGCCTATAGGTCCATTGCGAATCCCTTTTTTATATTTGTGGTACCAAGTTAAACCATTGTTCCGATTTGTTCCTCAAACCATCTGTGCTTTTTATGAACCTCCAGATGTCTAGCAGTGGTGTGTTCACCAACTCTTCCAAGTCTTTGAAAAATCTCCGTTAGAACTCCAACAAGGATCCGGATTTCCCGTTTGACCAAAAGCAGAAGGCTTCTAGTTCTTTTCTCATTTAGCTCAGGCCAAAGCCTTCGAGATATGTTGCAGTCACCTCTGGAAGCCCAGTTTGTGTTGGCAATATCTCTGGCTTTTAGTTCTATACTCCTTTTGACGACGCCTATTGGAATGTGCACATCTGTGTCAGCTCTGTTTGTACTTGCGGTTACTCCACGCTTTGCCAGTTCATCTGCTGCGTCGTTCCCTTCAATATTGCTATGTCCGGGAACCCAGCAGAGAGTGACATTGTAGGTATTGCAGATACTGTTCAGTGCAAGTTTACAGTTTTGCACCGTTCGAGCCTTTGTCGTTTTACTGTTAAGATATAAGTTAAATTAACTTGAGTTAATTTGGTTTTAAAAAAATATATTTTTTGAGAGCGAGCTCCTTTACTTTATTTAATTCAAATTAAGACTAACTACACAATTTTTAAATAACTTAAAGCTAAGCCTGCCGTCGCTGCTGATATCACTTGAGCGTCGTTGCTCGCTGCTGCCGTTCCTTGATGTCGTTTTATCGGCGCGTGTGTCGAGTCAGCAAAAACAATGGAAACATAATTTTGTGGAGTTTCGCAAGATGAAATATGAAACTTTTGTAACGCAGTGGCGGACGATTTTGTGTCGTCAAGGTTTTAATATGAAGAGTGTTAACTACTCCCCCCCTAAATTTCGAACGTCCTCGTTTGAAACAGAGGGTTTGTTGATGATTTTATTTAACCCTTATATCGCTGTGCTGGATAATTCTAGGTTTGGGGAGTTACTTTTTCCTGTTGAGATGATAAATTTTCTATTTTTATGTAGTAAACATTGGTAAAAGCAGTGACAAGGATAAATATTGTTGACCCTAGTCCAAGACTCCAAGATTCGTCCTCCTGGAGTAGACTGATGAAATTGGAGTTGTTAATTTGTAGCTCTTTCATCATTTGTAGTGAGAGTATTTCTTCAATGTGGTTGGGCTCAGATGAAGGCTGTAACACTGCTGGTAGTGGTTTACTTGCTTATATTTCTGCATTAAAGAATGTATTTTCATCTATTTTGATGCTGGCGTTGTGGTAGTGTATGATGAATGTTCCATTTAGGCTAAGGGATTCTTCATCAATTATTGCATGACCCTTGAATCTGTTAAAAAATATTATTCCAGGTGATATTTCCTCAATTGCTGGTATACGCTGGTTGTTGACTTCGGTGCAATTAGGTGGGCGACTTTGCAGCAGATTTGCTATGCAGGTATCGTTATTCAAATTGACTAAGCTACTCATTGGGCATATTTTCAAATTATTATGTTTTACAGTTTTCTTTTATTCCAAATATATCTTTCTCCAAATATATCCAAATATATATAATAAAGCGTTGAATCAAAATTTATTTTATTTATTCTCATTAATTTTTTTACTGCCCTAATTTTTATCGCTTTACATATGCGATTTTAAACTGTTGGTAAACTTATTATGTAAATTATAAAATTGTTATTTGACGCAATTTTAAATTCCGAAAATTCAAACGCTTCATCTATATTTATAAATGGTATATTTTGTTTGGTTATTATTTTTTTAGCTAGATCAATTTCACTATTTGATAATATGAAAGAATTTTTAATATTGGCTTTGGCCCAGTGCATGGCATAAGCAACATTCACGATCTCTTCTTTAATTATTTCTAGCTTATATCTTAATTCTAAAAATAATTCATTTTTAATTTTATTATCATCTTTTTTTAACATTTTCGTAATATTATTTGTAATGTTTGAAATTTCATTAATTCTCTTTAAAGTAAGCCTGTTAATTATTAGTTGATTATTGTTATTTTCTAAACCATTATTTAATTTCTCTACTACAATGCTATGGACATGGTGGTCAGGACTTCCTGCAATCCATTTCCATGCACTGCCTAAAAAACCGAGCGATCTTTTGTTTTTTTTTATTGATTCTTAAATTTTTGATATGGGATTTAATTTGGGATATCATGAGGATAATGTAGGGGTAATGTGGGTTTTTGTCGTGCCTGTACTTTTTTGCTGTTGCTTCAATATTGTTAGTCATTTCAATATATTTGTCAATATCAATCTCATGTGTAATTTTAAAAGTTCCCGTTTGTAATTTTGCGGTTCCTTCTTCTATTGTGACTAGCTGTGAATTGGTGTAGACTAGGATCTGTACTTTTGCAGTACATATAGGAACGTGACGGCTGAAAATGGGAAATGTATGTTTAATATGAAGTATAGAAATTGGATGTTAGTTTCGTATTCGACTCTTGTGTATTACTTGATTTTTTTCGGTTAACACAGTGCTATTTCTATCTTCTTTTACTATTTCCTTAGCGTATGGTTTCGATAGCTTAGTTCCTAATCTTTTATTTCGTTTTACGAAAATAGCCTGTCCTGGGAAATACGTTTTTGGTTCCTGTTTATTATTATGGTATTCGATATATTTCTTCTGTTTGTTTGCTAACTAACTTTCTATGTCGTCGGGAGTAAATGATACGTTTTTATTATAATATAAGTCAACTGGTAGTTTTCGCGTAACTGAGTAAATTGTATGATTGTACTCTGATACTGAACGTTCTAAGAGATCCTCAAAATTTCTGTGCCCTCCATTTTCTTTAATAATTATTTCGGTAAGTGTCGAATGGAATCGTTCTACTTGCCCATTCGCTTGACTCCTATATGGTGACGTAGTATAAACTTCTATTACTAGTTCGTCCTGCATCATAAATTTAATTGTGGCGGAATTAAGTGAAGGTTCATTGTCTATAACTATTAGTTAGGGTACACCAAACTAAAATATGATGTCTCTTAGAGGTCATCTTCTATTGCTCTACTGGGTAACATTTTTGTTTGCCCATATTTACTGAATTTGTATAATGCTGTCATGACTATTTTTCCCTCGGTTAAAAATACATCTATATGAACTGTGTGACCGGGAAAGGTCGGTAATGGGGTTTCATTTAATTTTGGCTGATTTGGATGTCTCACGTAATTGTTTTCCTTACATGTATTGCAATTTATTATTATTCCTTTGATTTTGCTAAGCATCCCTGGAAAATAATGCTTCTCTAATATTTGAATTTTGTTTTCTGTTGCGTTTCTATGAGCTCGTTTGTGAAATTCTAATATGATATTTTCTTGGTCCTGTTCTCTTGTAACATCTTCAACTAATTTTTGCGTATAGCGAGCTTTACAACTACTAAAGTGCAGGGATAAAAGTTTTGAATAATGCCCATTATTCTTTCTTGTCTATGGATTCCATTAATGACGGATGGATTAAGATATCGTTTTAGATAATAAGGATATGTTCATTATATTGCGATTCTGTTATAATGTGTCTATGAATTGTTGGAAATACTATCTTAAATTGGTATGTTGACGTTTCATCTTGTTTGAAAAATATTTGATTCTTGAAAACATTAATAGGGACTTCTGTACATGGGATTAAATTGTGTGACGAGCTTTCGTCGCTATGAACGGTTAGAGTAAGTGCATTTATCTGAACGGCTATCCTTGATAGTGCGTCTGCTACTACGTAAGCGTGTCCTGGCTTATATTTCAATTCATAGTTATATTCCTCTTAAATTGATTTCCATCGTTTCATTTTGATATTTGTATTTTTTGAACTTAATGCGTATGTTAGGGGCTGATGGTCTGTGTATATTTTAAATTTTTTGAACCGTATAAATAGTTTCGAAGAGAATTTAATGACCATATGATGGCAAGCATCTCCTTCTCATTCGTCGCATAATTTTCTTCGGATTTATGTAGAGTTCTAGAAATAAATGTGATTGGTCTATTGTCTTGCGATAATACGGCACCCATCGCATAATACGACACATCAGTTGTTAGCTCGTGTAGTGCACATGTGGCTAGCACTAACCTACCTCAACAATAACATAAACACACAACGCTACAAACGCTCTACGTTGGTCTCACTGCATACCTGCAGCGAAACCAAAGCATGAAGCGCAAGCAGTGACAAACTCAAGTGCTACTAGCGGCATGATTCATGTTATACATTGTGAAAACAAATCGCTGCCAAAAGTAAGTCATTGGAGTTTGTAACCTGTAAGTGGGTTATGATGGATAGTATTACAAACAGATGTGTAAGTAAGTAAAAAGTAATAGTAAGCAGATGTGTAATAATTGTATTTAGATTTCATGACTTTTAATTGTATATGTGTAAGAACTTATTTAGAATAAATATTATTTTGAGTGAAAAGAAAATATTGTCACTTTTCACTCAATATTTTTATTATAAAAACCCGAGTTGGGATTAAATAAAATCAATCTTGGAATCACCTCGAGCAGAAGTCTTTCTACTGATTCAAACCAAGCCTAGTGGCTTGAACAATATAAAATATATTGAAACACTGCCTTGTGGCAGAATAATGAATTAAAGCCTTGCGGCTGAAATTAACAGGCCTTGTGGCCAAATCCCCCTTTGTCCTCAGATAGGAAAGGTTAGTTATAATAAATATAAAAATAGTATTAACCTTTATATGGCGATCCTGCGGACCGAATCCTGGAGAAGCTAAGATCCTGTGGACGAAATCCTCAAAGTTAAGCGACGTCGTAATACAGCAAGCTGAATGTCGGAGGAGTTCGACAAAATATTCCATAAGTGCGTTGAACAGGCAGCCGAATACGCAAAAACCAAAAAACCAGTGGAAAGATACGTACCCCTTCCCGTAGCTGCCCAGCAACAAGTAACAACAATACCACAATACGAGGCGACACCAATACCTGGACCCAAGAAGCTTACTATCGAGGAATACAACAGACGTACAGCAGCAAAGAAGCAACAACAGGAAAAACAGATCCAGAAGAAGACAAGAGCTGGGAGACAAGTTCGGCAAAGGAAGGAACTAAATAATATATATAGATTAATAACATTGTCAAAGGGAAAAGAAAGAGTTGAATTTTTAAGACAACTCAAAGACTTAAAATTTAAAATAAAAAATAAAATAAATTAAAAAAAAAAAAAATGACAGAATACAAGCACTGTTTTATTTGTGAAGCAAAGATCAACACTAAATATATAAATGATCATTTAAAATTGCACAAACAAATTTTTGTAAAAATAAATAAAATTTTGAACAAAATCAATAAAAATTAAAGAAAACAAAATTTTGAACTATTCAATTCATGAATAAAGATGCACCACATTTATATGTAAATATCACGAATTTAAAAGAAACAATGGTTGCTCTAGGACAGGAAACAAAAATAACAGAGAATATTTCTTTTAATGGAAATATTTCTAACAAACAAGAAATGTATTTAGACATCTTTGTCGCCATAGGTTTAATTGCATTATTAATATATGTAATAAAAAAAGTCAATGAATATTACAAAAAATATGTAATAAAAAGAATTGCGAGTGCTAATATTTAAAAAAAAATTTTATGGATACATTAAAAGAAGCACTAAAGAAATTAAAACATAGTATAACAAAAGTTCCAACAAGAAAATTCAGAAAAGAAACTTTACAAGATAAGCAAAAAGAATGTAATATTTTAGAAAGTCAATTAAAAACTTTTATAAATTGTCCGCAACCAGATCATAAAAATATAATAGATTATTAATAAAAACTATAAATAAATTAATTCAACACAGATTAACTTCGTATGACACGGATGATGAAATAGATAGCAGTAGTAATAACAGTAGTAGTGACAGTAATAGTGATAGTGAAAAAGAAATACTAAAAATGGCGAATTTTGAAATTTCAGTAGCATCAAAAATAGTTGATGAGTTTGATGGAGATAGCAAAAAACTATCAACGTTTTTAGGCACAATTGAATTCTATGCATCAACACTTAAGGATGATACACAGAAATCTCAATTGTTAAAATTTATTCTAGCAGCAAAAATAAGTGAAAACGTAAGAAACAGACTATTACCTGTGGCAGTTCCAAATTCAATTCAAAAGTTAAAAATAGTATTGGCAAAAAACTACAAGTTAAATAAAAATCCACTAAAATTACAAAATGAATTGCACCAGACTAGACAGGGGTCTATGAATGTTAACAATTTTGCCACTAGAATAGAAACAATAATATCATCTTTGAATGAAATTCAAATAGCCACTCAAGGAGAGAATAATAAAGAAATAATCATAAAACTAAATGACCAATTAGCGGTCAATGCATTTAAAACAGGTTTAAATGAGCCTTTCAGAAGCATAGTTCTTGCAGCTCAACCTAATACATTTGCTAAAGCTTTAGAGATAGCAGCAGAGGTAGATGGTAACACAAATGCAAACTATAATGTAATGACATTCAGAAATAGGAATGGTTATAATAATAGAAATGGAAACTATAATAGGAATAGAAATATTCAAAATGATAACAATAATAACTTTAGGAATTATAATAATAGAAATAGTTACGGTTCTAGAAATAACAATAACAATGTCTATAGGAATTACAATAATAATAGAGCTAGCAATAATAACAGCTTTAATAATAATAGACCCCGTCAAAACTCGGGAAACGTATCAATCCCCGGCAACCGGGGTTAACGCAGCCTAAAAAAAGCAATACTAATATCATAAAAGTAAAAATAGGAGATAGAAATAATTTAGTAACCTTACTTATTGATACAGGTGCGGACATATCAATAATAAAAAATTAGAAAATTAATGAAAATGATATAAAATCGTCAAATCAAATCCAAATCACAGGTATTGCAAGCAGACCATTAACCATTCAACAACAAACAAATATAAAAATAAAACTCAACGATGGAGAGATTTCACACAAATTTTATGTCATACAAGAAGATATTGACATAAATGCAGATGGAATACTTGGAAGAGATTTCTTAATGAAATATAATTGTAAAATAGATTACGAAACATGTGTTTTATCCATACACACCAAAGAAAACCAAGAAGATATTCCAATGTACGTGACATTGCCAGTAACAATATCAAATTTTAATATACCAAGAAGAAGTGAACTAATAACAAATATAAATGTAGACCTGGAGGAAGACAGTATAGTACATGCATCAGATATAAGAAAAGGAATATTTATAGCAAATGCAATCATACCAGCAGATGGACTCAAACACGTGAAAATACTGAATACAACCAATAATGATATTTATTTGGACAATTGTGATTTAAATATAGAACCACTGAAGAATTTTAAAATTTTAAACTACATAGGTTTAGAACAAAGTGATGAGAATCTTGAAATACACATAGATGGAAAAGATGAAAAAGCTAAACAAGAAGTAATTAATTTATGTCACAAATACAGAAACGTTTTCCATAATGAAGGAGATATACTAACAACAAACAATTTTTATAAACAGCAGATAGACTTAATTGACAACTCACCTGTTTATATAAAGAACTACAGACTTCCGCAAACACAACTTCAAGAAATAGAAGATCAAGTACAAAAGTTAATAGAAGAAGATATCATTGAACCATCATTCAGCCCATACAATTCTCCACTCTTAGTTGTACCAAAAAAATCAACAGATGGAACAGCAAAATGGAGACTGGTAGTAGACTTTAGGGCACTAAACAAAAAAATAATTAATGATAAATTCCCACTGACAAGACTAGAAGATGTACTAGATAAGCTCGGAAGTGCGAAATATTTTTCCACGTTGGATATGACAAGTTCTTTTCATCAGATACCACTCATCAAAAATTCAAGAAATTTGACAGCATTTTCAACAAATTCAGGGCACTATCATTTCAAGCGCTTACCATTTGGATTAAAAATAGCAACAAATAGTTTTCAACGCATGCTTTCAATTGCATTAAGTGGACTTCAAGAATCAGCATTTCTCTATGTAGATGACATCATTGTTTTTGGATCAAACCTGAGACATCATAACAAAAACTTGGAAAGAGTATTACAAAAATTACAAAGGTACAATTTAAAACTAAACCTCAACAAATGTGAATTTTTAAAGACAGAAGTTGTATACTTAGGACACCTGATAACGTCCAAAGGAATAACAACTGATCCAGCTAAACACAAAACCATAAGGGATTACCCAAAACCAAACAATGCTGATGATACCAGAAGATTTGTAGCATTCTGCAATTACTATAGAAAATTTATTCCAGATTTTGAAGAAATTGCAAGACCACTAAATCAGTTGCTAAAGAAAGGACAGCTTTTTAATTGGACAGAAACATGTGAAGCAGCATTCAACAAGCTGAGAGAAAAGCTAATATCTCCACAAATATTAGCATATCCAGATTTTGATAAACCTTTTATACTGACAACAGATGCATCACAATTTGCTTTAGGAGCAGTACTATCTCAAGGTGAACCAGGACACGACAGACCAATTGCCTATGCCAGCAAAACATTAAATAAACATGAAGTAAATAAGGCAATAATAGAAACGGAGTTATTAGGGATTCACTGGGGAATCAATTACTTCAGACCATATCTCTATGGAAGAAAGTTCACGGTATACACAGACCATAGACCATTAGTAAGTCTGTTCACACATAAGAATCCATCATCAAAATTAACACGAGTACGACTGGACTTGATGGATTATGACTTTGATATAATTTTTAAACAAGGCAAGATGAATACTAACGCGGATGCAATATCTAGAATAAAATTAGATAGCGAACAATTAAAAAATATGATACCTAAAGAAGCAAATATACAAGTATTAACACGGGCGGCACATAAAAAATTTAACAAGCATGCATGTACAAATAAAAGAATAACCGGTGATAAAAATAAGAACAATGCGCAAATGAGTAACCTGAATAATAATGATAGATCTCAGCAAGTGAAGAGTCATGAACTTCATATATGGGAAGCTACATCATTTTCAGAAGTAAGACGTCTAAAAAATTTAAAATTTATATATAATGAAAAGGCCAAAAATATGAATAATAATGGAGCAAACAACGTTCTTGAGGTGCATAACGAAAAATCTTTACCAGAGTTAAAATTGGTTCAGAGGAAGTTTACATCAAAAACACAAGAACAAAAAGATAATATAATTATAGCTCAAAATAAAGTTCAAGCGATACTTAACGAAAAATCTTTACCAGAGGTAAAATTGGTTCTGAGGAAGTTAGTATCAAAAGCAAACGAACAAAATATAGAAATATTAGCGCTAGGAAAGAATGATATCATATTTAATATAATAAAGGTGCACCAATTGAAAATAATATTTAATGAGATACAGAAAGATACAAAGGAGAAATTAAAAATTATATTGTATCAGCCCCCGAAACAAATAACAAATAAAGCTGAGCAGCTGCAGCTAATTAAAGAAAATCACGACTCAATATTAGGAGGACATATAGGTATTAAAAGATGCATCGCGAAATTAAAACAAAAATATATATGGAAAAATTTATCAAAAATGGTTAAAAACTACATAAACAATTGTAATTTATGTAATGAAGTAAAAATAACAAAATATACTAAGGAGAAAATGTGTGTGACGAATACACCAACAACATCATTTGAAACAGTAACAATGGACACAGTTGGACCAATGAGACCCTCTAATGGATACCGTTATATTCTAACAATACAATGTGAATTGACAAAATATTTAGTTGCAATTCCTTTAGAAGACAAAACAGCGATTTCTGTCGCAAAAGCTATTGTAGAAAAATTCATTCTTAAACATGGATGTTTTAAAATACTAAAAACAGATAAAGGAACAGAATTTACAAATGAATTACTACAAAACATATGTAAAGAATTAAATATAGAAAAAAGAACGTCAACACCATATCACCATGAAACTGTCGGAACAGTTGAAAGAAATCATAGGGTATTGAATGAATATTTAAGAGGAATGCAAGAGAATGATAACTGGTCAATTTTACTACCGTACTACACATATTGTTACAACACAACTCCACACTCAACAACAACATATTCTCCATTTGAATTAGTATATGGAAAAATTTGCACGCTACCTGGTGAGATTTGGAACAACAACAAGAAATTATATAACTTAGAAGATTATTTGACAGAATTAAAGATTAAATTAAAGTACGCACATAACAAAGCTAAAGAATATTTAGAGAAACATAAAATAGATATATCAAATAAAGAAAATAAGGCACCAGAACACAAATTTAATGTAGGAGATCTAGTATATTTAAAAGTAGGAAATAAGAAAAAGTTTGATAGACCATTTAAGGGACCATATGAAATAGTTGAAAGAAAAGGTCCAAATAGTGTAATAAAATTAGATAACAAAACATCAGAAGTTCATAATAATAACATAGTATTGTCAAGAACATTAAGTTAAAATAAACATAATAATCAATGTTTAAATATTAGAATTCAAATAAAATACTTACTATTCACATCTAGAAAGAAATAATTAAAATCACCTTCAAAATAATCTTTATTCATATTCAAGAATTATAAATAAACATTATTCTTTTTCAAAAGGGGAAGGATGTAGTGCACATGTGGCTAGCACTAACCTACCTCAACAATAACATAAACTGTAATGACCTGTTTTCCAGGTTCTATAGCTGGGACAGCAAAGCGGCTGTCCAAGGTCCTTACAATTATTTCTATCGACCTCTAAATCAAAGACAATGATATTTCTGATAAACGTTACAATTCAATTTTATTTAACTAGCGCGTTTAGTAATAACAATTGTTATAGATATATATATCTTGGATTTAGAAAAGGTAATAAATAATATACTAAAAGGATTTAGAATCTACTGGAATATGTGACAGAGATACAAGTCTTAAGTTAATTAAAAGAATACAGAATTTATGTGTGATAATTGAAATAATTTATATGTTTGGCTAGGAGTACGATAAATTATATCACCCAATCCTGAGACTGATTTGTTTTCCGATGCTTGGCTCGCTGATCCTTTTCCCCCGGTGGCAGCGTATCGTGGCTGGACTCTGAGCGCCGGTTCTGTACTTCAGTAATGCTAGTCTTTCCTACCTCAGACGGGGCACAGAGAGGGGTCCTATTCTGCTTGATCCTCTAACACGACCAGGGTTATGAAACCTCGCTATCGTGGTCTAACTCCCCTACCAGTGGACAGGGTTAAAACCTCGCCCCACTATTGACCTACTCGGGATCTGTCGTCTTGCCCCTGTGAATGTAATACCGTCCCGTCCGCCTGTCCGGTCGTCTTCCCGTCCAGCTGAGTTAATGAACCACGCTACTGGCCGGGAGAACGTCGTATTCGTCCGTACACTGACTAACTGACGGTTGTTTCTAGTCCAGCTGAGTTAATAACCACGCTACCAGACTAGAAAGGTGTGGTCCGTGTAACTGTAACTGTCTGTGTCTGACTGTACCCTGGCTCGATCTTGGTTAGCAAGCTAACACCGCTCGAAACCTAGTCTGAGTTATTAAAACCACGCGACTAGGCGAAATACTATCCTGGTGACCGTGTAGGTCCCGCGGGGAAGATGCAGTTCAGGGTTACGGAAACCACGCCACTGCTTAATTATTCACAAGTTATCTCACTTGTCTGTCAACTTGTCTGTTCACTATAACATATATATCCTTTTACTTAAAATGCCTGAAATCTTTCTGATTCTGCTTGCACTATTCACTTCACTAAATTTATTTTGTTAAATACCTTTAAGTCTCCCTATGGAGTCCAGGTCTCGGGCGCTTATTAAGCCGGTAATTTATATTTAATCTTTACAATTCGTCGTCTCTGCCTGGTCGCTGCTTGCAGGCTCTATCCTGCGGCTTGGCTGCGACGTTGGTCCTCTGCTGGTGTCGATGCGTTTGTCCGCTGCTCGGGTGACGGTGACTGCGCGTTGGCTGCGACGTTGGTCTGCTGCTTGCAGTTGCTGCTGCACCTTGGCAGTGACGCGTGATCCTCTGCTGGCGTCGCTACTGTTAATCTTACCGTCTCTGCTGACGGTCCGTATGGCTGCGATGCTTCGTTCACGATGGTGACGTTTTACTTGCCGATTCTGTCGGCTCTTATGGTTTACTTTTTCCAAATTCTTACGTGTTGACTCTATGACTTTTATCTCCAGACTGACCACGATTGAGTGAGCTTTCGCCCTTTTATACTTTCTCAATCGTGTCATTGAGTGGAATTGATTGTAGGGTTCTGATTGGTCGGCTTGCTATGCTCTCTGGCAAAGCAAGTGTGTACGTGTCATGGCTGGTAGTGTGCAGCTGGTTCTTCTGTGCTGCTTTCTCTTATGTCTTGTTGATAGTTGGTACTCGTCGGCCTCACTGTGAGCCGTAAAGCTGATATCGCCTGACTCTCCCGTTAGTTCTGCTTCTAGAATAATCACATCGTATGATTCTCCCGTTATGGCGATGGTATTTCCAATACATGAAATAAAATAAAATAAGTTGAGTGGAATGGGTTATGAGCTACCTGGTAGGAACGACTCATTCTATCATATGCAAAGTGCGCTCTTTTCTTATCTCCAGATTATGGAGCGTAATAGCGCCTAGCCCTACTCTTTCAGATAAATGAAACTCATTTATTTTGAAATTACTTCATGCAGAAGTATGTAGCTTTATTGTGTTTCTTTTTATTGTATGCTGCATTAATTTAATCTAAACTAAATTGCGACAGGGGCGCAGCGGGTACTGACGGTGTGGCCTTAGGCCCGTATGTGCTGATGTTGCTTCATTTCGGCTGTGGCTGAAAAGAAGGTAAAATTATGAAGGGTAAAATTGGTCATAACAATTTTAGTCCTTACATTTCCTCCCTACTTAGCCGGGCGTTCGGAGACATACTCGGTCCCGAGCCTGTCGATCACGACCCGGAATTGACGGCTTCCAAACGTCACTAATGATCGGATGCGTTTGCCTGGGACCCATCGTTGGCGTCGCTGGTTGACGAACTCGCGCAGCCCGAGATAAACGACGCTGTCTGCGTCAGCTGGCGCTGCCAGAGCGGTTGGTGTAGTGGCGATCGAACTTGGCGCCTCGATTGATAGGCACGTTTCCTCGTCGTGGGTAACTGGAGGCACTAACTCGCCCCAGCTGATTGGTTCTTCATCGTCGCATCCGAGTTGTGGTGTAGCGTAGTCATTTCTGCGCTCTGAACGTACTTCTGGCGTAGTGGTGCCTATGATGTGCCGTATCCACGGAGTACTGTTCGGCGCCGTGGCCTCGGGTGCGTGGGTGGCACTGAATTGGCTCGGTGGTATGATTATGGTGGGACGGCCTTGTGGTCGCACGTCGCTGTCGACTGGGTTATGGCTGGTTGTGGCGCTACTAGGCGCTTGGTTATCGCTGGTGTTGACGTCACCGTGACTAGTGTCGGTCGATTGTGGGCGCCGCATTTGCGGCTCATTTTGCAATACGAGAGCTTGTGTGGGCACATGCCTCTCTGGCTGTGCTAATAGGTGATTTCCGTTGTCGTGATGGCTTATCGTGTCGGATCGAGTGTCACTGGATGGACTGTTGCTGCTTGTAGAAGAGCTGGACGAGCTGCTGCTGGAGGACGTGACATCCGACGAACTGCCGCTGCTCGAGCTGTCCCGACGAAATCTGCGTGGCGTGGCGTGCGATCTCTTTGATGTCGCCAGAGGGTTTGGTTGGTCGATGGTTGTCGGTACTGTCGCCGGCTGTACGTCCGGCAAGTAGAGTCTTGGTAGGCTGTTCCGAACTGATTCACTGACCATGCTCTGCATGAGCTCGGCGAGTGCGCGACGCTTCTGCATGGCGTCGGCTGGAGGGAACCAACCTTGACCTCCAATGTCTCGTAGATCTCTCGTCGGTTGCTGCAAAAATAGGTCCACGAAGTGCAGAAGGAAGGCGCCGCAATCGCTGAGATTCGTCTGTTGTGGCACGGGTACAGCACAGCAAGGCATATTGTCTGCTGAAAACGTAATCGATACGTCGTCGGTGTAAGTGGCCCGCCACTCACTTTGCAAATAGCTACGCAGAACTGGGCCCACGTGACTTCTTGGGGCGCTGGCAAGCGAGTCCAGTAACCATATCCACCCTCGTTGCTGTGTGGGGCCTGGCCGGCGTATTAGGCACACGATGGCTACGTACTAATGGAAAGATTCGTTGATGGGTACGATAATGAACGATTTTTGGGTCAAACTGACCCGTCGGGTCCACCGACGTACGCGCTCGTAGCATTCTTGGGGTGTACCCTTTTCACCGGACCGTGTCAGCTGCGTGAAAAAGTGTGTGCTGAAGATATGCAGGTCAGCTTGCAGACTGGGTGATTGTTGCCGACCTAACCATGCCAAATAGAAATCGACGAGCGTATCGTTTAGGAACAGACCACATTCAATACGTTCGTAGTCACTGGTGTAAAGTGTGAGGCTACCAGGGCCTGGTGGGTAACTGAAGAGCACCCGCGGTTTAGCATTAGTAGGTGGTGCATACGTGATGCATGCAGTGGTCCTTGACGTGGTTGGCGGCTCGTTGTTCGTGTTCCCAGTACTGCTTACAACTGATGGTCGATTTACGGGTGGTACTGGCTCCTGTGGACGGACGTAGCGCAGCTGTGCTTCAGGTGTGACGACGTTGACTGGGTCGTCTTGATCATTTGAGTTGGAACTCATTGTCCTGTTTTCGTTGGTTGGTGGTGACGATCGTTGTCGTTTCCTTTGAGTCTCGTTTTCTTCCAAATTATGGTTCGTGTTTTGGTGTGTCGCTTATAAATGTGAGTTGTCTTCCAATTAGGCTCAACGGATGGTTTAAATTTTCCTTTATGCACTAGTTGAATACAAACTGTATCCCCGGTTTGCATTCTATTCGCCAGGGTTGTATTTTCCTGGTTGCTTATTTGTTCACACGCAATCGATGGTTGTGCAACTTCAGACGTGATTCTTGAAGACTTGATGGTTGGCTAAGAAAATACAAAAACAAATATAGCGGAAGTTGGTGGCGACATTGATAATGATAATTGGGCAAGTGGACTCCTATCTACGTCTCACTTGCCGAATTACCGTATCCAAAACAGATACATTTTGCTTAGATATTACTACGAGTAAAAGTGACAGCTGGTGTCGGTGCCAAGTGACAGTCGAATGGAAAATGGTTAAGTAACCATGATTATTGACAGCGGGAGACAAAATATCTGTGATCCGACTACTAATCATTGTGGGTAATGCTGGGAAATTACAATTTGGTGACGCAGCTGTTACTGCGTTCGGGTCCCACCTTAGTTCTTGGCCAATATACTACACTATGTATACTGATCTTTTTTTAAACTGTTCCCTGGGTGGTCCCCATGATTGGTCTGGCTGGTAAAGTTTTTGACAATTGTTGACGCAGGTGCCTCTGCGGGTATACAGTTGTTTCGGCAGGTTCTGCTGCTACTAAGTAGGCCGTTGTTTCAGCAGTGGCGGCTGCTCTATATGGCCGTTGTTTCAGCAGTGGCGGCTGCTCTAAATAGGCCGTTGTTTCAGCAGTGGCTGCTGCTCTATATAGCCGTTGTTTCAGCAGTGGCGGCTGCTCTAAATAGGCCGTTGTTTCAGCAGTGGCTGCTGCTCTATATAGCCGTTGTTTCAGCAGTGGCGGCTGCTCTAAATAGGCCGTTGTTTCAGCAGTGGCTGCTGCTCTATATAGGCCGTTGTTTCAGCAGTGGCTGCTGCTCTATATAGCCGTTGTTTCAGCAGTGGCGGCTGCTCTAAATACAGATTTAGTTGGTCCCGTGTCCTGTGGGGAAATTATATGCATGAGTTCATATTGAGGAATTCTTCCTTACCCGTTTACAGGAACCAATATTGGTGGCGTAGATGTTTGTTGCCCTTACAGTTGTTGTTGCAGTTGCGGCTGCGTTTTCGCAGTTGTGTCGGCAGATGCCACTTCGCAGTTGTTTAAGCGGTTGCTGCCGCTACCTCGCAGTTGTTCAGGCGGATGCTGCCGCCGCCTCCTCAAGGCTTATTTCTGAAACTTGGAAAACATACTTTTATTGGTCGACGTTGGTTTCGTCGTAAAATCTTTTAAGTTCGCTTACATGTGCTTTCCGTATACGCGACTCACCTTTCTTTCTGGCCTGTACTATTACCGGTGACGTGTACCCAACAACGCGATATGGGCCATCAAACTTGGGTGCTAATTTTGAAGCAAAACTGTTTATGGCACTGGACAAAGGATGTTGTTTAATCATGACCTTTTCTCCGACAGCTGGTTTCCACTCGCGGCGGCGTAGATTATAGTGTCGTGCCTGGTCTTGAGTGGCCCGACTGAGATTACGTCGAACCATGTCGAAGATTTCTTGTAGTTGTTTTGCTTTATCGTTTGGTGGCAGGGGCTCTCGGCCTGTACCGGGGGTGTGTTCGTCAAAGAGTGCGCCAGGCAGCCGGGGTTCACGTCCCTGTACCAGGAACGCGGGACTGTAGCCGGTCACCTCCGATCGACTGCTGTTGATGGCTAGTGTGAGTTCTGGTAGTCGTTCATCCTAAGTTTTATGTTGATCTTGGCTGAATTGTGCAATCATAGTCTTGATAGTTTTATTCGCACGTTCCGTTGGATTTTCCTGCGGGGTGTATGGTGCGGTAAACTGTTGCTTTGTGCCAATTTCTTCTAAAAATTTTCGAAATGAACGGCTGATGAACTGCGAACCATTGTCGGTGATGAGGACCTTGGGTACCCCAAACCGGGCTAAGATGCGATCTCTAAATCCTTTACACAGGTTGTCACTAGTGGCTCGACGCATTGGAATGACCTCGGTCCATTTACTGAACTTGTCAAAAAAAACAAGTATCATGGTGTTCCCGTGCTTGGACCGGGGTAGTGGTCCTATAAAGTCGGCGCAGACGACTGCCCAGGGTTCCTCTGCGATGCGCGAGAGCATCTTACCTGCTTGTGCTTGTTGGCTTACTTTGTATCGTTGGCACGTCTCACAGCATCTGACATAGCGGCTGACGTCTCGAAATAGTCCGGGCCAATAATAACGGCTGGCCACTCGTGCGATAGTCTTACGGATCCCTACATGTCCGGCGCTGGGTTGATCATGATTCTCCCTCATGACCCGTGCACGTAAATGGGTAGGGACGCACATTTTCCAGGGAGCAGCCTCTTCATCGCCGATTTGATTTGGTATGTGTCGGTACAGATGTCCGTCTTCTTCGGTGTAGTCGGCGTATTTTTCAGGGTTATTACGGACTTCCAGTTTTCTCTTTTCTAGCCAGGTGCAGTGTGGTTCACTTTCGACGGCTCTTGTTATGTGACATAAGTTTTCCAGTGGTTGCCGTGATAAAGCGTCGGCCACCACGTTTAATTTTCCCCTTCTGTACTGGATCTCAAAATTATACTGCTGCAACTCGAGAGCCCAGCGCGCTACGCGCCCGGAGGGGCTCTCTATCGAGTTCAGCCACTTCAATGATAGGTGGTCTGTAATAACGGTGAATTTGTATCCTTCTAGGTAGCACCTCATTTTGCGAATACCCCACACGATGGCCAAACACTCTTTCTCGGTAGGGGTATAATTCTTTTCTGCCTGTATCAGGTGTCGGCTGGCGTACGCCACTACTCGTTCAGCCCCATCGATCTCCTGAGTTAGTACGGCTCCTAATCCGTAATCGCTTGCATCGGTTTGTAATACGAACGGTCGGCTGAAATCCGGGCAGGCGAGGACTGGGGCCTCCGTAAGCTTCTGTTTCAGTGCTTCAAATGCCTGTTGTTGTTCTAATCCCCACCGCCAGTGCTTTCCCTTTTTCAGCAGTAACGTCATTGGTTGTGATATAGCGGCGAAATCAGGTACAAACCGTCGATACCACGAGGCTATGCCTAAGTATCGTCGTAGTTCTCGGATGTTTGTAGGCGGAGTCAGCATTTTAATCGCAGCAATCTTATCTGGATCGGTTTGAATGCCTTCTTCGCTTATAACGTGGCCCAGGTATTTAGTCTCGGAACGGAAGAACTCACATTTCTCTACGTTCAGCTTCAAATTGGCTTCTCGCAGTCGTTGGAAAACATTTTTTAAATTCTGTAGGTGTTCTTTCTTGGAGCTGCCCGTGACGATAATGTCGTCTAAATAGGCGAAGGCAAATGGCTCCAGTTCGGGTCCGATTACTTTGTCCAATGCTCTCTGAAACGTCGCTGGCGCTGAGTGAAGGCCGAATGGCATTACCCGCCATTGAAATAGCCCGCGTCCTGGTACGGTAAATGCGGTGTATTTCTTGCTGGTGGCCTCCATCGGTATCTGCCAGTAGCCGTTCTTCAAATCTAGGCTACTGATATACTTGGCGTTCCGCAGTCGGTCCAAGATGTGATGAATGCGGGGTAATGGGTAAGCATCAGGCACTGATTTCGCATTTAGTTGTCTGTAATCAATACAGAGTCTCCAGGTTCCTGTCTTTTTTTTTTACCAGAACGATGGGCGCGCTGTGCGGACTGTGTGATGGTTCTATACATCCTTTAGCAAGAAGTTCATCGACTTCCTTGTTGATGATTTCTTGCATTGCTGGATTTCGTGGAAAATATCGTCGTTTCAGCGGCCTGTCGTCGAGCATGACAATTTTGTGTTTAGCGATGTTGGCGGGCCCTTGTAGGGTCTCAAATTTCTTGAGCTCCTCCTGAAGAAATTTGTCTACCTCCTCGGTGGATACCTCTTCCTCTGGTCGAATCGACGTGCACGCCGGTGGTACCATGGCTACCGGAGAGTCGTCCTTCAGGTGTACCGTTTGTCCTCCACAACTGAAGGTGGCTCCAGCTCTAATAAGGAAGTCCATTCCTAGTAGCAGGTCGTCAGCTACTTCAGGCAAGATTAGCAGGGCGACCTTGCATCTGCATTCTCCCATCTGCACTTCGATCACCAAGGTTTCTGTGACCCCTTTTAGTGTGCCGTCTGCCATGCGTACATTAATTACTGTTTTCTGGCTATCTCCTGCAGCTCGTAGTTTGGTGGCGAGGGTTTGACTTATGAAGCTACGCGTGGCTCCGGTGTCAATCGTGGCTTCAGCTTGAATTCCTCCTAGGCTAACGGTGGCAAAAATGCGTTGTTGGTCATACATCAATGTTCTTCTTCTCCGCGAGGCGTAATAGCGCGGGTTCCGTCCTCCCCTCTGAACTGGGCGGAACCGCTTGCGTTTCCCTGACGGGTTGGACAACAATCGATTGTATGTTTTCCTTGACGTCCGCATTCTCGGCAGAGGATGGCGCGTGCGTTGATGCACTCGGACTGTCGGTGGCCGTCCTGGCCACATCGTCGGCAGCCGGTATCTGGATTGAATCGTGGTCTTTCATGTCGTGAAACCATCCGATGTTGTTCGGGTTGTTTTTCGGCTATCGCTCTGGCAGGAGTCTCACCCTCGTCTCTGATGCCTTCAAAATCATCGGCTAGCGTGATGAGTTCTTCCAGCGTGGTGAAGTCTTTTCGCCGGATGTAGAGTTGATAGTCGAGATGGCAGTTACGATACAAGCGTTCCAATTTTTGTTCTTCGGTGAAGTTTGCTAGACGCATAAGGTCTAGGATATCCAAGCAGTAAGTCTTAAATGTTTCCTGTCGTCGCTGCAGCCGGCAGCGGATCTGGTCTTCTAGACGCTCAAAAAAACGGGTGGGCAGAAAGAAAGTTAGAAAGCTGGCTTTAAAATTCTTCCAGCCCTGCCATTGCTTATCGTGGTTTCGCCACCAGACGAGAGCACGATCCCTCAATAGCTCGGGCATCGCTCGTGGTAGGTGGTGGACATCGACTCCATATACGGTGGCTAATTCTTCGACCCGTTCGATGAATCCTAGTGGGTTCTAGTGGGTCCACCTTCTCACCTGGTCGACGACATTATTATATCGGGTATAATCCGTTCTTTTTATTGACATCTCTGGAACCGGATATCCTGGGAAGCTGTCTTCACTAATTGGGATAGTAGTAGCCGATGGCACTGCGCACGGCCGTGGTGATACAGGTCTTCTATCTGTATGTTTTGTTTCTAATTCTTGTAGTCGTTTTTCCAATTTTGTTTCATTATCTGGGTCGGTGGCAAAAGTTGCAAAACGCTTACGCAGCTCGTCCACTGTTCCCCCCTCGTCAAAGCCGAACTCCTGGGCGTATGTGACGAGGTCATCCTTTCTCAGGGCGTGGATCCACGATGTCTTGACCATGTTTGAGCTTAAATCCGATCTCGCTCACAACAGGTTATTGGGACCGAGTACCTTTAAGTAAATAATAGTCAATATTTTCTGATCGCGTAGACTTTCCCCCAGTCTATACCGATTTATTCTCAATTCTACCCCCCACTCAGGCCCACAGCCGGTCTTAAATATAGAAGCTGTCTATCGACCGACTCGGTAGGTCTCGCAGGTGAGAGTCAGAAAGTGTTGTTCGTAATTTATTTATCTTAACTATCAAGTACCTGTTACCTCCCTGTTACTAGATTATTCAAAAGAAAGAAAATGGAAAACTTTTAAGATTCAATTAATTAATTGTAGGTTAATAATTGATATTTTTTTTTTTTCTTTGCCTTGAGGCGGCTAGGGGTCGTTTTTCCCCTTAATATGTCAGGCTGGTGTAAATATTATTCAATAAATATACATATACCGAAGGAACTTCTTTAAGGTTCTCTGCATATGACGATTGGTCGTAACTACCGATTGTAACGAACGACTGTCTTTGATTTAGGGTCCCTGCTCGGGCGCCATAGTAATGACCTGTTTTCCAGGTTCTATAGCTGGGACAGCAAAGCGGCTGTCCAAGGTCCTTACAATTATTTCTATCGACCTCTAAATCAAAGACAATGATATTTCTGATAAACGTTACAATTCAATTTTATTTAACTAGCGCGTTTAGTAATAACAATTGTTATAGATATATATATCTTGGATTTAGAAAAGGTAATAAATAATATACTAAAAGGATTTAGAATCTACTGGAATATGTGACAGAGATACAAGTCTTAAGTTAATTAAAAGAATACAGAATTTATGTGTGATAATTGAAATAATTTATATGTTTGGCTAGGAGTACGATAAATTATATCACCCAATCCTGAGACTGATTTGTTTTCCGATGCTTGGCTCGCTGATCCTTTTCCCCCGGTGGCAGCGTATCGTGGCTGGACTCTGAGCGCCGGTTCTGTACTTCAGTAATGCTAGTCTTTCCTACCTCAGACGGGGCACAGAGAGGGGTCCTATTCTGCTTGATCCTCTAACACGACCAGGGTTATGAAACCTCGCTATCGTGGTCTAACTCCCCTACCAGTGGACAGGGTTAAAACCTCGCCCCACTATTGACCTACTCGGGATCTGTCGTCTTGCCCCTGTGAATGTAATACCGTCCCGTCCGCCTGTCCGGTCGTCTTCCCGTCCAGCTGAGTTAATGAACCACGCTACTGGCCGGGAGAACGTCGTATTCGTCCGTACACTGTGGTTTCTTACGTCGGGGGATACCCTAGCTTGACTAACTGACGGTTGTTTCTAGTCCAGCTGAGTTAATAACCACGCTACCAGACTAGAAAGGTGTGGTCCGTGTAACTGTAACTGTCTGTGTCTGACTGTACCCTGGCTCGATCTTGGTTAGCAAGCTAACACCGCTCGAAACCTAGTCTGAGTTATTAAAACCACGCGACTAGGCGAAATACTATCCTGGTGACCGTGTAGGTCCCGCGGGGAAGATGCAGTTCAGGGTTACGGAAACCACGCCACTGCTTAATTATTCACAAGTTATCTCACTTGTCTGTCAACTTGTCTGTTCACTATAACATATATATCCTTTTACTTAAAATGCCTGAAATCTTTCTGATTCTGCTTGCACTATTCACTTCACTAAATTTATTTTGTTAAATACCTTTAAGTCTCCCTATGGAGTCCAGGTCTCGGGCGCTTATTAAGCCGGTAATTTATATTTAATCTTTACAATTCGTCGTCTCTGCCTGGTCGCTGCTTGCAGGCTCTATCCTGCGGCTTGGCTGCGACGTTGGTCCTCTGCTGGTGTCGATGCGTTTGTCCGCTGCTCGGGTGACGGTGACTGCGCGTTGGCTGCGACGTTGGTCTGCTGCTTGCAGTTGCTGCTGCACCTTGGCAGTGACGCGTGATCCTCTGCTGGCGTCGCTACTGTTAATCTTACCGTCTCTGCTGACGGTCCGTATGGCTGCGATGCTTCGTTCACGATGGTGACGTTTTACTTGCCGATTCTGTCGGCTCTTATGGTTTACTTTTTCCAAATTCTTACGTGTTGACTCTATGACTTTTATCTCCAGACTGACCACGATTGAGTGAGCTTTCGCCCTTTTATACTTTCTCAATCGTGTCATTGAGTGGAATTGATTGTAGGGTTCTGATTGGTCGGCTTGCTATGCTCTCTGGCAAAGCAAGTGTGTACGTGTCATGGCTGGTAGTGTGCAGCTGGTTCTTCTGTGCTGCTTTCTCTTATGTCTTGTTGATAGTTGGTACTCGTCGGCCTCACTGTGAGCCGTAAAGCTGATATCGCCTGACTCTCCCGTTAGTTCTGCTTCTAGAATAATCACATCGTATGATTCTCCCGTTATGGCGATGGTATTTCCAATACATGAAATAAAATAAAATAAGTTGAGTGGAATGGGTTATGAGCTACCTGGTAGGAACGACTCATTCTATCATATGCAAAGTGCGCTCTTTTCTTATCTCCAGATTATGGAGCGTAATAGCGCCTAGCCCTACTCTTTCAGATAAATGAAACTCATTTATTTTGAAATTACTTCATGCAGAAGTATGTAGCTTTATTGTGTTTCTTTTTATTGTATGCTGCATTAATTTAATCTAAACTAAATTGCGACAGGGGCGCAGCGGGTACTGACGGTGTGGCCTTAGGCCCGTATGTGCTGATGTTGCTTCATTTCGGCTGTGGCTGAAAAGAAGGTAAAATTATGAAGGGTAAAATTGGTCATAACAATTTTAGTCCTTACAAAACACACAACGCTACAAACGCTCTACGTTGGTCTCACTGCATACCTGCAGCGAAACCAAAGCATGAAGCGCAAGCAGTGACAAACTCAAGTGCTACTAGCGACATGATTCATGTTATACATTGTGAAAACAAATCGCTGCCAAAAGTAAGTCATTGGAGTTTGGAACCTGTAAGTGGGTTATGATGGATAGTATTACAAACAGATGTGTAAGTAAGTAAAAAGTAATAGTAAGCAGATGTGTAATAATTGTATTTATATTTCATGACTTTTAATTGTATATGTGTAAGAACTTATTTTGAATAAATATTATTTTGAGTGAAAAGAAAATATTGTCACTTATCACTCAAAATTTTTATTATAAAAACCCGAGTTGGGATTAAATAAAATCAATCTTGGAATCACCTCGAGCAGAAGTCATTCTACTGATTCAAACCAAGCCTAGTGGCTTGAACAATATAAAATATATTGAAACACTGCCTTGTGGCAGAATAATGAATTAAAGCCTTGCGGCTGAAATTAACAGGCCTTGTGGCCAAATCCCCCTTTGTCCTCAGATAGGAAAGGTTAGTTATAATAAATATAAAAATAGTATTAACCTTTATACTCGAAATCTTTCGAAAAATATGGATGAATGACACCCTCATTATCCTTTAATATCAAGGTATTTCTGACTTTTTCAAATGTGTCAATCAAATTGCTTCGTTGTCTAGTGTAATTAATTTCTTTTTTTCATTCCCTGCTAGTCCATAATAAATCTTCGGTAATAACCAGACATTTCCAAAAAAGATCGCAGTTATTTTAGATTTTTGGGTATCGGGAAATTATTAACTGCTTCTACTTTTTTTGCATTAGTCTTGATTCCTTATATTATTACGTCGTCTGTATAGACGTAACATCTTTTGTCTATATGTTGTCGGAGGATGTCATCTAACGCTCTTTGAAATGTTGAGGGCGAATTTTTGAGCCCAAAGGGAAGGCGTAGAAATTCGTATTTCCCGTTGTTTATGGAAAATGCCGTCACGAAGGAGTATTTGGTGGAATTCGCTTTTAAATCAATTACTGTAAACAATTTGTTTTCACCAAGGATTGCAAGAACCTCATTGATTTCTGGTATAGGGTATCTATCGGGAATGGTTACAGAATTTAGTTATCGGTAGTCGATTACCATGCGATATTTCTTCTCGCTGGAGGTGTCCATTTTTTTGTCGACTATCCAAGCGGGAGAGTTATATGGGGATTTGGATTTCCAGATTATGCCATTGGCAAGAAGTTCTTCAATTTGGCGTTCAACATCTCCTTTTAATTCTATTGGGTAAGGGTATGGTTTAGAATAAATTGGATGTGGTGCGGATTTCGCCTTGAACTAATGTTGTGCATGTGAGTTTTTCGTCGGGGTCGGCAAATAAATTAGGGCAATTTCTAATAATTTTATTTAATTTCTGCTGTTATGCAGATGATAAATGTGGTAACCTTATCAAAACTGTATTAACTTCTTGTGCGATTCTTTGTTTTAAAGGTATTTTAATATTTGGAAATAATGTCATGTAGTTTATATCAGTATGAATTGTGGCCTTAAGTTCCTTTAAAGTATTATTCCATGGAAAGAGGGTAACGTGGGTAAAATATAAAATTTCAATTTGTTTTTGGTCCAAAAATATTCAAGTATGTGTGGTAATTTATTTCTATGTCTCCTGCTACTGAACTAACTTTAAAAGGGGTTTCATTCTTAATAAAATTCCTAATCCTTGTAGATTGTATATAATTTTTGTTTGACCCTGTGTCAATTAAAAATTCTATCTTGTCTCCACTTCTAGTTGTGTTCTCAAAAGAGTGAAGACGGACTTATTCTAAAAAATTAACATTATCTTTATCGAAAAAAGTATTATTTGGATCATCGTTAGAATGAATATCGCTTTCTTGTTCATCATTTGGACAATATGCATTAAGATCGAATTCGTTGTTGTTATCTGATTGGATTGGATAACATGTGTCTAAACTCGGATAATAATTTGGACAATTTGCATTATAATTGAATTCAATGTTGTTACCTGTCTCAATTGGGTCGCCTGTGTTCAGGTAATAATTCCGCTGTATTTTATTCGGTGACGGATGCGTCATATAATTAACTCCTGGACGCTTTTGAGGAAAGTTTTGCTGTGGCATATTCTGATAATTCACCTGCCTTGTTTGTATCGAACTATCAATGTCCATTGGGACCGGTGGCTTTGATGGTCGATTGTTGAATCCAGCCTGATATGTTTGGGAATGTTGATTATTTCCAAACCTATTGTAATTCGGTTGGGATGAGTAATTTTGTTGGAACGGATTAGATCGATTGAAGTTAAATCTATTATTGAACTGATTGAATTGTTGTTGAGGTCTATGGAAACGTGGTGGAGGAGGTGGAGCGTAGGTTAGCTCTGGATAAAAACGTTGTCCTTTAAAATTTGTTGGTTGTCGTGGAGACCGTGGAGGCGTTGACATGTTAGCAAGGTGTCTGTTTGCGCCATGCGCATAATTTAACCTGAAGGTCATATTTTCTAGCTTTTGACATAGGTGCAGTGACTGTGGCAAGGTAGCTGGTTCATGAATACTTAGTAATCGTGGCAAGTCGCCATTAAGTCCACGAATGAAGGTGTCAAATGCCTTCTCTCTATAAGAGTTGGTCAAGGCACGGATTGCTTCTTCACTAATATCAAGGCATGCTATTTTATCTAGGATCAGCGAAAGATGCTCATAAGCCATTGATAAAATGTCGCTACATCATGGTGACGTTGAGTCGAGGTTGTTAATTGGTACATAAGTATACCTATATCCCGCTTGTCGGAATAATTAGGCATTTCCTAATCCGAGGCCAATCTTATGGAGTCCGGTAAGACTCCAATGCCGTGTCGGCATCATCAATAATTTTGTGTATTATTGTATGCAGGATTGCAAAGTACCTTGGGGTATGTTCGCAACAAAATTGAAATTTAAATAAAATAAAATTAAACACAATCAATTATTTTACGTCGGGAAAAAAGCCGAAGCTCAAAAAACCCTACATTTAT
The DNA here is from genome assembly GCA_914767935.1 of Coremacera marginata. Classification (NCBI taxonomy): domain Eukaryota; kingdom Metazoa; phylum Arthropoda; class Insecta; order Diptera; family Sciomyzidae; genus Coremacera; species Coremacera marginata. The sequence goes on along the minus strand of OU612047.1, from coordinate 114,046,113 downwards.
TTCTTTCGACCTTTCTCTTTCGTGGTCTATTTAGCCGATAACGATGCCTTCGACCCCTCACAGTCACAATAAAACTTATTTTGTCATAAAGACATTCACAATAAAATCAGTTTTATACACTGCCGCCGAAAACGCCAGATTTCCTATTTATCTCTTTGTTTACAATTTAATATACAATTACAGTGATAAATATATCCATAATAAATAAATGATATAAGCAATAATAAATTTCACAATCTCTCTGCTTCAACCGATACAATGCATATCTTCAGTACTGCTCTTCTTTCAAGGTTTCTTTCTCTCTTCTGCATTTATTTGTTTCTTGTATCGTAGTTAGATTTTCTGCCTGTCATCTGTCCCAGAAATGCTACAACCTTTCCTGTCTTCTTTCCACAGCTTCACTCCAAAAAGTGACCTGGAGTCAGCACCTGCATGTCTTTCGGATCATCGGCTAATCTGATGAATAAGACGTGGATTCAATTTCGCATCTATCTGTAAAAGTAGAGTTAATAAATATTCATACAATAAAACCTTCTGTCCAACTACACTGACAAAATGATATTTCGTCGACTTTTCATACCCCCTTTATAAGTTGCAGCTGGAATTCTAAAATTCCATTCTATTCCCTTGTAAGCTTAGTACCTTAGAGTCTCATGATTTTTTTAACTGTCCAATACCTTTCTCTTTTCTCTGTTGGGACCCACAAAAGTAGTACCATTGCCGCTGTATAGTCTTTCACATCTACCTCTTCGTGCAATAAATCTTTCAAAACACGAAATGAAACCAAGTGATGTTAAATCTGTCGTAATTTCAAACACACACCAATTTCTGTACAACATTTGCTTTTTTGTAGTCTTTAAACATCTTTACTTATACTTTTTATTTCAAATGGACCTGCAAAACCAACAGCCGTATGCGAAAATGCTTTGCCTACCTGTACTCTATCCGATGGCAAATCTGCCATTCTGTGTTCCATTTTTACGTTATAACGTGCACATATAACACATTTGTGAATCATACTTCTCAGTGAATTTCTTAACCTTGGTATCCAGTAACGCTGCCGAATAATTTGCATCATTACCTGGGCACCACTGTAACTTGTATGTCTATGAACTAACTGCATTGAGGCAAGCAACGACGATTCTTTCTTATTTCTTTTCGCTATGTTCTGTCCTCTTTCCAGCGCTGTTAATTCAGCATTATAGTATTCTTCTTGTGTCTTTCTTAAAATATATTAAAGAGTCATGCCTCTATCCTCTGCTCTGGGCATCTCAATTATGTCCATTCCCAATCTAATTCTTTTACCTACCTCCTATCAGTTCTTGAGCGTAATGGTTTCATGTAACGAAACACATATGCCAGAATATGAACTGTCCTTTCACCTTCGACAATATGCTAACAAAAGCACTATTTCCTGAATACCCTTGACATGAATACTAATCATTGGCTCAAACCTTGAAACTGTATAGACTCTCATCTTTTCTTTAACCTCTGATAGGTCGCATCAGAAAATCTATCTGTACAATTATTATTTTCTATAGTGCCGATCCACATCTCCATTGTAAATATTTCTAATAATACAATTTCTTTCCAAAATTCTGTCCATCTTCTATATACTTTGGCTGGAACTTTTTCGTCCCATTCTATTCTTGACCTCCATAAATCTTGAATTAAAATCTTTCTAACTATGACCAGCTTTTAAGGATCACAAAGCTGAACTACGCAGCTCACAATCTTTCTCTTCATAAAGTCTTTCTCTGATTGCGGGGTTTTTACTGAAAATGCAAATTGATCTGTCGCAATCAACCACTTCAAGCTTAAAATGCTTGACCTTTCCCCCGGCAAAAACACCGCTAAGAAAGAGATTTCCTCTGAATTTATAGCATTATTCAATCGCTTAGAATTTGACTTCCATTGACAAAGCTCAAACCCAGCACCTTGCAAGAAAAAGCGCACCTCTTTAGCCATATAATCGCTTTCTTATCCGTATCAGCGCAATCGTTCATGTAAAAGTCGTTCTCAATTGCTTTCGATGCTTATTGAAAATCTTTTGCACCTGCCAAATGTGGTGAAGACGTTAACTCGAAGGTAACCACTATCAGCCAATACTCACACAGTGGCTCTTCAGAATTTTTTCTCCAAAAAATGCATTGCAAGTCCCATTGCTGTCTATTCATTATTACTTAATTGAAAATCTTCTTAATGTCTGCACATATTGCCACGCGATGACGTCTAAAATGCATTATTATCTCATGCAAATATTTCACCTAACATTTGAATCTCATTAAGAGAAATACCTTTATCTGGACTACAACTGCCATCAAAAACTATACGAAATTTCTTAGTCACACAATGGTGAGGTATGCAATATGTAAACTGTCTATCTTTTGTTCCTTGGGTTGCGTTTCTAATGAAGCCTAATTTAATATTCTCACGCATTTTCTCTATGTACTTATATTTGAAATTTTATGCCTGTCTAATCTTATTTTTTCCAAATATTTAAATCGCTTAAAGGCAATCTGTCCTGAGCTTCTTTCATATCTTCTCTCAATGGCATGAGCACAACAAAGTGAGCACAAAGTATGTGTACCACATCCGGTTTCCAGTATTCTGGATCGGCAAGTTTGGTAGCAGATTGCTTATCACTGCCTTGTGGTATTAACATTCTTGATGGATATATAAGCTGCCATTGGCTCTCTCTGGGTAAGACCCAAAACTCCTCATGAATACCATCATTTGGTTCGTACCATGGAATAATTCTGATCCGTACTCTTTTCTATCTCAAATGGCTTACCACCTATACCATCCATTCTCTCAGCCAAAGGTAATGCTGCTACCTTAAATTTCTGATATAACGAATAGGTAATGAGATTTGGCTGTGCACCTATGTCTAACAAGGCTCTAAAAGGGCCAAAAAATCTTTCAAAAACCTCAACTCTTACCATAGATGTGGCCATCAAAGCCACCCTTTCCTCTGTCAACATGTTAAATCTCTAATCATACTGTAAAAAGGCTTCTTTCGGCCCGTTGTTTTTGTCTTATTTTTTATAAAAATCTTGTCGGTCTTTAACGACAGTCATAAATTCATTAGCAGTTTCTTTGTTGTCTGTCCTCCTTTTTTTCCCTCGGTTCGGCTAGTCATTCTTTTGCTGCCCTTTTTTGGTGTTTCTTCTTTGTCCATGTACAGCTGCTAAGCCTGAAATGTTGTTTCTCGGAAGATCTTCTTAATCTTCATCATCTTTGAATTGCATCATCAAGACGGTCTCTTTCTTTCCCTCTTTCTTTCTTATCCACCCAAGAAACAGGTGTTTGCGCCCGTCCTCGTTTAAGACAGTTTGGGCACTAGCTACGTTGTTCTGTGAACTCTTTCCTGCCACGAAAATTTTTTGTTATAAATTTTTATCACTCCCATATCTGATGATCAGCCTAGCATGCTTTGCATGGAAATTTCTTTGTCGCAATATTTGAAGTGCAAACACTGTTCAACGCTCGCTCACGAAATCCTCCATCTCGGCTGACCTTCTCCGTGTGAACTGTATTTTTTAAAATCTTGTCGCGATCTCGGCGAGTTGACCAGAGCCGCCTCCTCTCTGTATAGATAAATATTCTGTTTGAAATGTATTCCTTTTTTTTTTAAGTCACTTAATACTTTCTCTAGGTGAAATAATGTCCAATATACCTTCTCAATCTATCTCTTCTCTTGTGTTCATTTGACTGTCCGTTAAATCTTTCCAAAATACTTCTTTCAATCAACACTTTTCTTTACTAACCTTCCAAAATTATCTAAAATCATAAAAATATAGATCTAAAATAATCTTTTAATCTTTCAATCTTTCCATCTTTCTTTGCTAATTAAAAAGGTCTTACAATCTTCCTATTTTTCTTTGCTAATTAAAATTCATTCGTTTCAATGTTTCCATTGGCTTGTGCATTAAAACCATCTTTCCTTTTTTATCACTTTCAATCTTTCTCTGCATTTAGATAATCTTTAAATTATTTATCTTTTAATCTATCCTCTTCTCTGCACATTCAAATTTTCTAACAAATGTTCGATTTTCAATCTGTCCTCTTCTCAGTACATACAAATTTTCTAACAAACTTTCGACTTTCAATCTCTTTTCCTTTATGTCTTTGAAATAATTGCTTACGGTGTACGCTTATTCTTGCATTTTTGTGCCAAAGACGTACCCTTGTTCTTTCTTTTTCTCTCCAATTACACGTACTATATATATGAATAACGAATTGCTTCGGTTCGTCACTGCTGCATGCTACAACAACAAACACAAAACGTCATACAACATGTAAATTTGGGAGAATTTGTTTCCAGGCATGCTGACTGCGACTGCATAGCACCGCTATAGCGCATCAACGTGTTGGATGCCCTTGAATATTTTGCTTATGCATATGCAATTTATCTGCGAAAAATTTATTTGCACAGATGCGAAAAATATTAATTTCTTTCAAAGTCTGTCCACTTTGCTTTCTTTTTAGAATTCTTTTTAAAGATCTGTCCACTTTTTCTTTCCAATTCTGTCCAAAATCTGCCCACTTTACTATTCTTTCTTCTATTAAAAACTGGCACTCATTTGCTTACCTTGATTCTAGAGATGAACTTCTTTCTTTCTTTTTTTTCTTTGTGTTCATGCGTTTAAAAAATAGCGACTTCAATCTTTCCTTTGATTGTTTCATTTTTTTTTTTATAAAATTCTTTCCTTTCACTAACACATTTCTTTCACTTGGTTCTGTCCACTTACCACTATCGATTTCTTTTCATTTTGTTAATAATTTGTTATTTTATTTTCCATATATAACTTTGCTGATTTTTTTTTGTTTTTTTTTTTGACGTTCAACTTCGCACACGTGCAGTCACTTCAGTCACTCAACAGTTTTATATATCAAGCGAGCGTGCGTGTTGCGAAGTAAATTTCTCCTTTGTGGGTTTTTTAAAAAAAAGCCGAAGCTCAAAAAAATCCCGAAATTTATTTCTTTCGACCTTTCTCTTTCGTGGTCTATTTTGAACTAACTGACAGGCTGCCGATTACGATGCTTTCGCCCCCTGACAGTCACAATAAAACTTATTTTGTCATAAAGACATTCACAATAAAATCAGTTTTTACAGAGTATTTTCAAAATTCTTATAAGCATCGAGAATTCGGTCTACTCATTTGCGCCAGGAGTTAAATTCTCCTGGTCGGCCGGAAAATTCCTTCAAACCTTTTACCATGTCTGGTATCCTATCAAGTTCGTTGACGTTTGTCGTGGTTACTGTCATTTCTGGGTCGCGTATGTTCCTATCGTCACTGTTGGTCATGCGATTCATAACTTGCTGGACTATTTCCCGAATAAGTTGATTGTTTGATAGTTGGGCGTTTGGTTGGAAAATTTGTGGAGGATTTGGTTGTTGGAAATTTTGTTGGCAAGTTTGAATAGGATTCGTTTGGGTAGTTTGTTGATCATTTCCAATTGCTAATCTCCAATTCCTTCTAGAAGTTCTTCTTCTATTTTTATAGATATATTATTTATGAGTATTTATATTTTTATATATAGATGTAAATATTTTTATATATTTTTAATAAAAATATAGTTTATATAGTTATTATTTTTATAGAATAGTTCAATAATATTTAATTATTTTTTATTTCAATTTTCTCTCAATAAAAAATTTTCTAAGTTTTTTCACTTATATTCATTTGATCAAAAAGATTTTTTTAATTAATTTTCCTAATTCTAATTTTCAATTAAATTTTCTCATGAAATTTTTTTCAGTTTGCTTTTACTAATTTTAAACATTTTTTATTTTTAATTGATTTTTCTTATAAGATTCTTAACAATTTTCAACAAATTTCCCTTTTGAGATTATTATTAAATTTTCTTTAATTAATTACTCTTGTCAGATTTTCAGATTTTTAACACTTTTTAAGTTAATTTTTCTTATTCAATACGTTTTTCAAATTTTCCTTAAATAAATTTATATTCTTATTTTTTATAACTTACATAAAATAAACGACTGCTAATCTCAACATTACTTCCAGCGGTGATCTCCTGGGGTTGTTTGGTATGTTAGCTCTGATCCTTCTTGATGATGAACCTACTTGGGGGCCTCCTTACTGTTTAATTGCCAAGACCTCCGTTTGCTTAATGAATTAGAGCGTTTGCTTAATGGTTTTATTTTCAACCTTTTTCTTGAGTGTTTCAATTTTAATGTGCACAGTTTGTTGGTTTACTTTTTGATTTTCAACCTTTTATTGAGTGTTTTTATGCCAAAACGCACAGTTTGTTGGTTTACTTTTAATTTTCAACCTTTTTATGCTTTTTTTGTTTTTCGTTAGTTTACTTATTATTTTCAACTATTTCACGACTTAAACCTTCTCACTTTTACAACTGTGCGATTTTTCGTTAGCTTACTTTTTATTTTCAACTATTTCACGAACTTTCTCACTGTGCAATTTTTCGTTAGTTCACTTTTTGATTTACTTTTGAATTTTTATCACTCTTACAAACGCACTATTACCGCTGGTCCCTGCTCGGGCGCCACTTAAATTAACTTGAGTTAATTTGGTTTTAAAAAAAAAATATTTTTGGGAGCGAGCTCCTTTACTTTATTTAATTCAAATCAAGACTAACTTAACAATTACAACTAAGTAATTAACTAATTAAAAAAACGAAGCCTGCCGTCGCTGCTGATATCACCTGAGCGTCGCTGCTCGCTGCTGCCGTTCCTTGATATCGTTTTATCGGCGCGTGTGTCAAGTCAGCAAAAACAATGGGAACATAATTTTGTGGAGTTTCGCAAGATGAAATATGAAACTTTTGTTATGCAGTGGCGGACGATTTTGTGGCGTCAAGGTTTTAATATGAAGAGTGTGAACTTATATAGAAGAAACTCTGACATTAGCTGCGTTTTTTTTATGAGAGATCAGGATCTTCACATCGAATTTGGAAGCATAGCAAAAACAACACATGCTCCAGCAAGTGAGCTGGATAAATTTATTTGATCTAATTTTATTTTTTAGGTATTGTGACCGTAACTGTTAAAGTAGGCAACACTTGACCGTTTGATGATAGTTGGATGGCTCTGCTTATCTTATCTTTCAGCTTAAAAAGAACATCAGTTGTTCATATGTATGCCGAAAATAGCGCCATCTGTCTGTGAGAAAAAACAAAGCAAACATTGATTTGAAGCGTTTTTTCATCAATAGCTGTTTTTTTCTAACATCCAAATCGAATTTGGATTACGATTTAGAGTGCAAAAACTCAGTTTCACACTTAGATGGCGTCGTGAATATATGATTTTGTTTTGCACGCAAATCGGATTTGGATGTTGGACAAAACGAAGCTAGTGAACTAGTTAATTTTTGCCACGATATTTTAGTAACAACACGTAGCGTAGGTAGTCTGGTAGCTCAGTTGGTAATAGAAGAACTTGTAAGCAGTAGGTTGTGTGCTCATATCACCTCACCATGCCTTTTTTTTTTAATTTCGATATAAATGTGGGTTAAAAAAGCGAAACAGAAGGCTGTATTCTGTTTATGTTCAGAGAGGACAAATACGCATAAAGAGGCTCAAAGAAACATTGAAAGAAGCTCAAGAACATTGTGTCATGCGAGGAGGATGATGGAGATGCTGAGAGCTTTCGTAACTCTTAAGAGTTGCCAACTTTCGTCACCTACTTACTTACTTAGGTGGCCGTAACAACCCGTGTCTGGGCTTCGGCCGACATCATCAGCTCTTGCCAGGCGCCTCTGCTTTGCGCTCGCCTTCTCCAATCGGATACATCAAGTGCGGTTAGGGCTTCCTTAGCCTGGTCCATCCATCGGAGGCATGTTCTTTCTCGCCGTCGTTGACCAGCAACCTTTTCGCTGGAGCTTCGTCGTCCATACGATGGACATGGCCCAGCCAGCGTAGTCGCTGCAAAGTTATACGCCGAACTACATCAATGTCTTCGTAGAGCTCATACAGCTCGTGGTTCATTCGGATGCGATAGTCATCGCCGATTCGAACAGGACCGAAGATTTTCGAAGAACTTTTCTCTCGAACACTCCCAGAGTCAGTTTGCGAATGCCTCGGCGCCATAAAGCAGCACAGGTAGAACGAGCGTCTTGTAGAGTGTTAGTTTTGTCGATCGAGACAGGGCTCTGGAACTTAGCTGCTTACTGAGCCTGTAGTAGCACCTATTAACAATTATTGTTCTTCGCTTTATCTCCAGTCTGATTTCGTTGTTGGTATTAATGGCACTGCCAAGGTATACGAACTCCTTGACTACTTCAAAGTTATAGCTGCCGGATGAAACGTGGGAGTCTAAACGCCGCACTCCCTTGTTTGTAGACAGCATATACTTTGTTTAACCCTCATTTATCGTCAAACCCACTTTGGCTGATTCCTTTTCGATAGCGGCGAAAGCAGCGGTAACATCTCTCTTGGTTCTGCCGACAATGTCAATATCATCAGCGTACGCAAGGAGCTGGACACCTTTATAAAAAATGGTGCCATTACGATGCACACCGGCCTTTCGTACGATCTCCTGCATGATTATGTTGAAGAGATCGCAAGACAGTAGATCGCCTTGCCCTCTTTCGGTGTTGAGGGTTTCGGAGAGGACATGTCCTATTGAAATCTGGTCTATGGTGGACTTAGCAGGTCGAATTCCACACTGATAAGGTCCAATCAGTCTTTTTGTAATCGGCTTTAATCTTTCACACAGTACGCTTGAGGGAACCTTATATGCGATGGAAATAAGACTTATTCCTCTATAGCTGGAGCAGATTGTTGGGTCTCCTTTCTTAAGTATAGGGCACAGTACGCTGAGGTTCCAATCGTCGGCATGCTTTCCGCTAGCCATATTTTGCTGATGAGCTGATGCATGCACCCTATCAATTCATCGCCTCCGGATTTAAATAGTTCAGCTGACAGGCCGTCAGCACCCGCTGCTTTATTGTTTTTGAGTCGTTGGATAGCAACTCGAACCTCTTCATGGCTAGGTGGTGATACTTCCACTCCGTCATCGTTGAGTGGTGGCTCTGAACTGCGCTCTCCATGGGCGGCATTGGTGGAATCGTCGCCAGTAAGTAAATTGGAGAAGTGCCGTCTCCACAATCTCAGCACACACTGTGTATTCGTATTCAGATCTCCATTTTCAACTTTCGTCACATTTAATTTTAATTTTATTCAATAAAGATATAATATTTCATAAAATTTTATTAATCTGTACTTCTCATCTCTTATACCATTTATTTTCCCTGTCTTCATTATATTCTTACTTTTTAAATTTCTTTGAAGTGAACTGATTATTTAGTAATTGTGTTGTGACTAAGAGTTTCAAAAATGTGTTTGGTATGTTTGATGTTTGTGTTTCTTATATTTCCTGTTATGGGTGACAATAATTATTATTGTGGTGGTGTTGATAATAAAGTACTTGTTGAAGTGTTGTGTAAAAGGCACGATGGTCTTAAAGTTGTACACTTCAATGCAAGAAGTTTAAATTCTGTAAAGTTGGAAATATGAAATATGTTTTTGAGGACTCCTCTGTTGATGTTGCATGTATATCTGAAACCTGGCTTTGCACTGATGTGATGGACTCGGTTTACAGTATGAATAACTTAAACTTTTTAGGAATGATAGGCCCAATAAAAGGGGAGGTGGTGTTGCGATTTACTGCCGAAGTTCTTTAAATTCTAAACTAATTAATAAGTCTATTGACATTTGTATTTAATATTTGAATATATGTGTATCTGATAGTAACATAAAAATCTTTATATCTTGTGTGTATAACCCCTGTAGTAGTAAAAGTTTAGAAGCGTATTTTTCGGGAATATCTGATGTATCAATTGATTTTAACTATTTTGTTATATGTGGTGACTTTAATGTTAATCTTTAATGTAATGATAATTTAAGTAGTTCAATGTTTGACAATCTCTCGTCCGTCGGTCTGTCAGTTGTTAATAATACTATACCCACACGTTATTCGTCCCATGATAATCCAAGTCTTCTTGATTATTTCATTGTGTCAGATGTCTCAACTGTCTTATTGTTCGACAAGTTATATATCATATCTGATCATGACTTTATTTTTTTTACAATTAATATAGACTTATCAGGTTCTTTAGTGTTAAACACATTTTCCTACTATGATTTTAAATCAATTGATTATCCGTCTTTGTGATGTACTTTTAATTCCGTGGAACGAGGTTTGGTTCTGTCCGTCTGTAGAAGATAAAGTGTATAAATTATTAAAACGAGTTGGTTTTTATTTGCACTATGTGCAATTTTATTGAGCTGCACTATGTGCAGTTAATTCAGAGAGTTAACTAGAACTAAAACTAAGAAGCTTAAAGCTACCTTAAGTAGTCGATATTGTTGTTGTTGTTCCGCCGACGCTGCATCGTGGTCGTTATTGTTACAGTTGATATTGCTGTCGTTGTTGTTGTTGTTGTTGTTCCGCTGACGCTGCATCGTGGTCGTTATTGTTGCAGTTGATATTGCTGTCGTTGTTGTTGTTGCTGTTGTTCCCGTGGTTGTTATTGTTACAGTTGATATTGCTGTTGTTGTTGTTGGAAGTGCTAGCTGCGATTATGCTTACTAAGCCGATCCCATATAACGGAAAAATAGCAGACATATCGTCAGCATTTTGGCACTGGAGCGGATGCGCGTGTTAACTTCCCCCCTTCTTAAGAGCGGCTGTCCTCAGTCGCGCCATGAAACTGTGGTTGACTTCCTGCTTTGGTCCTTTCAACCAATTCTACTATAGCGAGCTTCCTTTGTTTTTTTCTCCAAAAGAAAATTGCCATTGTCATAACCACGATAAGGGCAATCATGCAGAGCATGCCCAATGAAATCTGAGATTTTGTTTTTATTTCTGTACGCAGAGCTGCGATATGGTTTAGATTTCTTATGTTGACCTCATGCAAGTAAGGTAGGGATAACGTAATTATATGATCAGTGAAATTTATTTCTTGTGCCATAGGCAATTCTGGAGTTAGTTGGTATTTTCGCTTTTGGTTTACAAAGACGGTACCATTAATTGTTACTTTATCGTTAAATGTTACCAAATATGTTCCATTTATAATCACAGGAGGTTTGTCATCTTGACGAATTTCCGACACGCAATCATTGATTATAACCATGCCTTCATCCACGACTTCCGTCATCGCCATATCATGTGCCGAAATTGTTTTACAGTTAGCGGTGTAATTATTTAGTAGATGTTGTAGGCAAGATCCATCCGAGCTGTTTATCTCCCTGCAGAATGTTGATGTGGTCGCTTTTTCGCAGTTTCCTACCAATTTATAAGTCCTGTCACACTTTGCCACTATCTTAGATTCAAATATTATTATCTTTGAGTCATGTACTACTGGATAAATTATGGTTTTATTACAAACTGACTGAATTTTAGGGTACTTAATTAAGAAAAGTATAATTTCCTGGATTTGTAAGATTTTTAATTTAGAATAAAGTATAATATCGCTTACGCTAATGTCAGTTGACTTTTCATTTTTAACAATAGATTCAATTTCTTTATTATCGAGTAAAATTGGATTTATAACATTCATTTTTCCAAGCATAATAGACAAAACAATATTACTTAGTTCAGTTATAACAGCTCTATTCCTGCTGCTTATAAGTCCGAATAAATGAGCCGTGTCAAGGTCTGTTGTCTTAGTTTTGTTCAATAGTTGATTAACGGCGTTCGTTATTTTATTAATTTGGGTTTGCATTACGGAGTTTATTTTTATTTGCTGTTCGTTTGACTCTAGTAAGATCTCATTTTTAATTTTTATTTCTTGAAAATCATCAAAATCTGGGGTGCCTGCTACATACTTGAGTGCGGTGCCTAGAAAATTAAGGCTACGAGCGTAACGATGATGGATTGTAAGTGTTTCTAAAAGCTGTGTTATCTGTTCTATGTCGAGTTCCAGAAGTTTCCTCATATGTGAGTGTGGGAAAAGGTCCATGTATTTTTCCGTTTCCTTTATAATTTTGTCAAAGTTCGTTAGATTCGTACGGTGCGTAAGGTAATCATAGTCAGAGTAAATTGCAACCACGCCGTCTGCAATGGGTATATAGTTAGATTTTGAGTAATCCAGTAATTCGCCGTGAATTTGTGTTAAGAATGGTAACCTGTAAAGAAAATTTATCTCAGATTACTTTTGTGAATTCGACTGTTTCCAACTAATATCGTAGTTCCCAAGTCTTTATCCACAACTTTTTCTATATAAAGTTTCCTGAACTTGTTTGCTATGCGTTTGTTGGTTCTAACGAATACCCTATCGCCTGGCTTATATTTTCTTGTATGTCTACCTAAGTTATGGCGCTGTAATTCTATTCGCTGAGCCTCCATGAGTTTTCCTTTTATTTTTTCTTTAAGTTCATTCGGTGCTGCGTGAATTATGTCTATCGGTCTGTAGTTTGTTATTGAGTGAACTGTTCTATTGTACCTAGTTGTCGCTAGAAGAATTAATTCAGAGGTATCAGAGATATCTAATTCTATTTTCAGGCAACGAGCTATTTCAGTGAGTGTGCTGTGAAACCTTTCCACTTGTCCATTTGTAGTGCTGTGGAAAGGTGGCGTTGTATAAATTTCTGCTCCGAAATGATTCATCAGCATTGATTTTACGGTTTCCGAGTTCAGCGATTTTTCGTTATCGCATACTATCTGTTTAGTTTTATTGTAGAAATTTAGAATTTCGTATAGGGGTTCCTTAATATCAACTATGGCTCTCGATTTTATTGGGAAAACTATTGCAAATTTGGAGAATTTGTCAATGCTAGTGAGGAAGTGCATTTTATCAGTAGAATAAATTCCACATGTAAAATCTCACCTGGATAAGATGGCACGGGTGTTTGGCCTATTTCTGTTCGGATTGGGTGACGTTGGTATTTGGCTTCGAGGCAAGTTTTACAATTTGAGGTAATCTCTTTTAGTTTTTTTCGAATTCCCGGAAAATAATAATCCGTAAGGATTTGCTGTGTATTTTCCCTTGCAGATCTATGTGCACGGTTATGTTCTGTTGCGAGAATTTCAACCTGATCGTCTTTATTGATCACATCCATAACTTTTTTCTCAGTATGGCGAAATTTAACCGAAGGGAACATTTTAATGATGTTATTTTGAATTTTTCCTAGCACAGGTAGTTCGCAATAGATTCCGTTAATAACGTTAGGGTTCACGGATGTCTTAAAAGCATCATAAATATCGTTCAGTGAAGAGAATGTGATTTCATGCCTAGTTTGTGTTTTAAATAGGATCTTAGATGTTTTTTTAATTTTGGGACCTTGGTCAAGAATAATCTGATTTTTAAAACAGTTTACCGGATTCTGCACTGTTGGAATAGTTGGTGTGAGAGATTCTTCGCTGTGAGTTGTCATGTCATCTGAGATTTCTCCTTCATTAAGAGCATTCATATGCTGCCTTGAGAGAGCATCTGCAACGAAGTTTTCCTTGCCTGGCTTGTAAAAAAATTTCGGTGAGAATTCTTCCACAAAAGCTTTCCACCTTTTGATCTTGGCGTTTGAGCTCTTATCAGATATGGCGAAGATCAATGGTTGATGGTCAGTAAAGATGTTAAGTTGTTTTACGCCATATAAATAGTTACGAAGCTTTTGTAATGCCCACACTATGGCCAAAAGTTCACGCTCATTTGTTGCGTAGTGTTCTTCCGTGCAGGAAAGTGTCCTTGAAATCATTATAATAGGTCTGCCGTTTTGAGACAAAACAGCTCCTATTGCTTGAGAAGATGCGTCCGTCGTAAGGTCAAACGGTTTTTCAAAATCGGGATACAAAAGGAGTACCTCTTCAGATGCTAAAATTTTCTTTATTTTGTCAAAGGCTTCAATTCCCGCTTAATCTAGATCAATTGTTGTCTTTTTAGATTTATTGGCACTTACATGGCCATTGTCCCCCCGCAGGAATTTGGTTAGAGGTCTTGCGATTTGTGCATAATCTTTAATGAATCGCCGGTAATAGCCAGCAAGTCCAAGAAATGATCGTAGGGCGCGGAGGGTTTTGGGCATTTTAAAGGTTAGGATATCGTTGACTTTATCTGGGGACGTTTTAATGCCACTACCCGATGCCAAGAATCCCAAGAATTCAACCTCGCGCTTGAAGAACCTAGATTTCTCTAAGGAAACACGCATATTTGCCTCGTAAAGTTTTGAAAGAATTCTGCTGATATCCTTGAGATGCTGCTCTTCCGTTTGGGAGAAGATTATTACGTCGTCTATGTAGACTTGGCAACATCTACCGATTTCGTCCCTTAGGATATCGTCTATTGTCCTCTGAAAGATGCTTGGGGCGTTCTTAAGCCCAAAAGGCAGTCGGCAAAATTCATATTTGCCGTTGTTAATTGAAAAGGCAGTTTTTTCCCGATCTTCTTGAGCTAATTTTATCTGATGGAAACCTGACTTTAAGTCAATTGTGGTAAAGTATGACGAATGGCCGAGATTTGCCAGAATAACTGACGTATCCGGAATCGGATACTTGTCGCTTATGGTCTTTTCATTCAGCTTCCTGAAATCAATGACAAGTCGCATTTTACGATTACCATCCCCATCAATGCCCTTTTTATCGACCACCCATATAGGGTTGTTGAAAGGTGACCGTGAAGGTCTGATAATACCGGATTCTAGCAGCGATTTCACCTCGTTATTAACAAATTCGGCCGCTGCCATAGGGTACGGGTACGCCTTAGAGTAAACCGGTTCATTATCAATGGTGCGAATGCTGGCGACAACCTTGGTATTATAAGGTAATGACTCTTTGGGGTCGGCGAATACCCCTGAGTGATTTTTAATCATAGTTGAAAAATGTTCAACAAGCTCAGAAGGAACGGTTGAGTCATCAATAATAAGATTATTTATTTTGCTAGAATAGAGGTACAGAAATTCTTCCTGACCACCATCGTATTGCAAAATTCCTTTCCTGACATCAAGTTTTGCGTTTATTTCAAACAGGAAGTCAAAACCAACTATTCCGTCAAATTTTTCGAGGTTAGGTAAAATATAAAAATTAGATGTTTTATTAAACACATTCATTAAACATTTTGAATTGACTCTGGTTTCACCGTGTATTGATTTAACCAAAAACGGAGTTTCTGTGGGTTTAACAGCTTTTAAAAGGCTTAGATTTCTTACGTAATTTTTTGACGTTCCAGTGTCGATTAAGAATTTTAATTCATTCCCTCCTAGTGTCCTGCAGATGTACGGGAGGAGGGATTTCCCTCTAAAAAATTAATTTCATCTTTAATTTCCAAAACATCTTCTGTGTGACTGTCGTTAAAACCTGAGTTTGCGTTTTCGTAATAGTCATCGTAGTCAAAGTGATCCTCACCGCTAAGGCTATCCTCTTCAGGCTCGATATCCCGATGAGCCAGATGATTGATTCTCTGTAACTTTGCCATGGGTGCTCTGTCTGAGTCCCGATGCCTCTTAAACGGTTTGGCTTGTTGGTCAGGCCCGAAGGGCCTTGGTTCGTTAATGTTAACACCAAAAGCAGTTCTGTTGTTGGGATTTACTAATGGTCTACGATCCAATGGGTGGATAGGCGGAGCCTGTGGGCTTGGCCTATTCAAGACAAATCGAGAGGTGGAAGCATCGACTTCCATAGGAATAGGTCGCTGTGGTTTCTGTTGTCTTCTATCGAAGGGAATTCCACGATATTGTGGAATAAAGGGTTGTGGAGCAAACGATTGTCGTTCATGTCTATTAAAAGAATTGGCGAATACCAATCGCGCTTGATTGGCTTCTAACTCCTGAGCGAGTGCCAGCGCTGTCGGCATATCATCTGGCCTGGATGAAAATAGTATGTCGCACAATGGCCGGTTTAGGCCAGAGATGAAAACGCGAAGTGCGTCCTGTCTGTATTTTGCGTTAAGAGACTCTATGAGTCCATCCTGACCATTATATGACATTATGGTCTTATTAATTATTAATGTCAACTTCTTCTCTACCTCATCGTAGAATTCTATAATTGACAATTTACCTTGCCGTAACGTTGACATCTCCTGTTCTACCAAGTAGACAGGTCTTTTGTCAGCGTACGTAAAGTCTAGCCTGGCGATTATTGCTCGAAAATTCAGAACCGTATTGAAAGAAGCCAAAACCATGTCTGCTGATCCTGTTATCTTGTTCCTTATTATGGCTACCGCTTGGTAGTATTTTGAGCTACCAGCATAGTTCTCGAAAATTTTGTAAGCGGTGTGAGCCGCTTGTCTCCATGAGACATATCTCGCCTGATCACCAGAAAATTCTGGCAGTGACTTCACTAGGTCTAGTGATTCATCACATGTTGTCCCTGGAACTATTGTTACATCCCTAAACTCCTCAACATGGGAGGGGGTCTCTAACAAGGTCAGTTTATTCGTTAAGTCGTCCAGTTTCTCCTGAAATTCACGTCTAGTTTGTTCGGTCGCGGCCCTTATTGCTGCATTAAGCAGGGTCTGTATTGTGTTTGCGTCCATGTTAATACAATTGTTAAAATTGAGAAAACTTAATATTTTATAAAAATCTTTATGTAGAGGTATTCAATAATATAATTTTTTTAATATAATCGATAAAGTTGCGAGAGCTTTAATATTTATACAAAAATTCAAACAAAATAAAATTTATAAAATAATACTAAAATAAAAATATCTACAGTATTAACACGTTCATGATCCTTGCGTCGTTTGTCCACTCGGTGAAGCCGCATTCGATGGTTAGAGAATTTTTATTTGATTATTTTCTATTTACTGAAATCGTCTTTTACACAATTTATAACTGTTTTTTATTCTTTCCACGTAAGAGTTTTAACTCATTTCTTCTATTAAGAATTTTAATTTTTAAGAGTTTTTTTCTTTTAAATATCCAATAATTTTTTCTTTTTATTTTCAGGTAAGTCTTTCCAGCTATTGGTAAGTTCCTTTAATCTGTTTTTTATTTCTTTCTTCTATGAAGAAATTCACTGTTTCTATCTTTTCTTCTATGAAGAATTCCACTGTTTTTATTTTTTTTCTTCTATGAAGAATTTCAGTTTTATGTTTTTCTTCTATGAAAAATTTCACTGTTTTTATTTTTTTCTTCTATGAATAATTTCGCTGTTTTTATTTTTTTCTTCTATGAAGAATTTCACTGTTTTAATTTTTTCCTCTATGAAAAATTTCACTGTTTTCATTTTTTTCTTCTATGAATAATTTCGCTGTTTTTATTTTTTTCTTCTATGAAGAACTTCACTTTTTAATTTTTTCCTCTATGAGAAATTTCACTGTTTTTCGTTTTTTTCTTCTATGAATAATTTCGCTGTTTTTATTTTTTTCTTCTATGAAGAACTTCACTTTTTAATTTTTTCCTCTATGAGAAATTTCACTGTTTTTATTTTTTTCTTCTATGAAGAACTTCACTTTTTAATTTTTTCCTCTATGAGAAATTTCACTGTTTTTCGTGGGTTCGAGCCGCGTCTTTAACTATGCACGGCCCCACGTTGGGCGCCAATTATTAAAACGAGTTGGTTTTTATTTGCACTATGTGCAATTTTATTGAGCTGCACTATGTGCAGTTAATTCAGAGAGTTAACTAGAACTAAAACTAAGAAGCTTAAAGCTACCTTAAGTAGTCGATATTGTTGTTGTTGTTCCGCCGACGCTGCATCGTGGTCGTTATTGTTACAGTTGATATTGCTGTCGTTGTTGTTGTTGTTGTTGTTGTTGTTGTTCCGCTGACGCTGCATCGTGGTCGTTATTGTTGCAGTTGGTATTGCTGTCGTTGTTGTTGTTGTTGTTGTTCCCGTGGTTGTTATTGTTACAGTTGATATTGCTGTTGTTGTTGTTGGAAGTGCTAGCTGCGATTATGCTTACTAAGCCGATCCCATATAACGGAAAAATAGCAGACATATCGTCAGCATTTTGGCACTGGAGCGGATGCGCGTGTTAACTTCCCCCCTTCTTAAGAGCGGCTGTCCTCAGTCGCGCCATGAAACTGTGGTTGACTTCCTGCTTTGGTCCTTTCAACCAATTCTACTATAGCGAGCTTCCTTTGTTTTTTTCTCCAAAAGAAAATTGCCATTGTCATAACCACGATAAGGGCAATCATGCAGAGCATGCCCAATGAAATCTGAGATTTTGTTTTTATTTCTGTACGCAGAGCTGCGATATGGTTTAGATTTCTTATGTTGACCTCATGCAAGTAAGGTAGGGATAACGTAATTATATGATCAGTGAAATTTATTTCTTGTGCCATAGGCAATTCTGGAGTTAGTTGGTATTTTCGCTTTTGGTTTACAAAGACGGTACCATTAATTGTTACTTTATCGTTAAATGTTACCAAATATGTTCCATTTATAATCACAGGAGGTTTGTCATCTTGACGAATTTCCGACACGCAATCATTGATTATAACCATGCCTTCATCCACGACTTCCGTCATCGCCATATCATGTGCCGAAATTGTTTTACAGTTAGCGGTGTAATTATTTAGTAGATGTTGTAGGCAAGATCCATCCGAGCTGTTTATCTCCCTGCAGAATGTTGATGTGGTCGCTTTTTCGCAGTTTCCTACCAATTTATAAGTCCTGTCACACTTTGCCACTATCTTAGATTCAAATATTATTATCTTTGAGTCATGTACTACTGGATAAATTATGGTTTTATTACAAACTGACTGAATTTTAGGGTACTTAATTAAGAAAAGTATAATTTCCTGGATTTGTAAGATTTTTAATTTAGAATAAAGTATAATATCGCTTACGCTAATGTCAGTTGACTTTTCATTTTTAACAATAGATTCAATTTCTTTATTATCGAGTAAAATTGGATTTATAACATTCATTTTTCCAAGCATAATAGACAAAACAATATTACTTAGTTCAGTTATAACAGCTCTATTCCTGCTGCTTATAAGTCCGAATAAATGAGCCGTGTCAAGGTCTGTTGTCTTAGTTTTGTTCAATAGTTGATTAACGGCGTTCGTTATTTTATTAATTTGGGTTTGCATTACGGAGTTTATTTTTATTTGCTGTTCGTTTGACTCTAGTAAGATCTCATTTTTAATTTTTATTTCTTGAAAATCATCAAAATCTGGGGTGCCTGCTACATACTTGAGTGCGGTGCCTAGAAAATTAAGGCTACGAGCGTAACGATGATGGATTGTAAGTGTTTCTAAAAGCTGTGTTATCTGTTCTATGTCGAGTTCCAGAAGTTTCCTCATATGTGAGTGTGGGAGAAGGTCCATGTATTTTTCCGTTTCCTTTATAATTTTGTCAAAGTTCGTTAGATTCGTACGGTGCGTAAGGTAATCATAGTCAGAGTAAATTGCAACCACGCCGTCTGCAATGGGTATATAGTTAGATTTTGAGTAATCCAGTAATTCGCCGTGAATTTGTGTTAAGAATGGTAACCTGTAAAGAAAATTTATCTCAGATTACTTTTGTGAATCGACTGTTTCCAACTAATATCGTAGTTCCCAAGTCTTTATCCACAACTTTTTCTATATAAAGTTTCCTGAACTTGTTTGCTATGCGTTTGTTGGTTCTAACGAATACCCTATCGCCTGGCTTATATTTTCTTGTATGTCTACCTAAGTTATGGCGCTGTAATTCTATTCGCTGAGCCTCCATGAGTTTTCCTTTTATTTTTTCTTTAAGTTCATTCGGTGCTGCGTGAATTATGTCTATCGGTCTGTAGTTTGTTATTGAGTGAACTGTTCTATTGTACCTAGTTGTCGCTAGAAGAATTAATTCAGAGGTATCAGAGATATCTAATTCTATTTTCAGGCAACGAGCTATTTCAGTGAGTGTGCTGTGAAACCTTTCCACTTGTCCATTTGTAGTGCTGTGGAAAGGTGGCGTTGTATAAATTTCTGCTCCGAAATGATTCATCAGCATTGATTTTACGGTTTCCGAGTTCAGCGATTTTTCGTTATCGCATACTATCTGTTTAGTTTTATTGTAGAAATTTAGAATTTCGTATAGGGGTTCCTTAATATCAACTATGGCTCTCGATTTTATTGGGAAAACTATTGCAAATTTGGAGAATTTGTCAATGCTAGTGAGGAAGTGCATTTTATCAGTAGAATAAATTCCACATGTAAAATCTCACCTGGATAAGATGGCACGGGTGTTTGGCCTATTTCTGTTCGGATTGGGTGACGTTGGTATTTGGCTTCGAGGCAAGTTTTACAATTTGAGGTAATCTCTTTTAGTTTTTTTCGAATTCCCGGAAAATAATAATCCGTAAGGATTTGCTGTGTATTTTCCCTTGCAGATCTATGTGCACGGTTATGTTCTGTTGCGAGAATTTCAACCTGATCGTCTTTATTGATCACATCCATAACTTTTTTCTCAGTATGGCGAAATTTAACCGAAGGGAACATTTTAATGATGTTATTTTGAATTTTTCCTAGCACAGGTAGTTCGCAATAGATTCCGTTAATAACGTTAGGGTTCACGGATGTCTTAAAAGCATCATAAATATCGTTCAGTGAAGAGAATGTGATTTCATGCCTAGTTTGTGTTTTAAATAGGATCTTAGATGTTTTTTTAATTTTGGGACCTTGGTCAAGAATAATCTGATTTTTAAAACAGTTTACCGGATTCTGCACTGTTGGAATAGTTGGTGTGAGAGATTCTTCGCTGTGAGTTGTCATGTCATCTGAGATTTCTCCTTCATTAAGAGCATTCATATGCTGCCTTGAGAGAGCATCTGCAACGAAGTTTTCCTTGCCTGGCTTGTAAAAAAATTTCGGTGAGAATTCTTCCACAAAAGCTTTCCACCTTTTGATCTTGGCGTTTGAGCTCTTATCAGATATGGCGAAGATCAATGGTTGATGGTCAGTAAAGATGTTAAGTTGTTTTACGCCATATAAATAGTTACGAAGCTTTTGTAATGCCCACACTATGGCCAAAAGTTCACGCTCATTTGTTGCGTAGTGTTCTTCCGTGCAGGAAAGTGTCCTTGAAATCATTATAATAGGTCTGCCGTTTTGAGACAAAACAGCTCCTATTGCTTGAGAAGATGCGTCCGTCGTAAGGTCAAACGGTTTTTCAAAATCGGGATACAAAAGGAGTACCTCTTCAGATGCTAAAATTTTCTTTATTTTGTCAAAGGCTTCAATTCCCGCTTAATCTAGATCAATTGTTGTCTTTTTAGATTTATTGGCACTTACATGGCCATTGTCCCCCCGCAGGAATTTGGTTAGAGGTCTTGCGATTTGTGCATAATCTTTAATGAATCGCCGGTAATAGCCAGCAAGTCCAAGAAATGATCGTAGGGCGCGGAGGGTTTTGGGCATTTTAAAGGTTAGGATATCGTTGACTTTATCTGGGGACGTTTTAATGCCACTACCCGATGCCAAGAATCCCAAGAATTCAACCTCGCGCTTGAAGAACCTAGATTTCTCTAAGGAAACACGCATATTTGCCTCGTAAAGTTTTGAAAGAATTCTGCTGATATCCTTGAGATGCTGCTCTTCCGTTTGGGAGAAGATTATTACGTCGTCTATGTAGACTTGGCAACATCTACCGATTTCGTCCCTTAGGATATCGTCTATTGTCCTCTGAAAGATGCTTGGGGCGTTCTTAAGCCCAAAAGGCAGTCGGCAAAATTCATATTTGCCGTTGTTAATTGAAAAGGCAGTTTTTTCCCGATCTTCTTGAGCTAATTTTATCTGATGGAAACCTGACTTTAAGTCAATTGTGGTAAAGTATGACGAATGGCCGAGATTTGCCAGAATAACTGACGTATCCGGAATCGGATACTTGTCGCTTATGGTCTTTTCATTCAGCTTCCTGAAATCAATGACAAGTCGCATTTTACGATTACCATCCCCATCAATGCCCTTTTTATCGACCACCCATATAGGGTTGTTGAAAGGTGACCGTGAAGGTCTGATAATACCGGATTCTAGCAGCGATTTCACCTCGTTATTAACAAATTCGGCCGCTGCCATAGGGTACGGGTACGCCTTAGAGTAAACCGGTTCATTATCAATGGTGCGAATGCTGGCGACAACCTTGGTATTATAAGGTAATGACTCTTTGGGGTCGGCGAATACCCCTGAGTGATTTTTAATCATAGTTGAAAAATGTTCAACAAGCTCAGAAGGAACGGTTGAGTCATCAATAATAAGATTATTTATTTTGCTAGAATAGAGGTACAGAAATTCTTCCTGACCACCATCGTATTGCAAAATTCCTTTCCTGACATCAAGTTTTGCGTTTATTTCAAACAGGAAGTCAAAACCAACTATTCCGTCAAATTTTTCGAGGTTAGGTAAAATATAAAAATTAGATGTTTTATTAAACACATTCATTAAACATTTTGAATTGACTCTGGTTTCACCGTGTATTGATTTAACCAAAAACGGAGTTTCTGTATGTTTAACAGCTTTTAAAAGGCTTAGATTTCTTACGTAATTTTTTGACGTTCCAGTGTCGATTAAGAATTTTAATTCATTCCCTCCTAGTGTCCTGCAGATGTACGGGAGGAGGGATTTCCCTCTAAAAAATTAATTTCATCTTTAATTTCCAAAACATCTCTGTGTGACTGTCGTTAAAACCTGAGTTTGCGTTTTCGTAATAGTCATCGTAGTCAAAGTGATCCTCACCGCTAAGGCTATCCTCTTCAGGCTCGATATCCCGATGAGCCAGATGATTGATTCTCTGTAACTTTGCCATGGGTGCTCTGTCTGAGTCCCGATGCCTCTTAAACGGTTTGGCTTGTTGGTCAGGCCCGAAGGGCCTTGGTTCGTTAATGTTAACACCAAAAGCAGTTCTGTTGTTGGGATTTACTAATGGTCTACGATCCAATGGGTGGATAGGCGGAGCCTGTGGGCTTGGCCTATTCAAGACAAATCGAGAGGTGGAAGCATCGACTTCCATAGGAATAGGTCGCTGTGGTTTCTGTTGTCTTCTATCGAAGGGAATTCCACGATATTGTGGAATAAAGGGTTGTGGAGCAAACGATTGTCGTTCATGTCTATTAAAAGAATTGGCGAATACCAATCGCGCTTGATTGGCTTCTAACTCCTGAGCGAGTGCCAGCGCTGTCGGCATATCATCTGGCCTGGATGAAAATAGTATGTCGCACAATGGCCGGTTTAGGCCAGAGATGAAAACGCGAAGTGCGTCCTGTCTGTATTTTGCGTTAAGAGACTCTATGAGTCCATCCTGACCATTATATGACATTATGGTCTTATTAATTATTAATGTCAACTTCTTCTCTACCTCATCGTAGAATTCTATAATTGACAATTTACCTTGCCGTAACGTTGACATCTCCTGTTCTACCAAGTAGACAGGTCTTTTGTCAGCGTACGTAAAGTCTAGCCTGGCGATTATTGCTCGAAAATTCAGAACCGTATTGAAAGAAGCCAAAACCATGTCTGCTGATCCTGTTATCTTGTTCCTTATTATGGCTACCGCTTGGTAGTATTTTGAGCTACCAGCATAGTTCTCGAAAATTTTGTAAGCGGTGTGAGCCGCTTGTCTCCATGAGACATATCTCGCCTGATCACCAGAAAATTCTGGCAGTGACTTCACTAGGTCTAGTGATTCATCACATGTTGTCCCTGGAACTATTGTTACATCCCTAAACTCCTCAACATGGGAGGGGGTCTCTAACAAGGTCAGTTTATTCGTTAAGTCGTCCAGTTTCTCCTGAAATTCACGTCTAGTTTGTTCGGTCGCGGCCCTTATTGCTGCATTAAGCAGGGTCTGTATTGTGTTTGCGTCCATGTTAATACAATTGTTAAAATTGAGAAAACTTAATATTTTATAAAAATCTTTATGTAGAGGTATTCAATAATATAATTTTTTTAATATAATCGATAAAGTTGCGAGAGCTTTAATATTTATACAAAAATTCAAACAAAATAAAATTTATAAAATAATACTAAAATAAAAATATCTACAGTATTAACACGTTCATGATCCTTGCGTCGTTTGTCCACTCGGTGAAGCCGCATTCGATGGTTAGAGAATTTTTATTTGATTATTTTCTATTTACTGAAATCGTCTTTTACACAATTTATAACTGTTTTTTATTCTTTCCACGTAAGAGTTTTAACTCATTTCTTCTATTAAGAATTTTAATTTTTAAGAGTTTTTTTCTTTTAAATATCCAATAATTTTTTCTTTTTATTTTCAGGTAAGTCTTTCCAGCTATTGGTAAGTTCCTTTAATCTGTTTTCTATTTCTTTCTTCTATGAAGAAATTCACTGTTTCTATCTTTTCTTCTATGAGGAATTCCACTGTTTTTATTTTTTTTCTTCTATGAAGAATTTCAGTTTTATGTTTTTCTTCTATGAAAAATTTCACTGTTTTTATTTTTTTCTTCTATGAATAATTTCGCTGTTTTTATTTTTTTCTTCTATGAAGAATTTCACTGTTTTAATTTTTTCCTCTATGAAAAATTTCACTGTTTTCATTTTTTTCTTCTATGAATAATTTCGCTGTTTTTATTTTTTTCTTCTATGAAGAACTTCACTTTTTAATTTTTTCCTCTATGAGAAATTTCACTGTTTTTCGTTTTTTTCTTCTATGAATAATTTCGCTGTTTTTATTTTTTTCTTCTATGAAGAACTTCACTTTTTAATTTTTTCCTCTATGAGAAATTTCACTGTTTTTATTTTTTTCTTCTATGAAGAACTTCACTTTTTAATTTTTTCCTCTATGAGAAATTTCACTGTTTTTCGTGGGTTCGAGCCGCGTCTTTAACTATGCACGGCCCCACGTTGGGCGCCAATTATTAAAACGAGTTGGTTTTTATTTGCACTATGTGCAATTTTATTGAGCTGCACTATGTGCAGTTAATTCAGAGAGTTAACTAGAACTAAAACTAAGAAGCTTAAAGCTACCTTAAGTAGTCGATATTGTTGTTGTTGTTCCGCCGACGCTGCATCGTGGTCGTTATTGTTACAGTTGATATTGCTGTCGTTGTTGTTGTTGTTGTTGTTGTTGTTGTTCCGCTGACGCTGCATCGTGGTCGTTATTGTTGCAGTTGGTATTGCTGTCGTTGTTGTTGTTGTTGTTGTTCCCGTGGTTGTTATTGTTACAGTTGATATTGCTGTTGTTGTTGTTGGAAGTGCTAGCTGCGATTATGCTTACTAAGCCGATCCCATATAACGGAAAAATAGCAGACATATCGTCAGCATTTTGGCACTGGAGCGGATGCGCGTGTTAACTAATACATTTACTAATGAAATTAATGATATTTTTGCAAAACATGTACCGATAAAGGCTGTCACTATTAAAAATCCTTCGTTCCCTTGGTTTACAAGTAACGTCCAGCGTGCTATAAAAAAGCGAAACAAGTTGCAAAGTATATGGAAAAGAAACCCTTCAGCTGAAAAATGGGAAAACTATAGGTGTGCCAGAAATGCCTCAGTGTCGATTATCAGGCAGTCAAAACTAAATGATTGTAGTACCAAACTGAAAGCATTTCTTCCTCCTAAGGTTCTGTGGAGTAAACTTAAAAATCTAAGCATTGGTAATAGGCAAACCTCTGAGTGGCCGATTGATCCAGACATTCTAAATGATTTTTTCTCCTCAACACCAATTCTCTACAAGATATGACCCTGGAATCTGCTGAGTCTCCTACGCAACAATGCTTTCAGTTTTCCACGGTTACGGAAAATTATGTAGCAAAGTCTGTATTGAAAATAAAATCGAATGCGGTTGTATTAATATAAAGATTATTAAAATTATTTTAGCTCATATTTTAAACCCTCTTACCCACATAATAAATCATTGCTTTACTACATTTACCTTTCCTAGTTCTTGGAAAGCTGATGTAGTAACACCAGTGGCAAAAAAAAACTACAGCTTTTGAGCCCAAAGATTTCAGACCGATCATCCCTATCGAAGGTTTGTGAAGCAATTATGGCTGATCAAACATCATAATTTTTAGCACATAATAATCTTTTATCTCCCTTACAATCTGGGTTTCGTGCAGGTCACAGCTGCTTTACGGCTACCCTCAAAGTCTTGGATGACATTAGGTCCTTTTATGATGATGGTAGAGTAACTCTTCTTTGTCTGCTTGATTTCTCTAAAGCATTCGACGTTAATCATGCACTTCTTTGTCACAAGCTAAAATACTTTTACCGAATTTGTGACAATGCTGTAAATTTATTGAAAAGCTACTTAACAGGCAGGGTACAAAGAGTAAAAGTTGGTAATAGGTTTTCGCAGCAGAAGTTGTGTAGCGGAGCGAAGTGGGCCACGACCGGAAGCGGAAACAAAAAAAAAGTTACATTAAAAAATTCAAATTTAAATTCGCCATATGGTTCTTATTTCACTAAGCAAAAGGCACCACGTTGGGCGCCAATTTGTAGCTGAGCGAAGTGGGCCACGACCGGAAACAAAAAAAAACGTTGCATTTAAAAATTCGAATTTAAATTCGCCATATAGTTCTTATTCCACTAAACAAAGGCCCCACGTTGGGCGCCAATTTGTAGCAGAGCGAAGTGGGCCACGACCGGAAGCGGAAACAAAAAAAACGTTGCATTTGAAAATTCAAATTTAAATTCGCCATATGGTTCTTATTTCACTAAACAAAGGGCCCCACGTTGGGCGCCAATTTGTAGCGGAACGAAGTAGGCCACGCAAAAATTTTACAACCCTGAAACAAAAAAAATAATTTTTACATTGTTTACGTCTGGCAATGCTGAACGGTGAGGCCGGCAGTGAAGCATCAGCCCTGGCTCGATATTTTTTTAAGGCGCACGATGAATGCGCCCCTGTGACTCCTGCACAGATTAATAGCCTGGGCGCCTGCTTCCCTCAGCTGACGCCACCGCCCCTGGTCAGGTGACTCGCGGACAAGAGGTTGGACACGACTGCACGTGCTGGTTTGCCATCACAAGCAGTTCGGTGAGATGTGGGGGGGGTTCGTTGTGGCCGTCCACGTGTACCCTCGAATACAAATAATTTCACGTGCATAAACAAAATATCGCGTCGATGATTCAGCCAAAACGAAAAAAAAAACAATAACCGGCACCTGAAAAGAAATAAAAACAATATATTTAAAAAAAAACGAAAAAGGTTGGGAGCCCTAGGCTCACCCATCCAATAACCAACCTCGAGCCCAGATGGACTGGCTCGGCCCACACTATTCCCACCCTTCCTGGAGGATCCGGGGCAAAACAAAACTGTATCCTCCCCTAAAGCAACCAATTCTCCCCCCCCCCCCCCTCGACCAAATAAGAAAAACTTAGCGTTTCATTTTAATATACAATTTAATTTCTAATCAAATACTTAAAATTACTTTAACATTTTCGTATGTATTTCTAATGTTTCAATTTTTTTTTTTCTTAAAAAACAAAGTTTTATGCTTTTTTTCTAACTTTTAATTGCTTTGTTGTGTAAAGTTTGTCTAACTTTAAGTCTTGTAGTGGAATGTTTGTCCAATTTTAAATCCTATCTTCTTGTAGTGTAGTATTTGTGTAAATCTTAGGTTAATTTATTTGTAGCATACTATTGGTGTAATTTTAAATTTTATTTATTTTTATAGTGTACTATTTGAATAGGGTATGCTACGTTTTAAATTTGGTTATGTATTAATTTAAATTCATTTTCTTAATTTTTTTTTTCCTTTATTTTTTTTCTATTTTATTTCAAAATAAAAAAAAGTTTGTATTATTACTTAACTTTAAATTCT
This sequence comes from Coremacera marginata, assembly GCA_914767935.1. Lineage (NCBI taxonomy): Eukaryota > Metazoa > Arthropoda > Insecta > Diptera > Sciomyzidae > Coremacera > Coremacera marginata. The sequence goes on along the minus strand of OU612047.1, from coordinate 114,018,493 downwards.
TAAGTTTTTTGTAGTGTAATGTTTTTATAAAATGTTGTTTTATGATAGTGTAATAGTTGGTTAAAATTTTAAATATTATTTTCTTGTAGTGTAATATTTGTTTATGTTATGTTAAGTGTTATTTTTAAAAGAAAAAAAAATAAAATCATGAAAAACACCAACAACTACTTCAATATAAAATACGTTTGAAAATAACAAAACTAATTTAAGGATTCTGTCGTTGGTCCGCCCGTTTGCTTATTTTGGGTTTTGTCATATGCAAAATAAAGCAATTAGTAAATTAAAATAAAAAATTACCATTATTTCTTCATATTGTTTTTTTTTCTAGTTTTCATTCTATACTAAATTTTAATTTCTTTGTAGGGTAATGTTTGTCTAATCAAAATAAAAATTACTTCTGAAACAGTTTCAAGTTTCAAAAGCAAACAAAAAAAAAATGGGAAAAACTAGACAAGCCTATGCGTACGCCACACTTGGACGCCTATTTCAAGATTGATTAATATAGACTAAATCACTTGAGAGAAGCTCGGTCGAATTATCAAACTGGATAACATGAAATCAAGAAAAAAAAACAAAACAGAATCTTTACAATTTATAGCTAACAGCTACTTCGGCATGGTTTGAGCAAAAGCGAAATAAAACAAAAAAAAAATGCTTTTCTCTCAAGTAACTCACCCTATATTAATGAACCTTGGCCTAGCGTATGTTATACTAAACAATAAAGTATATGAAAGAAAAACCCGGGAGAAACATTTAAATGCAAAATAAACCTGGTGTTCGTTCGTCGCTGCTACTGTTGTTGTTGGACCAGCTGCTACTATTTGTGTTGCGGTGCACTGAGCGTTGTTGTGCCGTGTTTAACTGGTTGCTGCTGTCATGGTGGCAATATAGTGTCATCGTGGTTGTTAGCACTGTTGCTGGCACGTTTTTGGACGCCTGATCAGTGCTGGCTCCCTTCCTGTGGTCGATGTTATGGTTCACTGTTGCACTGTCTGTGAACTAATATTCGACTAAAAAGGGGTGGTGTTTGATGATGGTGAATTGTTATCTATATCGAAATCGTACTTACAGTCAACGGGTAGTGGTGTTCCTTGAATGCTACCTTGGCTAGAAAAAGAAGCCACTTCCTGCGGATAGTGGTAGTGTTGGTGCTGATGACAATGAGTGTAATGCGCTGCAGAAGAATGCTATAGCTGACGCTGGCGCTGATTCTATTTCGACTTCTGAACACTTCTGAATATAGTTTCAGCAGGAGTGGAGATTTGCGCTGCTGTCGTTTTTACGATATGACGTATTGGACGAAATGGATGAGGATGCAGAAAGCGCAGGCTTGGCAGTGCTGCTGCTGCCAGGAATGGACGTTGTTACAACTTCTGTTTGCTGTCCACCAAAAGGTCCGTTTAAAGTCACCAATGATATGACTGTAGCAGTTATTGGCGAAATATTCTCCTTAGTCAATACAGCGGAGTTTTGTAAGCTTCCATAGGAACGTCCACCACATATACCGCTAAAGATATTTAAGCGTAAGATGCTTTTTAACGTACCGCTTTGTGTCTCTTGCGTGGCACAGTCAAAAAAGCAAAGATAACAAGATAGGAAACTTAAAAAACATAACCTCAAAGAAGGTTTGCATGTATTTGTGAACCGAAAAATGCAACCCTGAACGTCACTCTTGTTCTTCATTGGCCGCAAACTCTAAAAGAAATCACTTTGCAACCCCTTAAAATAATGCATATCATCTATTTTTTTATTGTATAAATATTTAAGTTGGGTTGCAAGTACCTGTTTGCAACCTAAACTGATTATTGCATCCCCTTATTTTGGTTAATATATGCTTTTAAATTTTGCCAATTTCTTCAGTTGTTGTATTTGTCAATATTTTTGAAAAATTTAATTTTTCACAAGCCCCGTTAGTTTACACAAACCCCCGCTATTCGAGGTGACGCTCTTCTTCTTTTTCTGCATTTTTTTGCTGAAACTTCGTTTCAAACAAGAAAAATAGTGCATGGATTGAGTACATTAATGTTTTAATCTTTAAGTTGTGTTACAGGAATCTGTTTAACACCCAAATAATTACATTCATGCTCTTATTTTACTTTTTATCGCCAAACAAATTTTGCATATTTTCACATAATAAATTGATTTTTATTTTCACCACTACCGATTTGTGAAGGTTTCATGCCATCAGAGTTGCCAACTCTAGCATAAATATTGCGCTGGTACGAAATTTCATATGTTTATATCTAACCTTTATAAAATTGCATTGATCATGTATTTGCGTAAAATATTAAGTTGGATTTAATGGAACTACTTAAAACTGTAAATATTATTTCTACTTTAAAATGCATATTTAGAGGAAGTAGAAGCAGGGTTCGTATTGGCTCTCATGAAGTTTCATGAATATGAGGCAATTTTTAGTTAAAAAAAAACCTGCTCATATTCATTTTCGTGAAGTGCTGACTACATTCTTTTGTTCATGAACTGTAGAAGTAGCCGCATAATCACAGAATGCTTTGGTATTGTATTTTTATTGCCACGCTGCTTAACATACATACACACAAAAAATTTAAGACATTTCGATGCCTTGAAGTGAGGGTTAGGAAAAACTCTCAAGTGAAGAGCATGATTACACTCCTCCTCATCAATATTATTCAATCCACGAACGGCTTACTTTGCTTTCTTTATTCGTGAAGAAAAAAAACATGAACGCTCTTTCATTATATGTTGATTCATTTCTCTTTAACAGTTTTCGTTCATAAATTGCGCTCCTCAAAAAAACTGACTTGAAGAGCGCTCTCTGCATTTCATTCATTTAATGTTTCTCGTTCGCAAGTTTTGGCAATTCTAAATTCAATTTATTACAATTTTTGCACTAGCTCAAAAAAGGTACTAAATAGGAAAAAAATTAATGAAAAAGATTTATAGCTCCCTGGGGTGCACCATAGAGGGGTGAAATGTATGACCAGGTCCTATTACATTTTCCCCACCAATATTTCTTCTCAACGTCTCCACCTTTCTCTCTCACCATCTTGGGGGTCCTCCTACAAAAACACAAAAGAGATTAATGTCGAAAATGGCATTAATGGAAAATGGTTCCGTAACTGAACCCCTAGACTGGTAAAATGTTATAGCTGGTCCTATTATTTTTTGGTCCACAATATTTCTTTTGAACATTCCTACCCCCTATCTGTCACCCATTATGTACTTATAGATCAACTTAAATTTTGCATCAAATAAAAACATGTGATTTAAAAATTCACGAGCGATAATAAATCCAGCACATCGCACATAGGGGCCGCTTGTATGGGAGGCTTCGCCAAATTGATTTTAAAAAAAAAGGATATTTAAAAAAAATTTTGGTGCATTTGTAATGAAGAGGATATTACTAAACGGATCAGATTTTCCGTTTAGTAAATACAGTGGTTGCAACTTACCCCTTTTTGGATATTTGAAGTCTATTTTTATGCAGTGCAAAAATTAAGCCACTTCAAAAGTATCTATTTTTAGTTTAGGAATGTGCTATTGGAAAAAGGGTATACTTTTCGTAAAAAATACAGTTTTATCATTGTATTAAATTTTTTTATATAGATTTTACATTTCTGCTTGGTTTTTAGAAGTACAAAATCAAGAAGACTTTTAAATTTCCTAAAAAAAATTTGAAAGCAATTTTTTTTAATTTGTGCAAAGCGCAAGCATAGTTTTTATATGATTAGTTAAATATGGTTTATTGTGTAGTGGTGTCAAGGTACCACTCGAAAAACAACATAAGAATTTTAAATAAATCTTTTTCACATAATGTTTCATAAAAACTGCTTCAAAATAAAAAATAGTAAAGCTCATCTGAAAAATATAAAATTTTTCTAAAAAAAATTTTAAGAAACTATTAAAAATAAAAATGGAAATATTAGCGACATAGTTTAAACTTAATTTAGGCAAAAAAGAAACACATCCATGATAGTTTAAGTCAACTTGACTTATACGAATGCTAAAATATCTAGTTAAACCGAGCCTAAAAGTCCAATTTTGGTAAGATAAGCTCTGTTTAATTTGACTAAAGTTTAAACTCGGCCTTAAAAACTGGCCCTAAGTATTTTATTGAATAATTTTCAGGTGAAATATAACCTTTTAACTGCAATTTCCAACATTACGTACTTTATTTCTGAATTTTACGGGAGTAACAGTTACATATATAAATATATTTCGAACAATATTTTGTCTCATAGAGAATAAGAACATATGAGCAATAATGAATATATACTTGAGCAAGTAATAACAAAATATTTTTTCTACGTGATTTTATAATTTTCAACATTTTTTGACGTCCCGTAGACCCAATTGATCTTCTATGATCATCGTTGAGGATTAATAAAAGATATCCAAAATTATAATTTAGTGGCTAAACAGACCGCTATAACTCCTTATCGATATCTTAAGTTGTGTAAAAAAATGGCATAATTAAATACAAGGAGAAATGACAGAATTGAATAAACGGAGAACCGTCAAAATTAATGAAAAGAAACTGTCAGAATTAAATTAAAAAGAAATGTCAGAAGTTAAAGGAAAAAAAGCTGTCAGATTTGAATGAAAGAGAAAACGTCCAATTTGAGTAAACGAAATAAATGTCAAAGTTGGATAGTAGGAACTGTCAGATTTTTATACAGGAAAAATGGTCCGATATGAATGACAGGAAAATGTCAGATATGAATGACAGGAATTGTGAGATCAAATTCAAAAGAAATGTCAGAATTTTGATGAAGAAAAATATCAGATTTCAATGTAAAAGACATGTCGGATTTAACTAAGAGAGAAAAATGTAGGAGTTTAGTAACTTAAAAGTGTCAGGTTTGTGTGCAAATACTGTTAGATTTGAATGTAGTAAAAATGTCAAACACTAATGTACGCGAAGTCAAATTTAAATAAAATGATAAGTCAGAATTTTGAAGAAATTAAATGTCAGCTTTGCAAATCAGATTTACATGAAAAAAAAACTGTCCGACATGAAGGAAAGTAATGTCAAATTTGAATGACCAAAAAAAAAAATGTCAGATATAGAAAATAATAGTCTGCCATATGGGAATGAAGTAAAAATGTCAAACTTTGAATGACCAGTAAAACCGTCAGCTGTTAAAGTCATCTGTCAGCTGTCAGGAAACATGTTGACGGTAAAAGTCAAAATGTCAACTGTCAAAGTCATAAGTCATCTGTCAGCTGTCCAAATCAAAGTGTCCGCTTGGCAAAGTCATCTGTCAGCTGTCACACCTCGAATGCGTCCACCGTGGTATGAGCTGTATGTCAATCATGTTTGCATACGACACTGTTACGGCGAATTCCGGCATCCATGTTCAAATGTGGATTCAACTTCACAGACCAAGCCACCTTCAAACATGAAAGCAAGAACCCACCATTTAGTGTGCCGTTACAGTTGGTTTCCAGTGGGATCCGTTCTTGGTCCACTTATGTTCTAATTGTTTATCAATGACATTTTCAATACCTGCACGTATGCGTCATTGCATGCTTACGCTGATGACGTTCAGCTATACCTATCTTGTAAAACAAACCTATTGGTAGACTTGGTGTATAAACTAAACGAAGATCTGAACGGTGTTTACCAGGGGGCTGATCAAAATTATCTTCAGTTAACCCTAGAATACTAATCTTCTGTTCACTATACGTTATATTACTCATAAGGAGTGAGTAAATTTTACGTAGATTAGTATTCTAGGGTTAAATGCCCTAAAATCATTTGTTTTGCCTATATCCAAAGAAAAAAATCATCACGGGAATATTCCTGATCTTTCAGTTGGTGACAAAAACCTTCAACTTGTCTATAGTGTTCGAAGTCTTGGCTTTAAGATTAATTGTTCTCTCACGTGCACAGATCACTTCAACGATATTGTCCGTAAAATATATTTAATCCTGCGGAACCTTAGATTGTCAGCTGAGTATTCACCAGTTGATACAAGACGCAAGCTAGTTGTTCAACTAGTCCTTACGGTAATCACATATGCTGAACTTGTCTACAGTAAATTAGATTCACGATCACAACATAAATTACAAGTTGCGTTTAATCATGCTGCGCGTTATGTATATGGGCTGCGTGCTCATGAACACTTTGCCCAATTTAAAAATTTGATCTCAATGCCAGGAATTGCATGTTCTTACACAAACTAATTAAAATCAGAATTTATTTGAAAAATTACAATTTTGCCAGTCGTTAAGAAACCAAATCCTTATCACTCCATGTTTTAACTTTTTAAATTCTACCAAATTATTTTTTATAAACGCCATCAGACTATGGAACGCATTACCGAATCACATAAAATCTATAGTCAGAATAGCAAGCATGCCATTTTGGAACATTATTCTTCACTGGACTTCTGCTAAGTAAACAGTTCTTTTATTCTTTTACTCTCTTTTTTTATTTAATCGCCCTTTTCTATTTTCCTTTTTTTCTCTTAACTTAACCACATTATTACATATTGATTTAATTCTTTGCTATTTTCCAATTTAATTTGTTCATTTAATTTAAACTATATTTATAACTATAAATTTAATGTATTACTTTAATCTCAAAAACTTCAAAATGATTCTTGTATTTACAGTTTGTACTGTAAAAGAACTTATTGTACTTATAAAATAAAGACCCCATGAAATTGAAAATTATAATCGATATAAATGTGAGTTAAAATCTAAATTTGAATTATATGGAAGATTCGGTATTAATATGGAAATTTATAGATCTAAGAATAAAACAAATTTTTGATTTAACGTTGCTTTCGTTAATATTGTAGCATGTGTTGTTTCCAAATCAATCAATGCAAGGTTTACTTCGAAAAATTATAAAGAACTGCCTGGAGTCATATACGGAACAAATAACATCTCATATAACAAATATGATAAGTGTGTATCAACTAATTGAAACTAAATAAAGCAGAAAAAAGGAACAGAAATATATATGTATAAGATATTTTCTGGAAAATTTCAGTAATCTAGTGATAGACATGCTGGCAATATTTCAACTTACCGATTTTAATTAATTGAGACTGCGCTGTTGTTATTTCTTTTCTCGTAGCGAGAAAAATTCGGTAACTTGACGATTGAGACCAAAGCAGCGGACTGCAAAGCAGCGTAAAACTGTAAGGTTATGTTGCTAGAGTTTGTAGATAGAGTGCTACAAATTGTTGATAGAGCACAACTATCAATACTCTCAGCAAAGTTGAAGAGAAGCCTTTTATAGACTCTTTTCTTTAGAATTCTGAGCTGACGGCTGCCTTGCTTGTTTACTTTTTTTTTTTGCTGGTTTTTGTTTTTGTTGTCGGCTAGGTTTTTTTTGCTGCTGTTTGTTTGCCATTTTTTGGGTTGATTTTGTCGATCGTCAAAAATTAAATTTTTGCGATTTTGTCTATTTTGAAGATTGAAGTTATAGAAAAATATTAAATATTATATATTAATTAAAAATATTATTTCTGAAGCTTTTAAGGACAAAATGTTGGCAAATTTTACCATCTTTTAAATGAATAAATTTTTAATTTTTGAATTTTTTTTTTACTAAATTTATTAATTTATTTCTATTTCTATGTTCTAGTTTCTATGTTCAAACTATGCTTACAAAACTAATAAATCTATCTAATAAATTAAATTTATTTTTTATGTTATAGCTATGCTAACTAAACTAAGAAATCTATGCCAGAAGAGGGCCCTTTAAGGATTTTTGAAAAAAAAGTCAAGTTGCAACAGTTATAAGTATTTTATCCGATTTTCCGTTTTTTTTTTTGCACAAAATAGCTCAAAACTGTCCTTAGTGCATTTCTTGTCTGCATTTTTAAAAATTTTTATTTTTGAATTTTTGGGATTTTTTTCTTAAAAATATTCAAACTCGAAATTTCCAAAAAGCCGTACCTACTTCTGCAAAAAATTTCGTAGTGACCAAATTATTAAACGTAATCGCACAATTTTTTGATCTGTATAGTATAGTTGTAGAAAATATTTTTATGACATTCCACTCAATTTTTTTTTAAATTTGGATTTTTGCGATTTTTTTAATAGAACAAAAACAAAGTTGGATTTATTTCCAAAAGTAAAAAAATCATAACTCTGATAATTTAAATCCGGCTTTCATGTTTGGGGCCTCATTTCAAAGAAAAATTAATTTAAAAAAGAAATGCGTACCAGTTTTTTTTTAAATTTGAGCTTTTGAAAATGTTATAGGGACTGTCCATATTCGAAGCGCCCATCTGGCAACACTTTAACTTTCCGCAGTGCTGCCAAATCGAGTAATGACATACCGCGTTTGAAGCATCATTCCAAGCAAATGTTTACAATGGAACAGTACACGCCACGCGAACGCTCTAAAATTGTTGAAATTTACATTCAACAAAACAAGTCAATAGTGAAAACTCAATGTGCTTTCAAAAAAATAAATATAGTGAAAAGTGCGCCTTCCAGATTTAACGCCTCCAGACTTATTTTTGTGGGGTTATTTGAAATCAAAGGTTTACGTCAACAAGCCAAAGACCCTAGAAGAGCTGAAAACCAACATCCGTCAAGAAATAACCGCCATTCCCATCGAAATGTTGAAGAAAACCATGGAAAATGCTGCAAAACGGGCACAATATGTCGTAGGGGCCAATGGCGACCATTTACGAGATATCATATTCAAGAAATGATGTAAGCAAATATACTTGAACCCAATTAAATAATATTCATGACGAACAGAAAAAAATTGTGGTTTTTTGATTTATTTAAAAATAAAATGGGCGCTTCGAATATGGACAGCCCTGTATATAAATCAGATTTGCAATATAGTGTTCGCTTGAGGCACCTTTTTAATCATCAATATTTTTTCCAGAAAATTCCACAGCTGACTTCTGTCATGTTAAGGAAGAAAACCCCGGTGTGGCATTCGTTACTTTCGAAAAAAAAGTAAGGATCAGTCTACTGTTCATACTGACTTTGTTGCCACTAAAATATACATGCCAACTGTACAACACTTTCTTACATTGTTGTAAAAACATAAGAAAACGATTGCATTTCTATTTATAAAGTTTTATTTTATTCAAATGGAAAAATTAAATTTTTTGACGATTATTTTTTTACAGTAACTTTATAAATATGACATTATTTTTTATATTACAAATTTTTAAATTCCTATTTCAAATGGGGAAATTAAATGAAATAATAATAACATTAACCCTGGATGGTTCTACTTCGTCGAATCGACGATATTTTAAAAAAGTCAACAATTTTTGTTAAAATAAAGGTTTTTTTCTGAGAGAGTGGTTTGCTCCACGGCTGGCACATGCATCTACCATCCATTTTCCATCTCTTATTAAGCCATAATTCGAAGCGAGAGTTGACAAAGCTGGCAGTACTTTTTCTGCACTCTATTGATAGCTATACATGCAATTCACTCATAAAGGAAAGAAAATAAAAGAAGGACTGATTGTTGATTTAACATGAGTTTGAGCTATGCAACTTAATATGCTTTCGTAGCCCAGTGGGTAGAACAGCCAACTACGGATCACAGCGCACTATGTTCAATCCTCAGTGGAAGCAAAAATATGAAAAATTGTATATAGCAATTTTTTTCGTTCTATTCAACTAGTGCGGCGAATTGCTGTGTTGTTACATTGGTCTTACCCCCCATCTATCTCGCCGTGTTGTTGTATACGCGGCTGCAAGAAAACATTCGCTTCTCTCGTGTGCCCAACGACGGCATCTGTGTTTTTTTTTTTTGTGTTGGCTGTTTGTTTGCTGATAGTGGTTAAGTGAATATTGTTAGTAGATCACTGATTGTTTTGAATTCTAGTATATTCTTCCAAATTACTATTTCTGCAATCAATTGACAAAAATTTTAAATTTTTATAAATTTTAAATATTTTTAAATTTTTCTTATTTTATTTTTCGCATTAATAATTTATTTTCTTAATAAATAAATCCTGTGATTTTACACTGCTTTTTCTTACACTTTTTACACTTTTCAAAGAAAAGCTTTTTGATAGCTTGTATGCAAAAAACATCGATATTGGCCACCAAATTTTATTGATGTAGGATAATTTTTTAGGGAACTATTCCAGATTACCGATTTTGGATATATGGGGAGTTGGCGTGCCATTCATTAAATTTGAACGAAATTTTGTGATAATAATTTTTTTATCGTAAAACTCATTCTTACAAAATTTTATGATTCTAGGACAACTCCTACTATTAGCCACTGGGGATATGGGCTGTTACACTGTGCGGTGTGCAAATTAGTGGCGGATTTAAGGAAAAAGGCCCAGTGGGAAAAATTTCTTCAGGGAAATCCCCACCCCCCTTAAAAATTATGTTGTGTCAGGTGTTCCATGGAAAGTGAAAGATATATGTTTTAAGAATTTAATGAATACAAAAATGTTTTCATTTATTCATCGAGCATTATAAAAGTTGTATTCTTTTTTACATCGAGAAAATTTACATATTTATGAATCCTCTTCTCGCTTTCTTCTCCGCGAAAACTTCGAATCATCCAGATCAATTTGATTGGCGACTTGCTGTTCAATGAAAAGTATGCTGAAATCGTCCAACGCTTCTTCACTCATTGTAGAACGTTGACGATCTTTGACTCTCTTCAATGAAGGCATTGTTCGTTCGGCGCTGGCAGTCAAGAATAAACGCAATAAACTGCAGCACTCTGAGAAACTGCTGATCACATTTTTTTCAACGATGAAGTTCAAAAATTGCAATAAGCTATGCTTGGTATAATCTTGTTCTTGTGAGAAATATATATCCGCAAAACTGATTAACTCATACTTCAGGGAGTTGTAAAAAAGTGGGATATTTCTCCATCAAATTGCACACATTTTTTTCAAATTCTTTCTCTTTCGTGTTTTTGAAGGATTCAGGTTTGAGAAATCCGAAAAGTGAGTTTATCTCATCAAAACCTTGGGCCCTTTCTTGTAATTCACTGCACACTCAGTCCAGAACTTCAAAGTACCTAATGCGATGTTTCGTTGCCATATCCAGAGAACTGTCCTCTGCTTTCTAGCCTAGCATTTTTTTCGTTCGTCGTTGTCTAATGATCGGAAAATCCGGATTCTTCCATCCCATCTTCTTCCATTGAGATTTAGCTTTCGAAACGAAAGAATCATACTTGTTCTCCTCACGCAAGTCTTGCAAGTTCTTCATTACATTTTCGAGACAATTTTGGGAAATCAAAAGATAACCTTCTTTTTTCTGTAATTGCAATGTCAATGCCACCATGTCAGGCTTAGTAAAAATAGCCAATTGATCTCCGAAAAGTAGATACAATACGTTCGTTCTGGGGCAGGTGCAACGGCGGCGCAAGCCGATGACGTCACTTAGGCCCCAGTTCCATCTAGTGGGGGTTTTTTGCTAAAAATCGACAAGTTTGGGGAATGTCTTTACTAAAAGCTATTAAAATCGGCAAGTTTGGGGTATGTCATTGCTAAAAGCTATTAAAATCGACAAGCATTGATCATAATTTTATTTACTTCATTATCAGAAGTGGTAGTCAAGCGAGTTCTTATCAGCGTTTGCATGTTTTGTTTTTGTGTTTTGGATGTACGGAACGAAGGTCTTCTCTCCAACATGTCTTCTGATAAGTGCTTGTAATCCATTCAGCTCTCCTGACATAACGGGCGCACCATCGAAAGCTTGACCACATAGATGAATTTTTTCATCTATCAAGGGGAGACAGCATCCCCTTTTTTGATTCGAATGAAACGTATAAAACGTTCTTTGATGCATAGTATCTTGGCTCCCGTCTCATTTTTTTGGATTGTAACGTATCGCACCAATATAGCCATTTGGTCCAAGTGAACAATATCAGTTGTTGAGTCTGCGATCAGTGTGAAAAATTTTTTTCTTTGCATTCATTAATAATAAAATTTCGAGTTTCATCAGCCAAGATATTCAATAATTCGAATGCAATCGTTTTGCTCAAGTACTTTATCCGATTCGAGGATTCGATTTGATCATGTAGAGTCGAGTTATGTCGGGGATGAGTTTGATGATAGACAAATATATACCAGGATTTTCTTCACCCATTTTTCCACGATGACCTCGAAACGCGACACCCAAGCCAGACAAAGTTCTTATGATATCAAAAAAATGTCCAGGATGTAACCACATTTTTTTGCTTCTTCGCTAATTTGTTGATTTAGATGATGACTGATATCAGCTTTCTGGAGAAAACTTGCTGCTGCAACGGCATTCGGGAGATGAGTTTGTAACGGCACACTAAATGGTGGGTTCTTGCTTTAAGGTTTGAAGGTGGCTTTGACTGGGAAGTTGAATCCACATTTGAACAAGGGGACCAGAATTCGCCATGGCACTGTCGTATGCGAACATGAGGGACATACTGCTCATACCACTGCAGACGCGTTCGAAGTGTGACGGCTGACAGATGACTTTGACAACTAACATTTTGACTTTTACCGTCGACACGTTTCCTGACAGCTGACAGTTGACTTTGACAGCTGACAGTTCTACTAGTCATTCAAATTTTACATTTTTACTTCATTCCCATCTGACTGATTATTATCTTCTATATCTGACATTTTTTTTGGTCATTCAAATTTGACATTACTCTTCCTTCATGTCGAACAGTTTTTTTTTTTCATATAAATCTTACTTTCAAAGCTGACATTTCATTTCTACAAAATTCTGACATTTAATTTTATTTAAATTTGAGTTCGCGTACATTAGTATTTGACTTTTTTACTTCATTCATATCTGACAGTATTCTCATACAAACCTGACACTTTTAAGTTACTAAACTCTGACAATTTCCCTTTACTAAAATCTGACATTTCCTTACAGTTAATTCTGACATTGCATCTCGTACAAATTTGACAGTTCACTAAGTTATTTCTGACATTTTTTAAGCTAACTAAACTCTGACTGTTTCCCTTTATTCAACTCTGATAGTTCCGAACTTTCAAAGCTGACAGCTTTCGCCTACTTAAATTCTGACATTTTTCGGTTTTCAACGCTGACAGTTTAAGATATTATTTTTTTTACATCTCTTGTTTATTAACATCATCTATCTCTCTTGCACCTAATTTTGACACTTTGTACTTGGACAGTTAACCCTTTTCCTTTGACAGCTAAGAAGTCATCCTTGACAGTTGACAGTATAGTAGTTTTTATATCCGACACTTTTTTTCTTTCTCTTCTTTTGAACTAAATTCTCACAATTCCCCTCATCATAATCTGACATTCTGTGTTATACAAGTTTGACATTTCTCTTTGCACTTAAAATTGACGTTTCCCTCTTAATTAAATATGACATTTCCTGTCACTAAACTTCTGACATTTCTGTTGAATTGAATTCTCACATTTCCCTTAACTCGAATCTGGCAGTGTTGGTTTTCGGAAACTGTCACAAGTACTGGCCAACTGTCACACTTCGCGTGCGTCCGTGAGGATTAGTTCTTTTCGGACGTTGCAGGGACTGAAAGGGTCACATGGAGTGTGATCCGTGTGAATATCCCTAGTGATTAGACTGGCGTGGAAATACCCTACAAATTGGACCATCGGTACTTTTTGTTGCGTGGTGTGTATGAAAGGTATCGAAAAGGGAAAGTTAAGGAGCCAAGGTATCGAGATGCGGAAAAACTTCCGTAGAGAAATGGTTTTTCTTTAGCTGTTTTTTTCCTTGTTTTGGGAGAACGGCACCGAGGCAACGTAATCAAATCAAAACAAATCGCATATTCTTGGATATAGCTAAGTTGAAATATTTACATCCTGGATTTAATTTTTAGAGCTAATGTGAAAAAGCCAGTTTTCTTTTTTTTTGTCGGAGAACGGCACCGAGCACATTGCAGTGAATATCTAAATTTATAAAAAAAGAAAATAGAATGTGGACTTATGCATCACTAAAGTTCGTAGTCGAGTGTGATTTCCATTCGCGATCCATTTTCTTCGATTTGATAACCCGTTATTATATTCCGTTTTGAAGTTTTCGAAGATACTGCTTCGAATTCATATTTGTAATATATAACACCAACATAAAGTTATAAACCCTTTGACTCTTGGTGTACACAATTGTGTACATACTTCTGAAACTTAACATACTCTGACCTGTATACTATTTTCTCTTCAAATCGGTTCCATTTTCTTATCTCTGTAGTTTATTCTCTCTGCGTTTTAAATTTATTAAAACTCCCGTTATAAATATCTGGTTTTTTCAATTTATTACTTCGCCTCTTAGCAGTTCGCGGTTACATGAAAAGTGTGTCATTTCATATACAGTTTTTAAGCGTATAATTTGTAGAAATATGGTTGGTAAGTTACTTATTCTTTAAATTTAAGTGTATTTTAAAAAAATTGTATTCAAAACCTTTTGTTTGCATTTAGAAATTACAAATGAAAATCCATGCCCTCAATTGTGTACAAACATAGTGTACTGTTACTGAGTTGTCTTGTACTCAATTGTGTACATGTATGCAATTGTTACCATCATTGTAAATAACCGGACTATTGAGTAGAGAGCCGTTTTACAGATAGCAATACAAATGAGCAGACAACGTTTTCAAACAGAAAAAGAGTTGGAAGGCTTTATTCAAAATTATATCTCAGATATAGAGTTACCAGATTCATCGGACTCTGATACTGAAAATGATATTGTGGTTCAAAAAAATGCATTTCCTTAGCCCAATCTGACAGATTGCGTTATTGCTTTAAACGCTGATGATGATAATCGTGATGGTAAGATGATATTATTGAAGAGCCACTGAACTTAGAAAATAATAATATAGAATATGTGGATGAGCTTAAAACTTACAGCATTACCCAAAAAAGCGACATTGCTTTTCGTAGAAGGGAGTTTCAACCAAACTTTTCTGTTCTAACTGAAACTGTATTTAAATTACTGGGATCGAAAGATTTCATCGATAAATCTCCTTTTCAATACTTTTCGGCGTATTTTCCCAATGAATTGTTTAAAAAAATGGCTACATATACGAATATTTATGCTATGCAGCTTAATAACTACAGAGGATCCTAGAACGATTTTATCAGCTGAAACAAACATTTCACGTTGTAATTGAAATGTTTGTTACGTTACGTTGACAAAACCTAACGACTGCAATGATAAATTTGTTAAAATCCGTCCAATTATCAACAGCGTTTTGAAAAGATGTCGAGAAATGGCGGTAGAAGAGATTGTGGCTGTAGATGAACAAAAATTTCTTTTTGTGGTCATCTCAGTGTGAAACAATATATTAAAGGAAAGCCAAGCCCATGGGGCATAAAAGTGTACATATTATGTGGTAAGAGTGGATATCCATATGATTTTTTCTTGTACCAAAGCAAAAACTCAGAGCCTTCAGCCTCCGATGTAGCTCGTTTTGGATTTGGGGCTGCAGTTGTCCTGCACCTCGCAAAAATGATAACGCTCTTCTGCGATAACTTCTTCAGTACCTTTAATCTTTTTGAAATTCTTCTTGATAAGGGTATAAAAGCTGCAGGTAAACTTTATCTTTGTAACTGATACAACTGTACAACAGAAACAATTCGAATTAACCGATTCTTATTGAATCCCAACATTTTTGTCAGACGCAGCACTAAAAAAGAATGGCGGAGGCGCTTCCGACCAATTGGTGAGCCGAGACGGTTATGGCAAGTCTGTACATTTGGCTTCCAATTTTGTTGGAAATGTTGAAGAAAAAGTTTTTCGACGATTTGACAAAAAAGCAAAACTACATATAAACATACCACAACCAGAAATAGTCAGTTTATATAATAATGAAATGGGTGGTGTTGATCTGTTAGATCAGTTTATTTCATATATCGGATATTTATCAAATCAAAGAAATGGACCCTTACAGTTGCATTTCATTTCATCGACATGGCTGTATGCGCGAGTTGGATTGAATACCGCAACGAGAATTGGCCAGAAAAGGACGTAATGGCATTACTAAAATTTCGAGCCTTAACCGAATCGGGCAATCCTGAAAATGCAAAGAGGGGTAGGCCTTCTCTGAACAAAGAAGAACCGGTATCAAAACTTCATCGTCCTGAAATTCGACCAATACGGGAAGTACAATATGACGGTATCGATCACATTCCAAATCATGATGACATCAAGGAAGCCGTAAGATGTGAAAACACAAACTGTAAAGGAAGATCGAGAATTATGTGCATTGAATGTAAGGTGCATTTATGACTACAAAAGGAACGCAAATGTTTGCAGACTTTCATACAAAATAAAAGAATCTCTGCTCAAATTATGTTAATTAAAATAAAATAAAAATAATTTTAATTTTAAAAAAAATAAAGAAAAAGTTAAACTGAAGAATAAAGAACAAAATATGAAATTTTAAAATTGTTCTGCTGCATTTGACTTAGTTTGGCCACAATTGTGTGCATCGTCCCGTGTCATCCTTTGTAGGATTTTTTTAGTTTTAATTCATTGGTTGCTTTATTTTAAGGTTATTAAACACAGGAATTGTGACAAATATTTTTTTTCTGTGCTAGGAAAAATTTAAGATTCAAAGGGTTAATTGGTTTTTGAAGAATCTACGATGTCGTTTCCGCCTAGGTCGCCTATGCCTTCGTATATGAATTCTCTGCAGCCACCACATCTAACCTATCTTCAAGGCTATATGGATTATGCAAGGACTTCAAACTTAAGTTAACCGAAACACAAACTATAAAAATCAAAATAGATAAGAATTCAGATAAAAACTCTGACAACTGAATGAAATAGAAGTATGTATACATAAAAAAAAAATAATTACTTTCATTCAAATGAACAATTCAAACTTTTTACTCTTAAAGTAAATTTGCTCGAAACAAAGAAAAAGGAAAACGTTAGCATAAAATATAAAAAAAGTAATTATTATTATATAAAAAGAAATTGAATTTTTTGCACATTTAATAAATTTATAACCAAGATTTTGTTTGTTGTAAAAGTGTAGAGTTCACCGTGGATAAAAAAATAAAAAACAAAATCAAACAAAACGTACTAGCTAAAAAAAAAAACCCCATATAGTAAAATATAATAGATATTATTGAAAATATTTGTATTCACACAAGCAATTTAATTGAAAACTGAAATAAAAGAAACCATGTCAAATTAAAACATATACAAATAAATATTGAAATGTTCTTTAAATATATGTATATGTTAAGTATTTCGCAGCAATGATGTAGAGCAGCGAAATCTTAATGTTAAAGCAAACTTATTTAGTTATAAATGTAGTTGTTGAGTTAAGATTGCATTATTTCAACATTGAATTTTATTTAACTTTTATTATTTATATAATTATTATTTCTATTTAATATATATTTATAAATATTTATGGTATATGTTAATCTTTGTAAGAGAACACAAAATATGAAATTGTTGAAATAATTACTTAATTAACACAAAAACAAATAAAATTAAATGGATTATAAATTTTAAAATGTACAACTAAAGTTCCAAATATTTGGTCGGGGGAAGAATGGTTGCTCTAGGGAGAATCAATATTTTTTTTTTGTGTGCCCCAAATCCTCCAGGGTGGGTGGGAAGAGCGTGGGCAGGGTCCTTACACCTGGACTCTCGAGTGTGGTTGATGGTTGAGTGAGACGGGGCTCCCAATCTTTTCCGTTTGTTTTTTCTTAATTACAAGTTTCCTTATTTTCATTTCCGATCCGGAATTTTTTTTTTTTGTTGTGTTTTGAATCCTCGGCGCAACGTTTATGCACGTGATTCATTTGTACAGCGAGGGTACATGTGGATGGCCACAACGAACCCCCCACATCTGCTTCACTAGACGGCCTCACCGCTCTGCATTTCCAGACGCAAACGTTTGAAAATAGTTTTTGTTGTTATATTTCCGCTTCTGGTCGTGACTCTTTTTCGCGCTCCGTTACAAGTCTTGCTCAAACTGTGTATTGAAATGGATCGCTGAACATGTTTCCAATCCGTGTAACCAGTGCACCATATACCTTTCTTCGTATCTTCATTTCCAAATAGCCAGCAATAATGGCAATAAGCATGTTGTAGAATCGGTGGGTATGATAACCAAGGGCTAAGATCATTTTATTCGAAGGGCTTCTGCGTACGTTTATAATAATACTGCGAGTTGAAATGCCGCCCATTTTCTGTGAGTTTGAATTTGCCATTGGGCATATCAGCTTCCGTAGGTTGACAAGGGCCAGCAAGTAAAAGCATTATTTTCTGATCTTCGCTTAAAATCTGATTTTTATAAATTCCTTTGTCATTGTGGAATTTCAAAACTATTGGCGGTGCATTCGCAGAAAATAATAATTCAGATTCGGACATTGGTTCTTTATCAGTGAGTGCGAAGTTATCTTTTTGTTCATTACTAAAAAACGATTGGTCATTAACACTTCTGTCTACGGAGGATTTTTCTCGACTAACACTAGTCTCAGGTCCAGTTTTTATTGGTTCATTGTATCTGCTCTGCATTAAATTAATAAAGCAGTAAAAAAATAAAATTAAAATACAGTTATCTGACTTAGTACTGAATTTCTGATCATACTAAGTCATAGAGGCTTTATGAAAATGTTTGAATCGTTTTTGTAGAAATTGAAACAAAAATTCTGCATTCCAATTCTACTCCAATGTTCGTACTTATGTAAACTTATATATTAAATGAAGTAACATTTTTGAAGATTTCACAGCTGTACATTAATGGTAAATATGAAATATTTCAAATATAAATATGAAATATTTAATAAACATTTCGAAATAAGGACCAAAAATTTGTGTGAGCAGAATTTCTACTATACCTTCATCATAATAAATTTTTGGGTGGAATAGCGGTGATTTTGTAGATAATGCTTCATCGTTTGATTCGGTATGTCTTTTGGTGGATGAACTGGCGGATAGGGATTCTTGTTCTGCTGGAAGAAATCCGGTTTCCATCATCGTCGTTTTGAACTTCAACTGATGATGACTTTGGTGGTGAAGTTAGAAAGAATTTGCTGACTTCAGTCTGCTAAGGTTCAATTCCAGCATTTTCCAATTTTCTTTTTTCTCTAATATTTCTCTTTTCAAATCCACTCTTTTCTCTTGTTTTTTCCATGTCATCTAAAACCATTAATAGACAATTTTTGAAATATAAAGGAACAACTGTTTGCAGTGACAAAATATTTCACCGAGGCTACCGAGGCGAGGAAAAGTGAGGGTTAGGGGTAGAGGTATTGATTTTTGAAAAAAAAAATCGGTTTTTATACAAGTTGATTTTTTCAGAAGAATCGTTTTGGACATTAATTTTTTTGAAGAAAAAAATCGATTAAATCGAAAATCGATACTTTCATAAAAAAATTTATTTCAAGCGATAATTCATGCTATTAAAAAAATGATTTTTTTAAAGGTATAATTTTCGTTGTCAGAAGAAATAATATTATAAGTATTTCATTTTTCATTTTAACCATATACAATATAACACATTAATCATAAATAATATATAAAAAAAACTAAAATAACAACTATATACGATATTGAATACTTGCTTCTATATGTGACTTGTAATTGAGAAAGGAGGTTAAGTCGCATGCCGTTAGAACTATTTTGTAGATACAATAAAAATAGCCTTCAAAGAAAATGATTGTTAACCTCCTTTCTTGAATCCAAGTCACAATTTTTGAAGCGAAGCTTTTTACTCCACGTTCTGTGATTTGCTTAGAGTGAAATCTGAGAAATTTTTTGACAGATTTTTCCTTGGAAATTTGATGGTTTCTTTGTTGCTAGCGCCTATTACAACAAGAAAATTTAATACTTTTATATTAAATACTAATCATATTTTTTGGCCCGCCAGTGGGGATCGAACCCGCGCCCTCTTAAATGAGAGTCCAATACGCTAACTACCAGGCCACAAAGACTTCTCAGAAACAGTTGTTAATTCAATATTAATTATAACAGAAGCTATGCTGCAGTATCTTGCGTCACCATCTATCAATAGATAGAGGATTGTGTATTTGCTATGCTACAACTAACAAAAATTTGCTTTTATTTGCCACAAGGTGTCTCCAGCATCGGTGTGTTTGTATTATGAATGCGTTTGTGGTGTTGTTGGCACGAAGAAAATTAGCAATGCCCACAAGTGCGTTGACAAGTGCGTTTTTAAGTGTCCAAAAAATAGATGATATCAATAAATATAGAATTAACAAACGCATCCATGACATCGGCAAGGTATCTAAAATGTTTGTTAAACTTTGTTTAACTGACTGCATAAAATAGTGATGTTTTATTTCAAAATCAGCGATTGTATGTATTGAAGTGCGAGAAAGACGCATAGAACGGAAACCGGTTGAGAGCGTTGAGAGGAAGAAGATTGCGAATAGAACGTCTACCGTGTTCTCTTAAGGTCTTGGAACAGTATTGTTACTAACAAAAATGGACATTTCACAAGAATTCAATATTTTCTTCGCTTAAAAAAAAACGTCAGCTCTGGGGAATAAAAAAAAATCGGATATCTCTTCATAATAATTTTCTTCAAAAACAAAACTGGAATTACGAATTTTTTGCTTTCTACAATTACATATTTTTCATGGTTTTTATTTTTTATTCTAAAATGCATCATGATGGACGCACAGATCATTATGACAGAAAACTTTTAAGCAAAATATACAGTAGAATCAGATCTACCATGGAAAAATATAAATTACTAGGTTATGTTATAGTAAGCAAAATTCTCACACGGAGCAATATTTAATACACATACCTAGAGTATCTGGAATCAGGGTTTTTTATCGAATAAGTTCACATTGCAAACCACTGCGCGGCACTTGTCCATAAACACTGGATAAATGATTAACGAACTCGATTGACACGGAACTCGACAGAACTCGTAGAAATTACTCATCAAGTACAGTAACTATGTTCGCGCATGCTCGGTGAATTCTCATTATTGGGTGCGGCAATTCCAACTTTCGAAAGTGATGGTCAGTTGACTGTCAACTGAATTTAGATGCGCGGGGTCCCTTTAGAACGTTTTTGATAAGTCAGAAATATTCGACAAACTTTAAGAAAATCTTAGACGTTTTAAATAACTAAGTGATCACAAAAGTTATATGATTTTATATATAATTTACGATAGTTATCAAGCATTGCAATTATTCTGATAACAGGGGGCCCTTGAATGAAAACTGAACTTGTGCTGTCCACAAAGGACTCACCGAAACATTTTTTCAACAAAAAAAATAAATCGAAGATGTAACTTTCAGCAAGAGGGGCCCTGAAAGCCTTTCGCCGGGGGCCGAGTGGGCAAGCGCGCTTTTGCCCACCTGTTAAATCCACCACTGCTGCAAGTACACCAAAGTTGATTTCGATGCAGTCATTGAAATGACTTATAAAATAATTAGAAAAAGTCCTTATATATTTATCCAATAAATATATCAATACATAAAATTTTGTATATTGATAAATTTATCAATACATATAATTGATCCTTGTTCGCCAAATTATTGCCTCATGTTTTCATCCTGCATTTCATAAAAGAAATTTAGTCGATAACAAATCAAATAAATTATTTTTTTTTAATAATGCAGGACTTTAGAATTTTTAATGGAGTTTTGGAAAACTTAGCCCTTTCGACCCCAACTTTTTTCCTATGGAACGAACATTCCTATTTTACTTTTAAACATGTTGTATTTGTTCAACAAGAGTATTGGCAAAATTTCAAGTTGCCACGCCCATCCGTATGGGCGCTAGAATGAGTTACTTTTACTATGAAACTTTTTTGTAAACTAAACTTATAAAAGTGCAACTTATGAAAATATTTCATTTAATCTTTGCTGAAAAGTATTTCATTAAAACATTTATGAAATTTATTATTATTATTAAAAAAGAAATTAAATATTAATTACGTCTTTATAAATTTACAAGCATATTTTCGAAGACACAGCTGCAGTCTTTTGAAAATAACTGTCACAAATGGGTTCTTATTTGGTTACACTTCATGTAGACATATGTACTTTCCGTTATCATTACGGTCTAGCAATCAAAAACAAAAATAACGCCGATCGTATGCCGACAAACAAGCTCTCTGGCAACTTTGGGGTCGAAAGGGTTAAAGAAAGTTATGAATTTTTAAGAAATGCAGAAATTGCTCTAATAATTAAAGATAATTAGAAGAAATTTGTTGGAAAGTTTAAACTAAATCAAACAGCGATTTTTATTAAAAAATAAAACGTGCCTAAGCCGTAAGTAAAATGGCGATTTATATTAAATAAATTTGTGCTAAAGAAATTATTATCGAGTGTATCATAAAACAGTAAACCTGGAAATGTCAAATGTAAGCTATTAAAAAAAATTATTACAAAACAAAGAAAAGCTTAACATGCTTGTTGTTAAGTAGGGGACTAAAGAAGTCTTTAAGTGGCTTGTGCTACCAATTTTTCATCGCCCGGTTAGCTCAATATAAGTGCATAAGTGCTCTAACTTCACGATCGGAGAGTTCTGGTTTCGAAACCCACTCGGAATGTTTGCATTCATTCTGATAAAGCTATATTGAAATTTTGACAACTTAAGGAGATAGTGGGCGTGTACTTTTTTTTAAATATACACATATATTTCAGATTCTTGAGCGAGATTTTTTAATAAAACTTCAATACGAAAGATGTTATTGTGTTTTCAATTTTTGTGTTGTATGGGAGGAGATATAGGTTGTAGGCGGATTTGCAAAATTTTTCGTAAGTGATCCATTTCAACTTATACACCAAATTTTATTGGTATACGACTTCTCCATCTTAGTGCTATGCAAATATCGTATAAAAGGTATGGAAAGTGGACGTGGCAAATTTTTTTTTATCTAAATATAAATTTCAGATTCTTGAGGGATTTATTTTGATATAATTTCAATACAAAAAAAAAAATAACGCTTTAAAATTTTGTGTTATATTGGAGGTAGGCATGGTTGTGGGAGGACTAAATTTTTTTTTTATAACTTTGAATAGAGGTTATGTACCACATTTCATTGATCAGTGATGACTCACAATTAAATCATCTCATATAACGCACAGTGATGCGATTGGTACAAGTTAGACGGAAAATATTATATTGTTGATTTTTTTGGTAGTTTTCTATGTTTAAGGTATAGGAAAGTACAAAAATTGCTAAACTAATTGGGTGGTTAAATTTTAAGGGCCGATGTTGAATGTTAACCACACCTAAGCGTGAAGTTTTTTCTGCATTTCATTTGACATTTCTCAATTTCAGACTAACTCAATTTGAACCATGGAAAGATACACAATCGAGCAACGCGTTAAAGTTATTCAGGCTTATTATGAAAATGGGCGTTCAAATCAAAATGCATATCGTGCACATCGTGATTTTTTCGGTCAATTTAATCGCCCAAATGTGCGTACAATCGGAAAAACCGTGCAAAAGTTTGAGCAAACTGGGTCTGTAGGAGATGTGAAAACACTAGTGCATGCTCGTACAGCTCGCACTGCAGAAAATATTGCTGCTCGTCGTCGTGCCCAACAATTTCACCTCTCACGCTCGTCGTTTATAAACACTATGCATAAAGACTTGCATTTACACGCTTACAAGGTGCAATTGACACAAGAACTAAAACCTCTTGACCATTTCAAGCGTCGTTAATGGTCATAATGATGGCAAGAATGGATGATCAATTTTCGAAGAAAATCATCTTCAGTGATGAGGCACATTTTCACCTCAGTGGATTCGTTTGGAATGATAATCCAAGAGTGATTGTCGAAAAACCAATGCACCCACAAAGTGTGATTGTTTGGTGCGGTTTATGGCCTGGCGGCATCATCGGACCGTATTTCTTCCAAAATGAGGCCGGTCAGGCAGTAGCTGTGAATGGTGTTCGCTATCGTGAGATGACAACGAACTTTTTATGGCCCGAATTAGAAGATATGGATGTGGACGATATGTGGTTTCAACAGGACGGTGCCACTTGCCACACAGCTAACGAAATAATGGCTCTTTTGCGCGACAAATTCAATGGCCGAGTTATCTCACGTGGTGGCGATGTCAATTGGCCACCAAGATCATGTGATTTGACATCGCTGGACTTCTTTCTTTGGGGTTATTTGAAAGAAAATGTGTACGTCGATAAGCCAGCAACAATTTCAGCAAGAGCTAAAGGATGAGCTAATTCGGCACATTAACGGCATTGAACCTCACTTATGCCTCAGCGTCATCGAAAATTTGGTCCATCGGTTGGAAGTGTGCCGCCGAGGTCGCGGTGGCCATTTGGCCGATATTTTGTTCCATACATAATTGAACCATTCCAATATTATCATAATAAAAACAAATGACAATAGTTTCCTAAATAATTTGTGTTTTATTCAAAATCAACATCGGCCTTTAAAATTTAACAGCCCTTTATTAAGGAAGTACTCCTGGTTGGAAGGCTGTTTTTGGGCCTTTTTTGAAAAACTCTCATTTAAAAACGCAAAAAGTTATTTAAATTCTGTTTTTTATTGTATTAAGAACATATTAAAATAAATAAAAAAATTTTTTTCCTTTGTACGAGGGCTGTTCAAAAAGTTGTCGGCCTTCAAATTTGGTCGTCGAAAAAAAGTTTGCTGCTTGCGGTCCGGATAACTCGACTTCGGATCATCTGAAATGGAAAAAGTAAACTTCGTTAGATTCAGTACAGATGTTATTCTAATCTTTATCTCAATCACAATTTTGTGATTATTTTTTACAAAATCATTGAAAAATGAAAAACCGATTTTAGGTCTTTTTTTTGTAGTTTAGTGTAAAAAAAATTAGTAAAAAACTGTTTTAAAACGTGATTCAGATAGGGCTTAGAATAGTAGCAATTTTGCGTCGATTGCACTTTGTTTCATCAATATCGGTTAAGAAGTACGATCGCAATCTGAGCCGCAAGCTCGAAAAACGTGATTTCGAGATAAACGCGTTTAAGTCTGAAGTTATTTTTATGCATAAAAAAAAAATTGAAATAAAAAATGTGAGCTCGCAGTTTTAGAAATTTGGCAATTTTGCGTCGATTGCACTTGATTTCTCCAAAATCGGTTTAGTAGAACCAGAGAAAAGTGACTTCGAAGTTTAAAAATGTGATTTTAAAAAAACTCAAATCAAATTTTAGGCAAATAAACATTTTTTTTTTTTTGTGAAATACTTCCATATATCTATCTTGAATGCCAGCCCCTAAAGAACTAATTTCTCTTCTTCAAAAAATGAGGACTTAGTGGCTCTTTGTGCTCTTCGGGCAGATATACCTTCTTTTGATGCGGCCAGAGCTCTTTCCTCGAACCTTTTCAAACGTTCATTGAGAAAACTGTATAAAATTCCAGAATGCAATTCTTCGTTTTGTTGTCAACGCTTATGTCTTCGTTTTCATTATTTTTAAATTTTTTTGCCGATATAGTTGTGAATTCGGTGTCCTCATCTCTTTCGTGTTGGTTACCACGAAACTGGCGTTTCAAGGGACAAGTTTTTCGATTGCTACCAGTGTTTCTTTTCTTTTTATTTTTATTACTTTTTCTATCCATTGTCTTTAGCACAAACAAAAATTTTTATCAAAACTGTACTTTTCAAAACTGTATGCGTGCGCGGGTCCGGTTTATAACTCAATTCAAAGTAAACTAAACGCTGCCATCATTCGAATATGTAAGCTCTAAAATGTGTATTAATTTATTTTTAAAATGCGTATACAAACAAGTTGCGGATCAGGGGGCGAACCTTCACATGGCAACGTGTCTGACTGCCTCAACCTGGCATTATCCATGTCGAAGTCGACTCAAACCACCACGTGGTGTTCCCTGGGCAACGACAAACTTCCATCTGTTAGTTTGACGGCAACATTTTTTTTCATCAGCCTCATGAAGCCGTCAAGGACGCTTTCTACGCTAGTCTTGAGGACGTATACGACCACCTTCCGGTCCATGACGTGAAAATAGTCCTAGGTGATTTTAATGCGAAAGTCGTAAGGGAAGGCATCTTTGGCCCCACTGTCGGTCAGTTCAGCCTTCATGAGACCTCGACGAACAACGGTCTAAGACTGATCGACTTCGCCGCGGAGCGAAACATGGTAGTTAGTAGCATCAGATTACAGTACCCCGAGGCTGTTCCCGGATCAAAAAACGCGAAACCAAATTGATCATGTTGTAATCGATGGAAGGCATGCCTCTAGTGTTCTAGATGTGCGTACATTTCGGTGGTCCAACATTGACTCCGACCACTATCTTGTTGCAGCCAAGATCCGCATGCTATTATGCAATGCGAAGAACATACGCACAGGAATGCAACAAAAGCTAGATGTCGCTAAGCTGCAATTACAACGGACTGCCGAAGCCTACTCCGCTCAACTCTCGGTTAAGCTCAACCAACCAACCTCTGACCCGACGACGCCGGCGGACTTTGGGCGCATATATCCCACTCCATGCGCGCTGCACGAATTCTTGAGATCTACGGATCTACGGAGATCTATGGAGAAATACGGATACACAGTGTGTGCTTAGATTGTGGAGACAGCACTTCTCCAATTTACTCACAGGCAACGATTCCACCAATCCCGTCCATGGAGAGCACAGTTCAGTGCC
The DNA here is from genome assembly GCA_914767935.1 of Coremacera marginata. Taxonomy (NCBI): domain Eukaryota; kingdom Metazoa; phylum Arthropoda; class Insecta; order Diptera; family Sciomyzidae; genus Coremacera; species Coremacera marginata. The sequence goes on along the minus strand of OU612047.1, from coordinate 113,991,991 downwards.
ACCAATCAACGATGACGGAGTGGAAGTACCACCAGCTAGCCATGTAGAAGTTCGAGTTGCCATCCAACGACTCAAAAACAATAAAGCAGCGGGTGCTGACGGCCTGTCAGCTGAATTGTTTAAAACCGGCGGCGATGAATTGATAAGGCGCATGCATCAGCTCATCAGCAAAATATGGCTAGAAAAAAGCATGCCCGACGATTGGAACCTCAGTGTACTGTGCCCTATACTTAAGAAAGGAGACCGAAAAATCTGCTCCATCGCATATAAGGTTCTCTCAAGCGTACTGTGTAAAAGATTAAAGCCGATTACAAAAAGACTGATTGGACCTTATCAGTGTGGCTTTCGACCTGCTAAGTCCACCATAGACCAGATTTTCAATATGAAATGTCCTCTCCAAAACCCTCAATACCGAAAGAGGTTTCAGGCAAGGCGATCTACTGTCTTGCGATCTCTTCAACATCATCATGCGGGGGATCGTACGAAAGGCCGGTGTCCTTGTGTACGCTGATGATATTGATATTATCGGCAGAATCAAGATAGATGTTACCACTGCTTTCACCACGCAAAGGAATCAGCCAAAGTCTGTTTGACGATAAATGAGGGTAAAACAAAGAATATGCTGTCTTCAAGCAAGGGAGCACGGCGTCTAGACTCCCACGTTTCATCCGGCAGCTCTAACTTTGAAGCAGTCAAGGAGTTTGTATACCTTGGCACTGCCATAAATAACAACAGCTGAGGCATGGATAGTTTCGCAAACTGACGCAGCTGCTCTGGGGGTGTTCGAGAGAAAAGTTCTTCACAAAATCTTCGGTCCTGTTCGAGTCGGCGATGACTATCGCATCCGAATGAACAACGAGCTGTGTGAGCTCTACGAAGACACTGACGTAGTTCGGCGTATAACTGTGCAGCGACAATGCTGGCTGGGTCATGTCCATCGTATGGACGACAAAGCTCCAGCAAAAAGGGTTGTTGAGGCGAGGGTCGCTGGTCAACGACGACGAGGGAGACCATGCCTCCGATGGATGGACCAGGCCGACGAAGCCCTAACCGCACTTGGTGTATCCGATTGGAGAAGGCGCGCGCAAAGCAGAGGCGCCTGGCGAGAGCTGATGAGGTCGGCCGAAACTCGGACACGGGTTGTTACGGCCATCTCAGTAAGTAAGTAATACAAACAAGTTATTACCTACTAAAGAATGCGTAGAACGAAATTCGGTTTTTGCTTCAAACCGTTGCATTCAAAAAGTTGCCAAATTAAGCAAATCGCATTTTGGAGAAAACATTGCTGGACAAAAAAAGCCCATATCTCCGTAAGTATTTCGAATTTCGAAAAACCCTTTTAGGACGATATTCTCAAATATCCAAGCTATAAAAATATCTAAGCTATTTAAAACTCTAAAATAAAAATTTGCCAACCAGGAATACTTCATTAAAGTATTAAAAAATAACAAACTATCGACGGATTTGGTGCAACATATTTTGGAAAAAAAAGCACACAGCTTACTTTGACAACATAAGAATATTAGACAAAGAGAAGAAGAAAATACACGATACAAGTTGGAAAGTTTAAGAACACAACAAAAAATTGCAACAACAATGAACACTAAGGAAGACAAAGACAACAACAATCAATCATACAACATTACAGAGCAGAATAGAGCTGTAATTCTGCTTGTTAACGTAACAAGGAATTGTTAAGGAACTCTTGTTAATATTATTGTAATATTATATAAATGTTCATGTTCTGAAAATCATTTACAATTTGATAGCTTTAAAAAGCTTAAAAAGTTCACCATGCATGGTGAGAATGTGAAACTCATTGCATTCAAGCGCCAGCTGTTTTTTCGATGAAATTTCATTGTTTATTATATCAGCAAGCAAAATTGAAACTGCAAAGAAGTAATCTTAAGATTGTTTTTATTTGAAATACTTATTTAATTTTTTTTTTTTGAATAGCCAACTAAAGTTCGAGTGAACCATGGAGCTGCTATCTTATATGCAATTTTTGCCGGAAGCATCCCCAACTTTTGGCTGGCAAATGTATAGTAAAGGGTGGTTAAATTTTAAGGGCCGATGTTGATTTTGAATAAAACACATTTTATTTAGGAAATTATTATATGATAATATTGGTATGGTTCAAATATGTATGGAACAAAATATCCACGATCCGATGGTCCAAATTTTCGATGACGCTGAGGCATAAGTGCGGTTCTATGCCGTTAATGTGCCGAATTATCTCATCCTTTAGCTCTTGAATTGTTGCTGGCTTATCGACGTACACCTTTTCTTTCAAATAGCCCCAAAAAAAGAAGTCCAACGGTGTCAAATCACATGATCTTGGCGGACAATTGACATCCCCACCAAGTGAGATAACACGGCCATTGAATTTGTCGCTCAAAAGAGCCATTGTTTCGTTAGCTGTGTGGCAAGTGGCACCGTCCTGTTGAAACCAAATATCGTCCACATCCATATCTTCTAATTTGGGCCATAAAAAGTTCATTATCATCTCACGATAGCGAACACCATTCACAGTAACTGCCTGACCGGCCTCATTTTGGCCCATAAACCGCACCAAACAGTCACTCTTTGTGGGTGCATTTGTTTTTCGACAATCACTCTTCGATTATCATTCGCCCAAATGCGGCAATTCTGCTTATTGACGAATTCACTGAGGTGAAAATGTGCCTCATCACTGAATATGATTTTCTTCGAAAATTGATTATCCACTGTTGCCATTTCTTGCCACCATTCTGACCATTGACGACGCTTGAAATGGTCTAGAGGCTTTAGTTCTTGAGTAAATTGCACCTTGTAAGCGTGTAAAGGCAAGTCTTTATGCATAAAGTTCATCAACGACGAGCGTCAGAGGTAAAATTGTTGGGCACGACGATGAGTTGAGGTGGACGGCTCTTCAGCCACACTATCGAGAACAGCAGCAATATTTTATGCAGTACGAGCTGTACGAGCATGCACTGGTGTTTTCACATTTCCTACAGACCCAGTTTGCTCAAACTTTTGCACGGTTTTTCCGATTGTACGCACATTTGGACGATTAAATTGACCGAAAAAATCACGATGTGCACGATATGCATTTTGATTTGAACGCCCATTTTCATAATAAGCCTGAATAACTTTAACGCGTTGCTCGATTGTGTATCTTTCCATGGTTCAAATTGAGTTAGTCTGAAACTGAGAAATGTCAAATGAAATTCAGAAAAAAACTTGACGTTTAGGTGTGGTTCACATTAAACATCGGCCCTTAAAATTTAACCACCCTTCATTATACATATCTGGATATTTTATTTGGTTATTTAACTGTGTTTAGAGTTGGACAGATAAATAAAAAATTGATCAAGAGAAAGATAGAATGAATAAATCATTTTTATTTAGAAGCCATTTCAAATAGCGCCGTCGTTCAATTTTTTCTTTCGTTGTTCTTCATTATCAACCAGGTTCAGATATTTTCACTCATGAAGTAAAAATTTCCAACAAAAATGAAATGTAGAACGTGTGCTTAGTGCACTTTCAACCGTATTAACCAAGTTGAGAGGCTAGCAAAAATCCTCTACCTGACCCTCTGCGTGGGTGCCGGCTGAAATAACTGCTACAGTGTCTCAATCCGAAACGGCGGTTAGCCAAGGGGAGGATGTATCCACAGTGCTCTGACTCTCAATAGTTCTAGTGCTGTTGGTGCGTGTCCTTCCCATCGGTTTGAGGTATGGGCTGAATCAAGGTGTTATGCGATCCGTGCCGAGGATTTACTAGGCTGGAGGCCCATCAAGAATAGTCTAGTCGCTCACGGAGCGTATCGGATACCAGGCGCCCTCCGATACTATTTAGCTTTACCCGCAACCAGGGACCTCTGTGGGGGTGTACCTTCCATTGTTCTACACTCGTGGGAATCAAATGGAAACAAACAAACAAAAAATACAAAAACAAAAAACCATAAAAAACGAAGAGTTCGGTACTCATAAAAAACCGGAAGGGAACTCTATTCCCGTATTCGCCCGATTGGTGGAACAAGCTAAAGCTGCAAGCTGCGGCGCTTTCTCGGTGGGTGAGTTAATCCCGCCTGAAGCCACACCAACACCAAGGACTGCAGAGCCGGTCATTAAAACAGCCGCTAAGGCATTGGGGGAGGACCTTGGCCCGAGCACTTCGGCAAAAGCCACGGCTAGATTAAATTCGGGCCGTGGAACGTCGGAAGCGAAGGCCGGGAACAAACTCGGACCTGGTATGGTTGTTGATCGGCCCTCAGGCACGCTCGGCAAGAGCAAGCTCTACCGTACGTCGAAACTGGCATGGTACGAAAGGTGTGCCAAAGCAAAACTGCAAAAGAGCAAGAACAAGGAAGCGGGAACCCCCCGAAGAGCGCTCCCCATAAGGGTGAACTTGCCAACAGAAGGCAAAGATCTTCGGAGGAGAAACCTGCTGCAAAAAGGCCGAAAACGCACAGTCGTTTCACTGAAGCTAGGTCGTTCAGTGAAGTGGTCAAGGGGAAAGGAAGGGTGCTGGCCGTCATTAACAATGGGATAGTGGACGGGACACTCCCCCGGGACAAATCGAGGTGGGTAGAAGTCGCACTAGTCGATGCCTTCTTCCAGGTCCTGGAGGAGCACCCTGGTCCTAACCCCCACTGTCACGATGCCGGCTGGTACAATTTTGGCCACATAAAGCTTATAGCTTGCGATGACGACAGGTCGGCTGATTTTTATAAAGCAGCCATCACCAAAGTCGGTGAGGTTTGGCCTGGGGCTAAGCTGCGAGCGATAGAAAAAAGCGAAATACCGCAGCGTCCCAGGGTTTGGGTCTAGATTCCCAGCAGGCCCAATGATCCGGAAGCGATTCTTCGCATGTTCCGGACATGTTATCCAGACATGCCCACAGAAGGGTGGGCTATCGGCAAGCTGGAGGAGCCTGTGAAATCCTCAAGGCAGGTACTTCTGCTGCTTAACGCCGAGTCGCTGAAGCCGTTGGAGGAGAAGAAGGGAGTCCTCTGGTTTGCTCTCTCCAAGGTCCTCCTGAAGGTGTACAACAGGGACAGGAAGTCCGTACTGTGTTCTTCAACCAAAGCTTCGCCAAGCCAGGTGGAAGCAGAGGTTGCTGAGCCCCCTTGTTGCACACTGGATGGTGATCTGGAAGAGACCATGCCGGTGGACTCGGTTGACCTCACCTGGGTGTCTGGCCTCTACTGTGAGGATGCTCTTCTTTCGGAGGAGCCACAAATCTGGAGTGGATGAAGGTGCTCCAGATTAACCTTCACCACTCAAAACTCGCCTCGGCGAATCTATAAGTCCACCTTTATTAAGGTGGATTTGATGAAGTCCTCATCCAGGAACCCTGGGTATGTGGTGGCAGAATCGGCGGCTTGAGGACGAAGGGGTATAAGATGTTGGTAGCTAACAAAACAATATTAATTTATTTTTATTTTCTAGATACTGCGACAGAGATCTGGTTGCAGCCAGTCTAGAGCTTGATAGAAATACCTATTGGCTGGCTGCAGCCTACTTCTTGCATGATGAAAGCCCGCCTCCATAGAACTTCTGGAAGATATTGGACGACGCTGGCGGTATATGTCAAGGGTTCATTGTCTCGGCTGACGCCAATGCGCACAACTCCGTGTAGGGAAGCACAAACACGACCGAAAGGGGTGAGTTCTTTTTTGAGTATTTATTTAGTACAAACCTTTTTATATGTAATAGGTGTGAAGACCCAACATTTGTCATTAAAGTCTTAGATATTACTTTAGCCTCAGGCTTGATATTCGACAATTGGTGAGTGGAAGGTGTCTGAAGAACACTCTTATTCCGACCATCACTATATTGAGTATACCTTTCTTAACACGTCTCCTAAACCAATCTCCTCTATCAACTTTAGCAGATCGGACTGGGGACTCTACAGAAGGGCTTTGGCAAAATCTTTGCCATCAGGTCCGATTGAAAAACCAAAATCATCTATGGATTTAGAAAATCAAGCCGATGTCTTAAACACAGCAATGAATCGCTCACTGGTGTCCTCCTGCCCGAAAAGGGCACTGAAGGGGAAGCTTAAACCAAAATGGTGGTCTTCTGAACAAAATGGCCTAAGAACTAACTGCAGGTAGCTCTTCAACGCAGCAAAATGCTCGAGAGCGGGACATGATTGGGCTGCCTACAAGGTAGCCCTTAAAATATTCAAAACTTAAACAAGGAAATCTAAAAGACCCTCTTGGAAACAATTCTGTGAAGGAATTGAAGATTTTTCAGAGGCATCCAGGTTGCGGAAAATTCTTGCTACCACACCATGCACACCCGGCTACCTCAATCTCTTAACCTTCTTTTAGACATGCACTTCCCTGGTAGCGGCGCGCCCTTGTGTGCACCCCTGCCTCACCTTAGCTGTTTCCAGCATGACGTCGAAGGCATCGTCTCTGATAGAAAGTTTAAATGGGCGGTAAACAGCTTCAAACCCTATAAATCTCCGGGACCTGACGGCATTCACCCTATTGAATTACAAGAGGCTATGCATACAATAATACCTTGGCTTCGTATAATTTTTAATGGCTGCATAAGTCTATCATATATTCCCACAGCTTGGAAAAAGGCAAGGATGGTCTTTATACTCAAGGCAGGGAAGACATCACATACCACCCCTAAATACTTTAGGCCCATTAGCCTAACATCTTTTATATTAAAGACGTTAGAACGCCTCTTAGATCTGTATCTCCGCAGTAACATTGATTCTGCACTACTATCGGCTTCACAGCATGCCTACAACAAAGGAAGATCCGTGAAAACGGCGCTACATACGCTGGTCGGGACCATAGAAAAATTATTCTTAAATAAGGAGTTTACTTTGGTTTCCTTCTTAGATATAGAAGGAGCTTTTAATAACGTAACACCACAAGCAATACGACTGGGCGTGAATAAGATCATTACAGAGCTTATAGACAAGCTACTTTACAGAAGAATAGTTCTATCGGACCTGGGTGCATACAGCACCATTAGATCTGTCTTAAGAGGTACGCCTCAAGGAGGTGTTCTCTCTCCACTCCTTTGGAATTTGGTAGTAAATGACGTACTGCTATCTCTGGAGAGAGATGGGCTTGTAGTGGCAGCCTACCCCGATGACCTAGCAATCGCAGTCAGAGGCAAGTTTCCTACTATCTATGAGGCATTATGCAAAGAGCCCTTTGCAGACTTGAGCAATGGGCCAAGCCCTGTGGTCTTGGAGTTAATCCGGCTAAACCAGAGCTAGTCCTATTTGCCAGGAAATATAAAATTCCGTCCTTAACTAATCATACCAAATGGGTCCAATCATAATAAATGGGTCTGTTTTGTACCTTGCGAATAAAGCAAAGTACCTGGGACTCATACTAGAAAGAAAGCTCAACTGAAAGTTAAACATAGCAGAGCGAACTAAAAAAGCCACTGTGGCACTTTATACTTGTAAAAAAGCCATAGGAACAAGATGGGGGTTTTCACCTCGTATCGTTCACTGGCTGTATACTGGGGTCATAAAACCTAATCTTCTATATGGAGTAGTAATATGGTGGCCGTCAATAGACAAGGTGCAGAGCTGGTGTACAACTCCAAAAAGTGCAGAGAATGGCGTCTATATGCATCAGTGGTGCTCTGAGAACAACACCAACTGCAGCCCTAGAGACCATACTTCATCTTTTACCACTAGACTTGGTTGCCAAACAGACAGCAGCCTGTTCGGCGAAAAGACTTAGAGAACTGGGAGTATGGAAAAGTATGACAACGGGTCACTCATCCATAACAACTTCAACTTCATTCCATCAAGAACTGATTACTGCAAGCCCTCGCTTTCCTTCGAAAGAAGGTATGGTACGCTTGGCCGTGCATAGCAACAAATATGTCAGTGCATTAATTCACGACCGCCAATTTTTTCCAACACGAGTAAGTTGTGTGTGCACAATTTTTTTCATTTTTGTCTTCACGAGGGAATGAATTATCCTACACGAACATTGTGAAGCTAACACAAGTTCGATACGCAGCCACAGTGAACCGTTGCGATCGATCACTGTTTGTGTACGTGCAGCGCAATAAAATATTAAAATGAAGAACTCATGAAAAATAGTCAGCAGCACGCCAACTCGGTTGCACACAACACATGAAATAAAAATAAAATTCTGTGTTGTGTGCTGCATGTAAGTGATTGTGAGTGAAGATGAGTAAATTTTCTGAACCCTGTTATCAACACTTAAAATAAGTAAAAATCCTTCCATTTTTGACAGTCTTATTTATTTTAATTCAATATTCAATTTATATTATTTTTATTATTTTCACAACAATTCTCTAGGTAAACACATAAAGGTGGTTACGTTGTCGTTGTTAAGATACTTTTTGAAATTATCAATATTGTAAAGAAAAGAGCTTTTGAATTTGCACCAGAATACGGAAATATTTTGTTAATGTTGTGAGCTTTGTTAAGCTGGTAGAATAGGGCTGTTAGTCTAGTCTGTTATATTTTTCTATGGATTTAAATTGATTTTACTGTATTTTTTTATTGTTATATTTACTTATTTTACAATTTATGTTCGTGAAGATTTTTACAATTTAATGATTTACGTAATTAATTAATGTTTTGTATTGTCGGGCCGTTGCAATAGTTTTTAAATGTAAATTCAAAAAAACTAAAGTGAGTTGATTAGAAAAATATCATGTGAAGTTTGTTGTTTATATATAAACAATTTTCTTATTCAAGATTCAAGAAACCCTGAAGAAGGTGGATAATAACCACCGAAATGTCGGAAAAAACGAAAAAGAGTTTTTTATTTGCATCCAAACTAAGACCAAAAAAGCCAGCTTTATTCCATTTCAATTGAAAATAAAAATTGGTCAAACTAATATCAAAACAAAAATTACTAATAAGTACAAAAGTTCAATATATTAAAAATATTTCTTTGATCCTTTGCGGGGAATCGAACTCGTACCGCGGCTATTGGAAGTTTAACACACTAAGGTGGAATATGTTTCTAATTCCATAACTCAAGAACGAAACATATGATTTGGTTGGTGATTTTTTTGTTGTGTTCTTTTTGGCTATCCCATTCTACATATGCTTAATAAATTTTGCATTACACCCCCTTTCACCGTCCACAAATCAATAAAATTTATATATTTCAGACAATTTTGGTCGTATAAGACTAAAATGAGGTCAGAGGTCTTTTGCCGCCCAGAAATATCAATGAAAATGCTATATTCCATATATTGTCGTATTATAAGGGTGGTTAAATTTTAAGGGCTGATTTTGAATAAAACACAAATTATTTAGGAAACTATTGTCATTTCTTTTTATTATGATAATATTGGTATGGTTCAATTATGTATGGAACAAAATATCGGCCAAGTGGCCGTCGCGACCTCGGCAGCACACCTCCATCCGATGGTTCAAATTGTCTATGACGCTGAGGCATAAGTGAGGTTCTATGCCGTTAATGTGCCGAACTATCTCAATCTTTAGCTCTTGAATTGTTGCGGGCTTATCGACGTACACCTTTTCTTTCAAATAACCCCAAAGAAAGAAGTCCAACGGTGTCAAATCACATGAACTTGGTGGCCAATTGACATCGCCACCACGTAAGATAACACTGCCATTGAATTTGTGATAGCGAACACCATTCACATTCACGACGAGTTGAGGTGGATGGCTCTTCAGCCACACTATCGCGAACAGCAGCAATATTTTCTGCATTACGAGCTGTACGAACATGCACTGGTGGTTTCACATCTCCTACAGATTCGGTTTGATCAAATTTTTGCACGATTTTTCCGATTGTTAGCACATTGAACGATTAAATTGACCGAAAAAATCACGAAGTGCACGATATGCATTTTGATTTGAACGCCCATTTTCATAATAAGCCTGAATCACTTTAACGCGTTGCTCGATTGTGTATCTTTCCATGGTTCAAATTGAGTTAGTCTGAAATTGAGAAATGTCAAATGAAATGCAGACAAAACTTGACGTTTAGGTGTGGTTTACATTCAACATCGGCCCTTAAAATTTAACCACCCGATACATTGATTTTGTAATACAGTTGTATGGTTACACCTTGTAGACTTGGTTTTTTATCTAGAGACCTGAAATACTTTTCTGGAAGAACTTTTTACGATGATAAAAAGTCGAATTTTTGAGATACAGGGTAATATGCATTTTTTAGACTTTGATCCAGTTTTTATACTCTGGAAACTAAACTGTTTCATATAAAACAATCATTTGTATGTCATCTATCAGATAATTAAATAAGATATTCAATACAGAACAATTGACAATTTCGTCATTCACCGTCCGCTGCTGTAATCATCAACCGTACTGGCGCAGCGCGTAGACGGGATTCTAGGAAAAGGATTGCCAGCTGCAGTAGCACAACGCACAAGGTAAGACTTAGAATAGAATCGTCTGCCTCAATGGCACAACGCATGTGTAAGACTTAGGATAGAATCGTCAGCCTCAATGGCATAACACTCAGGAGGAAGGTTTATTAGGAGGAAGGTTTATAGGATCTAATTATTTGTAGAAGACTTACCCGTGTGCCTGCTACTGCAAGACTGAATCTTAATTTGAAACTCGTTGTGTAAGTCACCCTAGCTTGACTGCACAGCAATGGTGGTGTGAGCTTATGCTTCAGCTGTTTTGTTGTTCTTGAGATATCGCTGTTCACCTCGGCCTATTGTTGGCAACCGGGTGAAATTAATTAAGGTGTGTGTTACATGTTTGCTTACTCAACAGAGTGCTGTTTCAGTATTTAACTACCCGCGTCATAGTTGCTGGTGATGTATTATGAGGTATTCCGATAACATGTGTATATGATAAATGAAATAAATGTGATGTAAAAATAAAATGATTTAATTCATGGTTGTGTGAGGACCTTTGTTACTGCCAAGGATACTCTCGTCGTATCCAGGGTCCGAAACAATTATTTATCTTCTTCTCCCGACCCCAAGTCAAAACTCAGATCTATGCTTCAATATTGGTCTTTGTTTATTTTGTTTGTTTTCCTCCAATCCTTAACCTATACAGGGTAGCTTATTTTATAGCCTAAGATACGACAATTACTGGAGAATATGCGACCCCAGTTTTTCTGTTTGGTTACTGAGCAACATAAATATTGAGTATTGAAAAAAATGATTATTTACCCGCTGGGAGGTGTTACACTGACAGGGTCACCTGGGTTTAGCGTTCTGTGCGTGGGTTTTTTTTTTACTGATAGGGTTTGTCAGTGGGTTTCGTGCGGGCGGGGGCGGTCACGGCGAACTGTACTACTTTCTGCGCTACAACCAAACAAGCTGCCTACTCATCTACATCCGACAGTTATACTAGGCCCTGATCTCGTGTGTGTTTCGCGTATGTTCGGATGTCGGGGCTGAACGTGGTAGACACCACTTCTTCCAGCCGCGACGATCCGCTGGGGGCCCATTGTGGCAATAACACGTAAAAGACGTGTCTGGTGGATGTCGGACCCGGACGTGGTAGTACCACATCTTCCGGCCCCGACAATCCCTCACACGTATTTGCACATCTTGTATCACTTGTCAGACACGATTCTAGCAACTTCCCTACACAAATCTTAACGGAATTCGCGGCCGAGTGTCGAGGCAGAACGTGGTAGAACCACATATTCCTGCTCCGACGACTCCGAATCAGTGTCTACTTGCTTCGCCCGATTGTACACACGCGATATCCGAAGGATGTCGAAGCTGAACGTGGTAGAGACCACTTCTTCCAGCCCCGACGATCCTGTACATTTTCATTCACTTCTCACGAATTTATTGCACACACTCTTCCAGTCGACCTACCCTCCGGACCGCCGCTACCCGCACTCCACCACTGATGTCTCCTCTTAGTGGCCCAACATCATATGGGCGACGATGACCGTGTCACCTTGAATTACCCTTCTCTGACCGCTGTCACTGTCACACCACCACTGCCTCTAAATAGTAAATTTAATATTGAGATTAAAAGGGCCTTAAGCAAAATACTTAAAATAACTTATTGTCTTAAACACAGCAATGAATCGCTCACTGGTGTCCTCCTGCCCGAAAAGGGCACTGAAGGGGAAGCTTAAACCAAAATGGTGGTCTTCTGAACAAAATGGCCTAAGAACTAACTGCAGGTAGCTCTTCAACGCAGCAAAATGCTCGAGAGCGGGACATGATTGGGCTGCCTACAAGGTAGCCCTTAAAATATTCAAAACTTAAACAAGGAAATCTAAAAGACCCTCTTGGAAACAATTCTGTGAAGGAATTGAAGATTTTTCAGAGGCATCCAGGTTGCGGAAAATTCTTGCTACCACACCATGCACACCCGGCTACCTCAATCTCTTAACCTTCTTTTAGACATGCACTTCCCTGGTAGCGGCGCGCCCTTGTGTGCACCCCTGCCTCACCTTAGCTGTTTCCAGCATGACGTCGAAGGCATCGTCTCTGATAGAAAGTTTAAATGGGCGGTAAACAGCTTCAAACCCTATAAATCTCCGGGACCTGACGGCATTCACCCTATTGAATTACAAGAGGCTATGCATACAATAATACCTTGGCTTCGTATAATTTTTAATGGCTGCATAAGTCTATCATATATTCCCACAGCTTGGAAAAAGGCAAGGATGGTCTTTATACTCAAGGCAGGGAAGACATCACATACCACCCCTAAATACTTTAGGCCCATTAGCCTAACATCTTTTATATTAAAGACGTTAGAACGCCTCTTAGATCTGTATCTCCGCAGTAACATTGATTCTGCACTACTATCGGCTTCACAGCATGCCTACAACAAAGGAAGATCCGTGAAAACGGCGCTACATACGCTGGTCGGGACCATAGAAAAATTATTCTTAAATAAGGAGTTTACTTTGGTTTCCTTCTTAGATATAGAAGGAGCTTTTAATAACGTAACACCACAAGCAATACGACTGGGCGTGAATAAGATCATTACAGAGCTTATAGACAAGCTACTTTACAGAAGAATAGTTCTATCGGACCTGGGTGCATACAGCACCATTAGATCTGTCTTAAGAGGTACGCCTCAAGGAGGTGTTCTCTCTCCACTCCTTTGGAATTTGGTAGTAAATGACGTACTGCTATCTCTGGAGAGAGATGGGCTTGTAGTGGCAGCCTACCCCGATGACCTAGCAATCGCAGTCAGAGGCAAGTTTCCTACTATCTATGAGGCATTATGCAAAGAGCCCTTTGCAGACTTGAGCAATGGGCCAAGCCCTGTGGTCTTGGAGTTAATCCGGCTAAACCAGAGCTAGTCCTATTTGCCAGGAAATATAAAATTCCGTCCTTAACTAATCATACCAAATGGGTCCAATCATAATAAATGGGTCTGTTTTGTACCTTGCGAATAAAGCAAAGTACCTGGGACTCATACTAGAAAGAAAGCTCAACTGAAAGTTAAACATAGCAGAGCGAACTAAAAAAGCCACTGTGGCACTTTATACTTGTAAAAAAGCCATAGGAACAAGATGGGGGTTTTCACCTCGTATCGTTCACTGGCTGTATACTGGGGTCATAAAACCTAATCTTCTATATGGAGTAGTAATATGGTGGCCGTCAATAGACAAGGTGCAGAGCTGGTGTACAACTCCAAAAAGTGCAGAGAATGGCGTCTATATGCATCAGTGGTGCTCTGAGAACAACACCAACTGCAGCCCTAGAGACCATACTTCATCTTTTACCACTAGACTTGGTTGCCAAACAGACAGCAGCCTGTTCGGCGAAAAGACTTAGAGAACTGGGAGTATGGAAAAGTATGACAACGGGTCACTCATCCATAACAACTTCAACTTCATTCCATCAAGAACTGATTACTGCAAGCCCTCGCTTTCCTTCGAAAGAAGGTATGGTACGCTTGGCCGTGCATAGCAACAAATATGTCAGTGCATTAATTCACGACCGCCAATTTTTTCCAACACGAGTAAGTTGTGTGTGCACAATTTTTTTCATTTTTGTCTTCACGAGGGAATGAATTATCCTACACGAACATTGTGAAGCTAACACAAGTTCGATACGCAGCCACAGTGAACCGTTGCGATCGATCACTGTTTGTGTACGTGCAGCGCAATAAAATATTAAAATGAAGAACTCATGAAAAATAGTCAGCAGCACGCCAACTCGGTTGCACACAACACATGAAATAAAAATAAAATTCTGTGTTGTGTGCTGCATGTAAGTGATTGTGAGTGAAGATGAGTAAATTTTCTGAACCCTGTTATCAACACTTAAAATAAGTAAAAATCCTTCCATTTTTGACAGTCTTATTTATTTTAATTCAATATTCAATTTATATTATTTTTATTATTTTCACAACAATTCTCTAGGTAAACACATAAAGGTGGTTACGTTGTCGTTGTTAAGATACTTTTTGAAATTATCAATATTGTAAAGAAAAGAGCTTTTGAATTTGCACCAGAATACGGAAATATTTTGTTAATGTTGTGAGCTTTGTTAAGCTGGTAGAATAGGGCTGTTAGTCTAGTCTGTTATATTTTTCTATGGATTTAAATTGATTTTACTGTATTTTTTTATTGTTATATTTACTTATTTTACAATTTATGTTCGTGAAGATTTTTACAATTTAATGATTTACGTAATTAATTAATGTTTTGTATTGTCGGGCCGTTGCAATAGTTTTTAAATGTAAATTCAAAAAAACTAAAGTGAGTTGATTAGAAAAATATCATGTGAAGTTTGTTGTTTATATATAAACAATTTTCTTATTCAAGATTCAAGAAACCCTGAAGAAGGTGGATAATAACCACCGAAATGTCGGAAAAAACGAAAAAGAGTTTTTTATTTGCATCCAAACTAAGACCAAAAAAGCCAGCTTTATTCCATTTCAATTGAAAATAAAAATTGGTCAAACTAATATCAAAACAAAAATTACTAATAAGTACAAAAGTTCAATATATTAAAAATATTTCTTTGATCCTTTGCGGGGAATCGAACTCGTACCGCGGCTATTGGAAGTTTAACACACTAAGGTGGAATATGTTTCTAATTCCATAACTCAAGAACGAAACATATGATTTGGTTGGTGATTTTTTTGTTGTGTTCTTTTTGGCTATCCCATTCTACATATGCTTAATAAATTTTGCATTACACCCCCTTTCACCGTCCACAAATCAATAAAATTTATATATTTCAGACAATTTTGGTCGTATAAGACTAAAATGAGGTCAGAGGTCTTTTGCCGCCCAGAAATATCAATGAAAATGCTATATTCCATATATTGTCGTATTATAAGGGTGGTTAAATTTTAAGGGCTGATTTTGAATAAAACACAAATTATTTAGGAAACTATTGTCATTTCTTTTTATTATGATAATATTGGTATGGTTCAATTATGTATGGAACAAAATATCGGCCAAGTGGCCGTCGCGACCTCGGCAGCACACCTCCATCCGATGGTTCAAATTGTCTATGACGCTGAGGCATAAGTGAGGTTCTATGCCGTTAATGTGCCGAACTATCTCAATCTTTAGCTCTTGAATTGTTGCGGGCTTATCGACGTACACCTTTTCTTTCAAATAACCCCAAAGAAAGAAGTCCAACGGTGTCAAATCACATGAACTTGGTGGCCAATTGACATCGCCACCACGTAAGATAACACTGCCATTGAATTTGTGATAGCGAACACCATTCACATTCACGACGAGTTGAGGTGGATGGCTCTTCAGCCACACTATCGCGAACAGCAGCAATATTTTCTGCATTACGAGCTGTACGAACATGCACTGGTGGTTTCACATCTCCTACAGATTCGGTTTGATCAAATTTTTGCACGATTTTTCCGATTGTTAGCACATTGAACGATTAAATTGACCGAAAAAATCACGAAGTGCACGATATGCATTTTGATTTGAACGCCCATTTTCATAATAAGCCTGAATCACTTTAACGCGTTGCTCGATTGTGTATCTTTCCATGGTTCAAATTGAGTTAGTCTGAAATTGAGAAATGTCAAATGAAATGCAGACAAAACTTGACGTTTAGGTGTGGTTTACATTCAACATCGGCCCTTAAAATTTAACCACCCGATACATTGATTTTGTAATACAGTTGTATGGTTACACCTTGTAGACTTGGTTTTTTATCTAGAGACCTGAAATACTTTTCTGGAAGAACTTTTTACGATGATTCTACGTCTATACTCAGTTTTCCCGTAATAAGTCGAATTTTTGAGATACAGGGTAATATGCATTTTTTAGACTTTGATCCAGTTTTTATACTCTGGAAACTAAACTGTTTCATATAAAACAATCATTTGTATGTCATCTATCAGATAATTAAATAAGATATTCAATACAGAACAATTGACAATTTCGTCATTCACCGTCCGCTGCTGTAATCATCAACCGTACTGGCGCAGCGCGTAGACGGGATTCTAGGAAAAGGATTGCCAGCTGCAGTAGCACAACGCACAAGGTAAGACTTAGAATAGAATCGTCTGCCTCAATGGCACAACGCATGTGTAAGACTTAGGATAGAATCGTCAGCCTCAATGGCATAACACTCAGGAGGAAGGTTTATTAGGAGGAAGGTTTATAGGATCTAATTATTTGTAGAAGACTTACCCGTGTGCCTGCTACTGCAAGACTGAATCTTAATTTGAAACTCGTTGTGTAAGTCACCCTAGCTTGACTGCACAGCAATGGTGGTGTGAGCTTATGCTTCAGCTGTTTTGTTGTTCTTGAGATATCGCTGTTCACCTCGGCCTATTGTTGGCAACCGGGTGAAATTAATTAAGGTGTGTGTTACATGTTTGCTTACTCAACAGAGTGCTGTTTCAGTATTTAACTACCCGCGTCATAGTTGCTGGTGATGTATTATGAGGTATTCCGATAACATGTGTATATGATAAATGAAATAAATGTGATGTAAAAATAAAATGATTTAATTCATGGTTGTGTGAGGACCTTTGTTACTGCCAAGGATACTCTCGTCGTATCCAGGGTCCGAAACAATTATTTATCTTCTTCTCCCGACCCCAAGTCAAAACTCAGATCTATGCTTCAATATTGGTCTTTGTTTATTTTGTTTGTTTTCCTCCAATCCTTAACCTATACAGGGTAGCTTATTTTATAGCCTAAGATACGACAATTACTGGAGAATATGCGACCCCAGTTTTTCTGTTTGGTTACTGAGCAACATAAATATTGAGTATTGAAAAAAATGATTATTTACCCGCTGGGAGGTGTTACACTGACAGGGTCACCTGGGTTTAGCGTTCTGTGCGTGGGTTTTTTTTTTACTGATAGGGTTTGTCAGTGGGTTTCGTGCGGGCGGGGGCGGTCACGGCGAACTGTACTACTTTCTGCGCTACAACCAAACAAGCTGCCTA
This sequence comes from Coremacera marginata, assembly GCA_914767935.1. Taxonomy (NCBI): domain Eukaryota; kingdom Metazoa; phylum Arthropoda; class Insecta; order Diptera; family Sciomyzidae; genus Coremacera; species Coremacera marginata. The sequence goes on along the minus strand of OU612047.1, from coordinate 113,974,642 downwards.
CTCATCTACATCCGACAGTTATACTAGGCCCTGATCTCGTGTGTGTTTCGCGTATGTTCGGATGTCGGGGCTGAACGTGGTAGACACCACTTCTTCCAGCCGCGACGATCCGCTGGGGGCCCATTGTGGCAATAACACGTAAAAGACGTGTCTGGTGGATGTCGGACCCGGACGTGGTAGTACCACATCTTCCGGCCCCGACAATCCCTCACACGTATTTGCACATCTTGTATCACTTGTCAGACACGATTCTAGCAACTTCCCTACACAAATCTTAACGGAATTCGCGGCCGAGTGTCGAGGCAGAACGTGGTAGAACCACATATTCCTGCTCCGACGACTCCGAATCAGTGTCTACTTGCTTCGCCCGATTGTACACACGCGATATCCGAAGGATGTCGAAGCTGAACGTGGTAGAGACCACTTCTTCCAGCCCCGACGATCCTGTACATTTTCATTCACTTCTCACGAATTTATTGCACACACTCTTCCAGTCGACCTACCCTCCGGACCGCCGCTACCCGCACTCCACCACTGATGTCTCCTCTTAGTGGCCCAACATCATATGGGCGACGATGACCGTGTCACCTTGAATTACCCTTCTCTGACCGCTGTCACTGTCACACCACCACTGCCTCTAAATAGTAAATTTAATATTGAGATTAAAAGGGCCTTAAGCAAAATACTTAAAATAACTTAAAATAATGGTGATACTTGTGAACGGTCGCTTGTTTCGCTGGTGCTACCGTGTCCTGGGGATCCGACCGTGGTGTCTGATGGAGCGGCTTGACACTCGCCTGCTCCTGCTCACCGCTGTTGTCGTGCTGTCCCTTCTCTGCCGGTACCGTATTTTCCTGCTACCGCCGTTGTCGACGTTATCCAGTAGCGTTTTCTGTAGCGCTGCTTCTTCTCTGTCGGCACTTTACTTTTAACACTGCAGTCATCGACGTTACGCAGCCGACGTTTTTTTTACACGAGTAACCACCGGTACGTCCGCTTACTTCACTTGTGTTTTACAAAAGACCTCGATTCTTGCGTCGTTTGTCCTTTTATACCATTTTCTTTCGGCTGTCGAACCTTCTCGAATCATACTGGCGAGTGGTGGTTTTGTCGCATTGTCCGTTATTCATGAGTATATAAAAATAAAATAGAGACAAATGTTAGATGTTGCATGCAACTTTTAGACCCACCAAAAATGTTAATCACTTCGCATTAGCCCAGCCAGTATTACTGCCTTCTTGTATGTCTACGATTATTCTAAGGTTCGAAACAACCAGAATAGCCACGGAGAAATGTTGGTCATGCTGCCCGAACACAACGTTTGTCATGGCCGACATTTCCCCGGGTGTCTACCGGGGATTTTAATTCCCACTTACCCCATTTTCCTATCAAGGGACAAACAACCGCCCTGAATCTATTTTCTTTGACAGAAACTCAACTAACTATTTTCGTTAACCCTTCGTGGGCTTTGCCATTTATTCATTCGGCTTATTTTTCCCTCTTAACAACTATTGAACTAATTATAAACTTATAACCTAAGAAAAAAAAAGAAAAATATATGCATTAACCTAACCTTATAGGCAAAATATAAATAGAAAAATAAAGTATAAGAAAATTTAAGAAAAATAACATATAAATAGAGGTGGCAAGAACCAATTTGGATGGTGGGAGCGCCTGAGGACGGCAGGCCTTCCCTCCTGATTCTGTGGCCAGAGGTCGGCTGGTGATGCACCCTGCGTGCTTCAATTTCATGGCCCGACGTGCGAGCTAAAAAGAAAGAAATAGTTATGCTTTAACATGTGGGATCAAATTTCCCAGAAATTTGGTTCCTTACATCTCCTCCTTACTTTGGGGGGATCGGGGTGGTGAATATGCGGCCGTCTCGGTGAATAATGATTTTATAGTGCCACCTATCCACGTGTGCCAAGAATCGCATGCGCCTGCCGTGTTTCCAGCGGCGATGTCGGTCTCCTATCACGGCTTTTAATTGTGCTTCCGTGAGCACCGGTGCTTCGTCTATGTACACGCTTTCATCTGCGAGCTCTCTTTCTGGCGTGGGCACGCGGTTTCCGCGTGGTTCGTCGCTGATGTCTGGAGCGATGAGTTCGCCGATGCTCTCTGGCGAGGAACTGGATAGCCTAGGTGAGCGTATTTGGTCTAGTGACCACTGACGGCTGGGGGCTGGTGGCGACTCACGCCTCACTCCCCTGACTCGCACTATTGGCCGCGGAGAGGGACAACCTGTCGTTTGGATGACACTTTCGACTCGCTGTATAGGTTTGGTTGATGTTGAGGTGCATGCTGTTGGCTCGAAGGCGACCGCGCGCTGGCTTTCCACTGGACCGTGCCTTGGCCATTCCTCTTCGAAGTATCGCCGTAGTACCGGGGCGACATGGTTCCGTGGTTCGTTTGCATAGGAACCCAACACCCAGATGCAACCTCCTGGGGAATTCTGGCTAGTCTTTCGGTTCAGCCGCACGATGGCCACGTACCAGTGGAACTGCTCGTTGATTGGGACGATGACGTATTTCTTGTGCACCAAACGGATCTTTCGAGTCCACCGGCGCACTCTCTTTCTATGTTCTTGCGGTGCCAGTGGAGCTGTTGGTCGTGTCAGCATGGTGTAAAAGTGGGTGCTGAACACGTGGGCATCTACTCTATCACGTAGGTTCTGCTGGTCGTACATCCACCTCAGGTACATGTCGACAACCACGTCATTTAAGAATAGGCCAACTTCGATGCACATATAATCGCAGACTTCTCAGACTTTTCAGTTGATCTCGTCTTCTTGTGGTGATCGGTTGGTTTTTTAGTTGTGGTGCTGTGATCACTGAATTTTATAACTGTGTATTGTTGAATCTTGTAAACGTTAAGTATTCAACAAATCTTTTAATAAACGTTTTCTATGTTTTTAATCAATTTAATTTAAATAGTGTTTATTAATCTCTCTCGTGTTTATTAATCGTCTTTATTTATGTATAATTAGGTGCAATAGTTTTTGTTGTTTATATTAAAATTCAGTGCTTGTTCGTCTGCCTAATTATTTTTCAATTTCTCTTTGTGCGGTGTTTGTTTATTTGTAGTGCAGTCAGCATATCTAGTGTTGTTGTTTTTTAACGGTTTTGTGTACGCTGCACTTTTGTGCTAACCCCATAAGCACATTTTACATACAAAAACACTTGCTCACAGAATACTTTAAATTTTTTTGCAATGGATTATTTATCCGTTGACAATATTGCTGCTTGTTCTCTAAACGAGCAATGCAAAAGCCAGAATATTCTGTACCCTATGTTCAGCTGTTCTGGCCCATGTGAGCGAATGTTCCATGCTTCTGTGCTGGTATTTCTAAATCGTGCCTTGACGATTTAATGTCAGTCCGATCTGGTCTTCGCTGGTATTGTGCTTCGTGCAGGGCCCTTTCCCCGGATGAACTCTATTCTAAAATAAAGCTTTTTGGGGAAAGTCTTAACTTGTTAAATAATAATTTCAGAGAAATTGTTACATTTTTCAGCGAAGTTAGTGCCGCACCCACTACCAGCGTTTCTGATGAAATTACTGATCAGGATAACATTTCGGTTCCTTCGGCCATGACTGCATCTTCCGGAATTTTGTCAGTTTCATCAGAAAAAGACCTAAAAAGCTCTAAAAGACAGAGGAAAAACAAAAACAAAAATAGCGTCGGAAGGCGTCCTCCAGACCTTCCAAGGCAGAGCAGCCCCCAGCAATGCCATCAGAAAATAATAATACGGTGATTTCTCATACACCATCTTCTATTCCTCCATTGACTAGTAGCCCAAATACTATTTCAACTACGCCTAACAGTCATTTGACTTTAAGAGCAGTTTCGAGGACCAGAAATGTTTTCATTTCACGTCTTCAGCCCGACACATCAATAGAAAATATATTGACGTTTGTCAGGCAATCCAAGTTAGTGAACTCAAATGCATTCTGTTCATGCAAAAAAATTGGTAATAAGCCTTCCCATGCTTCTTTTATTCTAACAGTTGCAGCCGAAGATTTTACAACTGTTCTTAAATCTAATTTGTGGGCCGATAATATTCTTGTTATTGAGTTCAAGCCAAAAAATAAGTCTAAAAGGGTGACTCAAGCCGCCCTCCAGACTCAAAAAAACTAAATAGGCTGTCCCTTTACTATCAAAATGTAAGGGGACTACGTTCTAAGACGAAGAGCTTATTTCTATCAACTCAAAATTGCTCTGAGGATATTATCGCGTTAACAGAAACGTGGCTAAACGGAAGCATTACTGATTTGGAATTGTTTGACAATAGTTTTCAAGTTTTTAGAAAAGACAGATACACTGACAATATTTCTTCTGTCGGTGGTGGTGTCCTTTTGGCTGTGAGGAACTGCTTTGTCAGTTTTATTGTTGACATTCCCTGCTCTTCTAATATTGAACTAATTTGCGTTAAAGTTATACATTGTAACTCTAATGTATATGTTATTAATGCATATGTTCCTCCTAAGAGTAGTGTAGAGGTCCATGCAAGCCTTGCGGAGTGCATAGATTACATAATCGATTTACTTGACGTTAATGACGACATTTTATTATTGGGCGATTTTAATCTACCTGATTAAAAATGGCATTCTTCTGACGATGATACGTACTATTGTGCATCTAATTCGAAGACCCGCCAAGAACATATATTTGTTGATAATATATGTTCAGACTTACAACAAGTGAGTTGTATTTATAATAGTCTTGAAAGACTTCTTGACCTGGTCTTAACTACAGACAGTAACAATGTTGTTGTTAAGAGGGCCTTTCATGCTCTAACTACTGTTGATGAATATCATCCACCATTGAGTATTTGGTACGAATCCGACAGAGCAAATATAGTAAATTCTAATTCAGTAGATAAGCTTTATGATTTCAATTTTAAAAATGCTGACTTTTTGAAGTTGAATCAGTTGCTTCATGGTAAACTTAATGCAATTTTAGAATATATAAATGTAAATTGCCTTGATGACTCCATACATTTTTTTTATATGGAACTCTTTGCTGTGTTTTCTCAATCAGTACCTTATAGTCTCAAATTTGAGAGGAATTCTGCGTACCCGTGGTACACAAAGGATTTAAAGACTCTTCGCAACAACAGGAATAGGGCATGGAAGAAATACGTCTGTAGCTTAGGCTCAAACGACCTAGAAACTTACAAACGTTTGTTTCTGGAATTTGAAAATCGCTCAGCTACATTATATCACGAATATTTAGATAATGTTAAGCTGAGAATATTGACAGATCCGAAGAAATTTTGGGGATTCGTAAACACAAAGAAGAAATCTGATGGATTTCCTTCTTCATTTAGAACTCCTGAGGGATTTACTGACAATCCCGTCAAAATTTGTGGCCTATCCGCCAATCTTTTTAAAGAATCATTCTGTTCAGATTCTTTTAATCCTGATGGGGAGTACTTTGAATATATGAATTCCGAACCCAGAGTATCTTTGGAACATATATCCTTCACTCCAGAGGATATTTTAATGTATATTAGATCGATCGATGAGGAGTTTGGTGCTGGACCTGACGGTGTTCCTGCCGCAGTGTTAACACAATGCGGTTCCGTTTTGAGTCAACCACTTTCTTTATTATTCAATAAATCTATTAACGAAAGTTATTTTCCGCTTTTTTGGAAAAAATCATTTATAAGTCCTATTTTTAAAAAGGGTTGCAGGAACGATGTTAGTAACTATAGGCCTATCGCTAAGCTCTCATCGATTCCAAAACTTTTTGAGCGGATGGTGTATGATCGGGTGAAAATTCACTGTGGGGAAGTCATAACAACTCGTCAGCATGGTTTTGTGAATGGCAGATCCACTGTGTCTAATCTTCTCGATTTTACAACATTCTGCTTAAATTCTATTGATTCTGGTAACCAGGTCGATTGTGTTTACACTGACTTTAGTAAGGCATTTGATAAGCTACCACACAATCTAATCTTATTTAAACTTGAGTTAATGGGATTTCCACAATATTTTGTGAACTGGATTAAATCGTATTTGGTAGAGCGATCTTATCAAATACGTTTCCGAGGCGCATTGTCTTCTGAATTTATTGCTGGATCAGGTGTTCCTTAGGGTAGTCACCTTGGTCCTCTTCTGTTTATTTTAGCTATCAATGATGTAACTCACGTCATTGAACACTCTCATCTGCTTATTTATGCCGATGATATGAAAATATACAGAACGATTAATTCTAGAGATAATTCAGATCTACTCCAGTCTGATCTAAAATCCTTTGAAGTTTAATAAAAAAAAAAATAATATGTTTTTAAATTCAGATAAATGCCAAACTATGACCTTTTCGCGAAAAAGGAATAATTTTATATTTGATTATAAGATTAAAGATACTGCCTTGAGTCGTGTAGACACCGTCAAAGACCTAGGTATATGCATGGATTCTAAGCTGTCGTTTAACATTCATATTGATAATATTTGTAAAAAAGCATCTTCAGAATTTAATAGCATGATTACAACTACAACGTTGTATTATGCAATCGTGCGTCCTCACTTAGAGTATGCAAGTCAAGTTTGGTCCCCAAGTTACAATGTGCATGTTGATCGAATAGAAAGAATCCAAAAACGTTTTGTTCAGTTTGCTCTAAGGGGCTTAAGTGGAACTGACATATTAGACCTTCCTCCTTATGAGGATCGTTTAAAACTATTAAAAATGCAGTCTTTAGGTGATCGAAGTAAATCGGCAGATATCGTATATTTACACCAGCGCATAACTGGTGTATTCGATTCTCCAGAACTTCTTTCTCACATAAATTTTAACACTAACCGTAGAAGCAGTAGAAACGCTAACAACTTAATTTATTTGCCATTGAGTAGAACAAATTATATGGCTACTGCTCCTTTAAGTCGCATGAGTTCCTTTGTTAACAATTGTAGCGTTTTTGATGTTAATTTGTCAAAAGGTCAACTCAAAAGTAGATTAAAATTTTGTGTTATCCCTGAGCCCAACCCATTTATTGGTGGGTAAATTTTTCCCACATTAACTTGTTTGTGGTCACGGTTATCCATAACATTGATATTTTCAATGATTACTGGGTAGTGGCTTTAGATGGGTTTAGATTGTTATTGCATGTAATAGACCCGCACGGTGATGGCACCTGGACCTTCAATCAACCTAGGTGCGGTGTTGACAATATGTCGATCGGTACCAATCTTCTGTGGGGCCACGGCGGTCGATGAAGTGGCTGGGGCGACTGTGAGCTCCTCGTGGACAATACGCCGGCAATCCTCTTCACTTATTTCTTCGATTTCTGGTGACTGCTGCATTTTTGATGTTTTCAGTATTTTCTCTTTGTTTTTAGAATCCCAACGGCTGATTAAAGGTGTCTTCTTTAGCTTCTACGACTTGTTTAAGTTTAACTGTTGACGATTTTAAACACCCAGAGTTGTTATATGATCCACTATAATCTAAGGGATGGTTCATACTAACCTCAACACTGTATTGGTATGTCGGTCTGACAGTCTCGTTTGACAGCCAGGAGTTTGACGTGCTCATGACATACGCTGTAGAAAGAGATGTAGGTTTAATTTATGTTTTAGCTGGGTAGATCGTATTTCTTTTCTTAGCTGGGTATGGACCACGTCCTAAGGCTCTCAAGTGGTTTTCGGTTCGCTTGACTATATGGCCCTAGACTTGGCAAAACCTCTCTCTTTTTTTTTTTTTTTTTATATTACAATTTGACGAGTTAGAATTTCTTGGGGTAATTTTAACTTAGAATACGGGTGCTTTCATCCGTGGTAACGTCGGACCCTATTCCCAGTTGTCGTCATTGCAACTGCCTCTCTGGGCCCTGGTTGACAGATTTATTTCTGGCATTGTATTGGACGGCGTTTGGCTCTATCTAACGATGGCTGCTGTCCTATTTATTAATGACGGGGGTACTCCTCTTTCGGACTTACCGATGGTTTCCTCTTCCTCGTCCACTCCGCAGTTGTTTCTGCGGCTGCTGCCGCGATATCGCAGTCTTTATTGCCATGGATGCTGCCAGGAATTTTATTATGAACATTTTGCTGGTTGTTGACTTAGGCTCTTCTTTTGATGGCTGTCATTTCAACGCTAGGCAAACCAGTGACAGTGGCTCGATCCTCATGATGGCTCTCACTGGCTTTGACAGTTGTTACAGACGGATGTCGCCGCTTCTTCACAGTCTTTTTACGTGGGTGCTGCCACGACTTCACAGTCTTTTAACGTGGGTGCTGCCACGACAAAAAAAAATTAAATATCTGACGTTATGGTGTGTATATGAAATTTACCTTGTTGTAAAATTTCTTGAGGTCGCTGACGTGTGCATTTCGTACGCGAGTGTCTCCTTTCTTACGTATCTGGATGATGACCGGGGAGATATAACCCATCACCTTATACGGGCCTTCAAACTTCGGTGCTAGTTTTGCGGCGAAGTTGTTTATCGCTCTCGACAGAGGGTGTTGTCGAACCAACACCTCCTCACCTACGTCGGGCTTCCAGTCACGTCGTCGCAAATTATAGTGACGCGCCTGGTCGCGCGTAGCTTGACTAACTTTGTGACGAACGAGTTTGAAGATCTCTCGCAGTTGAGTGGCTCGTGCTGGTGGCGACTGTATTTCTCGGCCGGTACCGGTGGTGTGTTCATCGTAGAGAGCGCCGGGAAACCTTGGCTCGCGTCCCTGTACTACGAAGGCGGGACTGTAACCCGTAACATCTGATCTGCTGCTATTCATGGCCAGGGAAAACTCAGGTAACTGTTCATCCCATGTTTTATGTTGGTCCTGGCAGAACTGGGCTATCATTGTTTTGAGGGTTTTGTTGGCTCTTTCCGTAGGGTTCTCCTGCGGGGTATATGGAGCCGTAATTTGTTGTCTCACTCCCAACTTGCGCATGAAATTTTTAAAGGATCGGCTGGTAAATTGAGTACCATTATCGGAGATGAAAACCTTTGGTACTCCAAAGCGTGCGAGGATGCGTTCCCGGAAACCCTTCTTCAAACCTTCACTCGTGGCTTTCCGTAGAGGGATTATCTCAGTCCACTTGCTGAATTTGCCGTGGAACACCAAAATAGTTGTATTTCCATGTTTTGAACGTGGCAGAGGTCCAATAAAATCGGCGCACACGACTGCCCAGGGTTCTTCTGCTACGCGTGACAACATTTTGCCGGCTGGGGCCTGTTGATTTGGTTTGTACCGCTGACAGGTTTCGCATTGTCTGACGTATCGACTGACGTCTCTGAACAGTCCAGGCCAATAATACCTGTTGGTGATCCGGGCTATGGTCTTGCGTACGCCCAGGTGTCCTGCGCTTGGTTGGTCATGATTTTCCCTCATGACTCTTAGCGCAGCATCCTCATCTCCGATCTGATTCGGTATATGCCTGTATAAGTTTCCATCTTCCTCGATGTAGTCCGAAAATTTTTCAGGATCTTCACGCACCTCCGCTTTTCGTCGATCTAGCCATGCACACACCGGTCTTCCTTCGGACTGACTAGTGGTCCTGCCTAAGTGTCCCAACGGGCTTCGAGAGAGTGCATCTGCCACGACGTTCAATTTGCCTCGCCGATACTTAACTTAAAAGTTATATTGTTGGAGCTCCAGTGCCCATCTTGCTACACGGCCGGACGGACTTTCTATGGAATTTAGCCACTTTAATGATAAGTGGTCGGTGATAACCACGAATTTGTACCCTTCTAGGTAGCAGCGCATTTTCCGGATGCCCCAAACAATGGCTAGGCACTCCTTTTCTGTGGGGCTGTAGTTTTTCTCCGCCTGTATGAGGTGTCGGCTGGCATAGGCGATCACACGTTCAACGCCGTCGAATTCTTGCGTTAATACTGCCCCCAGTCCATAATCGCTGGCGTCTGTTTGTAGTACGAAAGTCTTGCTGAAATCCGGGCAAGCCAAGACGGGTGCTTCAGTAAGTTTTTGTTTTAATGTTTCGAATGCCGTCTGTTGCTCAGGCCCCCTTTTTCCAGTGTTTGCCCTTTTTCAATAGTAATGTCATTGGGTGGGCGATAGTGGCGAAGTCCGGCACGAATCGCCGGTACCAAGAGGCCACTCCTAGGTAGCTCCTCAATTCTTTCAGGTTTGTGGGTGGTGTCAGCTTCTTAATGGCTTCCACCTTATCAGGATCGGTGTGTATGCCGTCGCCGCTCACGACATGTCCTAAATATTTTGTTTCCGCTCTGAAGAACTCACACTTCTCCACGTTGAGTTTCAAATTTGCTTCGCGCAGGCGTCGGAACACCTCCTTCAGGTTTTTAAGGTGTTCTTCCTTGGTACTGCTCGTGAAAATAATATCATCCAAGTAAGCGAAAGCGTGTGGTTCCATTTCTGGCCCGATTATTTGATCAAGCGTGCGCTGGAAAGTGGCTGGGGCAGAATGTAGTCCAAAAGGCATCACCCTCCACTGGAATAGGCCACGTCCTGGAACGGTGAAGGCGGTGTACTGTTTACTCTGGGGATCCATAGGAATCTGCCAGTACCCGTTCTTCAGATCTAAGCTGCTAATGTAACGAGCATTCCTTAGCCCACTTCCTGATTTATGATTTCCTGCATCGCAGGATTTCGCGGGAAGTATCGCTGTTTTAAAGGCCGGTCGTCTAACATAACTATTTTGTGAGGTGTTACCTTGGCCGTACCTTCTAGTGCCTCAAATTTCTTGAGTTCATCCCGTAAAAATTCATCAACCGAGGGATTGGTGGCCGTGGATTCGATGGTGGCAGTGGTGCACGCCGGTTTGTCATCTGTGAGCTGCGCGAGAGGCTGTAAGGTAATTGTCTGCCCGCCGCAGCTAAAAGTGGATCGGGCCTGCGCTAGAAAGTCCATTCCTAGTAATAGTTCGTCGGCGACGCCGGGTAGTATCAATAGTGTTGTTTGGCACGTCGTCTTCCCCAAGGTTATGGTCACCCTAAGACTCTCTGTCACTACCTTGCGTGAGCCGTCAGCTAACCGCACGTTTGTGGTAGTTGGTCTGCTGTTAAGAGGGGTGCGTAATCTGCTGGCGAGAGTTGGGCTCACAAAACTTCGTGTGGCTCCTGTGTCTATGGCCGCTATTAGGGTTTGCGTTCCGACCCGCACGTGTGCCGAAAGATGGCGGTCGTTGGCTTGTAAATAATTTATGTCTCCTGAGGGCTGGTGGTGTCGGCCACACCCTCTGCTCCTCCGAGGGTGGGCCCGCTGGCATTTCCCGCGGCCGGTTGTTGATGGTCCTCTTGATGTGGGTTCACTCTTGACTCACAATTACACCCAGAGATCACTCGTTTGTTCCAGCATTGACGTGGCACGTGGCCTTCTCGGCCACACAAGTGGCAATATGGTGGTGAACTGGAATTATCGGGTTTCACGGGAGTGAGTGGTGCTGCTTCCTCCGGATAAGATTCGGGGAACATTGTCAGCATATTTCGCCGAGGTGCATCTCGGTTTCGACCTTGGGTGAGCGCCCGTCGAGGTCCTGTTGGGGTTTGGGATAATCTACTCTCATCTTGTAGAATTTCGTAATCTTCTGCCATAGTTAACAATTCATCAAAAGTGGTGAAGTCGCGTCGTCGAATATATAGTTGATAATCCTGACGGCTGTTCCGAAACACACGTTCCAACTTCTGGATGGGTGTGTAATTTGCATGTCTCATCAAGTCCAAAAGTTCCAAACTGTACCCCTTGAATCGCTCATGGTCGCCCTGGGTTCGAGCTCGAATCTGGTCTTCAAGACGTTCCATGAATCGAGTCGGCAGGTTTTGGTTCTAAAACTTTGCCAGGATTCTTGTGATATTCGATTATTTCGCCACCACACGATTGCGTTATCCCTTAACAATTCGGGCATAGTCCTAGGCAGGTGATCTGGGTCGAGCCCGTACGCATCAGTGAATTCTTCGACACGCTCGATGAAATTTATTGGCTGCCATCATATTTTTCAGTCCACTTTCTAACCTGATCGATGATTCGACTGTGGGTCATGGTGCCCTGATGTTTTTTGTTCATGGTTGGCCCTTCCAATCGTAGCTTTTCCACGGCCTGGTCAGACGGTGATGTGACCACTATGGCCGGAATAGTCGGCAAATACGAATACTTGGTCGGTTCCTCGCTGCGTTGGTATTCGTCACGAACTGGTGGCGTAGTGGATTCGGTTGGTCTGGTCGCGTCAGGCGGAGTGGGATTAATTTGTGGTCGTGGTGAGGTCGATCTTTTCTCACTATATTTGATCTCTAATTCGGCCAAACGTTTTTGAAGTTGTAAATCGCCGTCGCCATCTGTCACTGCGGCTGCGAAGCGTTTGCGAAGCTCTTCCACGGTGCCCTCAGAACTGAATCCGAATTCTTCTGCATAAATCTGCAGGTCATCCTTTCGTAAGGAATAAATCCACGAGGTCTTTACCATGATGATAGTTGATTGTAAGACGATAGTAGATTATGATCAAAATGGCGATTCCCGTCGTTATAAGGTATAGCGATGACTATTGTTAATCTGTTCCGGCTTGTTTTCTTTCCGGTCTTTTATATTCCCCCCGCGTTTAGAGAAGAGAATAAGAAAGGTCTTTCTGAGTAAATCGTCAGCCACACGGCAAATGGGCTAAATAAAACAAAAATTTAATTTATTCAAAAAAAATTATATTACTACTTTACCTTTAGCCCTGAAATCGACGTGGTAAAGAAAATTAGTAAATTACGTTGATTTCAATATGATATATATAAAGTTTTAATTAAATGTCGGTGCCTAATTTCAAATTTCAATGTCTACTCCACCGCACCCCTCGGGTTTTGTGGGTGAAGACACAATTAAGTTCTTTTCTTTTACGACTGGCAAGCTTTAGTATCTGACTACTGCTTAATTGGCCAGGATACAGTGGTCGGCTACTGTGTATGGATCCGATCAAACCATGCGATATGCGGGGAAATTCAGCAGCTATGCTTATTGAAATTTATTGCTGAAGTTCTACAATGGTTGATCGTTCTTCAGTACCGTTGTTTATTTATTTACCCTTTCTTTTTTCCTAGGATAAATGAATACCAAATTTTTAATTTAACCATACAATTTGTGTTATAGGATAACCGTGTAAGTTGGTTGCCCGAGTTCCAGTGGCGTTATTCTTTATGTTGGGGTTCCTTTATTATTTTTTATTATTATTATTATGCTCTTGACTGGCGCTCGTTGTCCTGTGCAACAACCTGTCGTTTATATTATATTATGTTGCGCAATTTATGTGTGCATAACCACTCAAGCAACCGAATTCCCTATGCTGGTTCTGGTACTCGTCGATGGTTACGGATTTAGTACCTAAAACTCTCTTTAAATTTCACTTTATATTTTACCTTCTATGTTTCACCCTTACTCAGGGTGACCTGGCTAATAATTTTTCCCAGTATATATATTATAACTTTATAATGGTGTATCTATATGTATGTATATTTATTATACCCTTTTTTTTGTTGTTTTTTTTTTTTTTTTTTTTTTTTTTCCCCTTTCACTAGGTGCAAGTATATTAATCTATCAACTGATTATCCTGTTCCTATTGGGAAATAATGGTGGACCGTAACGCCTGGTGTTCTCCTAACTAATCAATGTTAGTGTATTTTAGGGTTTGACTGGTTTGAAGCAAGTTAAAATTTTTCGACCAAATACTATGTCTACTGACCAAGTCTTTAATTTGGCTACTCTGAAATTTTGACTTGAGGTCCCTGCTCGGGCGCCATTGTGAGGACCTTTGTTACTGCCAAGGATACGCTCGTCGTATCCAGGGTCCGAAACAATTATTTAACTTCTTCTCCCGACCCCAAGTCAAAACTCAGATCTATGCTTCATTATTGGTCTTTGTTTATTTTGTTTGTTTTCCTCCAATCCTTAACCTATACAGGGTAGCTTATTTTATAGCGTATTTTATTTTATACGACAATTACTGGATAATATGCGACCCCAGTTTTTCTGTTTGGTTACTGAGCAACATAAATATTGAGTATTGAAAAAAATGATTATTTACCCGCTGGGATGTGTTACACTGACAGGGTCACCTGGGTTTAGCGTTCTGTGCGTGGGTTTTTTTTTTACTGATAGGGTTTGTCAGTAGGTTTCGTGCGGGCGGGGGCGGTCACGGCGAACTGTACTACTTTCTGCGCTACAGCCAAACAAGCTGCCTACTCATCTACATCCGACAGTTATACTAGGCCCTGATCTCGTGTGTGTTTCGCGTATGTTCGGATGTCGGGGCTGAACGTGGTAGACACCACTTCTTCCAGCCGCGACGATCCACTGGGGGCCCATTGTGGCAATAACACGTAAAAGACGTGTCTGGTGGATGTCGGACCCGGACGTGGTAGTACCACATCTTCCGGCCCCGACAATCCCTCACACGTATTTGCACATCTTGTATCACTTGTCACACACGATTCTAGCAACTTCCCTACACAAATCTTAACGGAATTCGCGGCCGAGTGTTGAGGCAGAACGTGGTAGAACCACATCTTCCTGCTCCGACGACTCCAAATGAGTGTCTACTTGCTTCGCCCGATTGTACACACGCGATATCCGAAGGATGTCGAAGCTGAACGTGGTAGAGACCACTTCTTCCAGCCCCGACGATCCTGTACATTTTCATTCACTTCTCACGAATTTATTGCACACACTCTTCCAGTCGACCTACCCTCCGGACCGCCGCTACCCGCACTCCACCACTGATGTCTCCTCTTAGTGGCCCAACATCATATGGGCGACGATGACCGTTTCACCTTGAATTACCCTTCTCTGACCGCTGTCACTGTCACACCACCACTGCCTCTAAATAGTAAATTTAATATGGAGATTAAAAGGGCCTTAAGCAAAATACTTAAAATAACTTAAAATAATGGTGATACTTGTGAACGGTCGCTTGTTTCGCTGGTGCTACCGTGTCCTGGGGATCCGACCGTGGTGTCTGATGGAGCGGCTTGACACTCGCCTGCTCCTGCTCACCGCTGTTGTCGTGCTGTCCCTTCTCTGCCGGTACCGTATTTTCCGGCTACCGCCGTTGTCGACGTTATCCAGTAGCGTTTTCTGTAGCGCTGCTTCTTCTGTGTCGGCACTTTACTCTTAACACCGCAGTCGACGTTGCGCAGTCGACGTTTTCTAGTAGCGCTGCTTCTTCTCTGTCGGCACTTTACTTTTAACACTGCAGTCGTCGACGTTACGCAGCCGACGTTTTTTTTACACGAGCAACCACCGGTACGTCCGCTTACTTCACTTGTGTTTTACAAAAGACCTCGATTCTTGCGTCGTTTGTCCTTTTATACCATTTTCTTTCGGCTGTCGAACCTTCTCGAATCATACTGGCGAGTTTCACTTCGGTGATGCTGGTAGTGGTGGTTTTGTCGCATTGTCCGTTATTCATGAGTATATAAAAATAAAATAGAGAAAAATGTTAGATGTTGCATGCAACTTTTAGACCCACCAAAAATGTTAATCACTTCGCATTAGCCCAGCCAGTATTACTGCCTTCTTGTATGTCTACGATTATTCTAAGGTTCGAAACAACCAGAATAGCCACGGAGAAATGTTGGTCATGCTGCCCGAACACAACGTTTGTCATGACCGACATTTCCCCGTGTTTCTACCGGGGATTTTAATTCCCACTTACCCCATTTTCCTATCAAGGGACAAACAACCGCCCTGAATCTATTTTCTTTGACAGAAACTCAACTAACTATTTTCGTTAACCCTTCGTGGGCTTTGCCATTTATTCATTCGGCTTATTTTTCCCTCTTAACAACTATTGAACTAATTATAAACTTATAACCTAAGAAAAAAAAAGAAAAATATATGCATTAACCTAACCTTATAGGCAAAATATAAATAGAAAAATAAAGTATAAGAAAATTTAAGAAAAATAACATATAAATAGAACATATAATAACATATAAATTTGGATGGTGGGAGCGCCTGAGGACGGCAGGCCTTCCCTCCTGATTCTGTGGCCAGAGGTCGGCTGGTGATGCACCCTGCGTGCTTCAATTTCATGGCCTGACGTGCGAGCTAAAAAGAAAGAAATAGTTATGCTTTAACATGTGGGATCAAATTTCCCAGAAATTTGGTCCTTACAGTTGCAACAATAATCCAGACATGGCAAAAGTATTTTAGGAAAAAAAAAATTATGGCTGGTACTGGGTGCGTAGCTAGTGTGTGTGGAAACGAGTTGGCAACTTCCACCTTCACATTCCCCCCTTACTTGGGGGTTGTGGCCCGAGAACTTTGATCCACGAGACCCCTCCACGGTTCCAGGATATTTGGATTGTATTTTGGATGAAGGAGCCTCTTGAGCTTTTCTTCAGAGGCTGCTGCTGGAACTTCTGAAGGACCTCTTCGGCCTTTTGCTGCACCTCTGGCAGGAGAACAGTAGGCTCCGTTTTATGCCTTTCAAAGGAGGAGGAGTACTTTCGGGAGTTAGCCTTTGGTTCTTCTGCTTTGGGCTCTGCCTATGATTACCGCCACTACGGCTTCCACTGTCACTTATTATCGAACTACTGGCAGTGCTGCTGCCCGTACTGCTGGCGCTACTAGAGCTGCTGCTGCTGGAGCCCTTCGATCTGGGGGTGCCTCTTCTCTCCGAGACGGCTCCTTCGGCCTTCTTTGGGTGGGGCCGTCCGTTCAGCTGGAAATACTTCTCCGTATGCTGTATCGATATCGATATCACTAGTTGCGGTGGCCCGGAAGTCGCCGGTTTGGCTAGCCGCGAAACGCGAACCCTAAAGTCCTTGACGGCACCCTTGGTTTTCGGTGTGGCAGGCACTGTTTGGCTTATAGTCGACGTCGCGCCTGTCTCATTTTCAGTGGATATTTGGGGCAAAAGGGTCTTGGGGCTCATAGCCGCGCGGTTGATGTCCGAAGCGGAGCGTTCGACGATCGGTTGTGTGGAGGTAGTTGAGGGTTCAGTGATGGTCGGTCAATTAGCATCTGGATTCAGCTGGGGCCGTGCTTGCGTGGCCAACTGCAAGGTTCGTGGCCTGGTCATTTACATTCTGCGGTGGCCAATGCCTGCGGCCCCTGGTTTTGGCGTTCGAATCGGGGCTTCATCAGAGGATGTGGTCGGTTGTGACCTGGGCTTAAGCGATAAGGCAGCACCTGGAGTCGTCCGGTCTTTGAAGGGACCTCTAGCCATTCAGGGCCCAAAACTTGCTCACGTTGGTGCTGGTTGTTCGCGATTTCCATTGTTTGCCGAAACTGTTGCTTGGCTGCAGAGAATTTCTTTTTCTTTTCTGAGTCGGAAATATTGATTGGTTGTTTTGCTAAAGTGGACATAGTGCAACGAAAGGAATTGAAAGATCATTATTAGTGGGTTTGCTTACAACTATTCGCTTTGACTTAGGTGTTTAAGTCGTACAATAGCCCCTGATGTAAAGGCCTTTACGACATAGGGCCCATCGTATTTCGGTGCAAGCTTTGCGTTGAAGTCGTCTATGGCCTTAAATAATGGATGTTGTCGAACCATAACCTGTTGTCCAATTTTGGGTTTCCAGTCTCCCCGGCGTAAATTGAAGTGGCAGGCCTGGTCCTTTGAAGCTCTAGTTAAGTTGTGTCCCTCAATTGTAAAGATATCTTGCAAGTGTGCAGCTCGGTCGGATGGATCTTGCTCCTTGGCACCTCTGCCGCAGACTACTTCGTCGTAGAGGGCTCGAGGAAGACGTGGATCTCGACCCTGTGTTAGAAATGCAGGACTGTAACCGACTGTCTCTGACAGACTGGTGTTGATCGCTAACGAGATTTCTTGCAAGTTCTCGTCACAAAGCTTATGATGATTGTCAGCAAACTGGGCTATCATAGTTTTGACGGTTCGGTTGGTTCGTTCTGTGAGGTTCTCCTGAGGCGTGTAGGTGCTGTCATCTGCTGGTGAGCTTCAATCTGCGCTAAGTATCGTTGGAATATTCTGCTCGTGAACGTTGGCGGTTATCAGAATTTTTGGAACTCTGTAACGCGCCAGGATCCTCTCTCGGAAAGCCTTTAGTAAACTATCCGATCTTGTCGAAGAACATCAACAGCATATTAGAAGTCCGCACACAGCACAGACCATGGCTCATCTGTGATTCTTGTCAACATTTCTCCGGCGAGTGCTTGCTGACTGTACTTGTACCGTTGACAGGACTCACATTTCTGGACATAGTGGCTTATATCCCGGAACATCCCTGGTCAGTAATACCGATTTGGCATTCTGGCGATGGTTTTCCGTATTCCAAGGTGACCGGCGTTCGGGCTGTCATGGTTATCTGTCAATGATGAAGGGATTAAAGGTAGCTTACCCAAATTAATAGTTTATCCACCACAGCTTTATCCACCAAAGAGTTGCTTTGTTTTCCACCAGGAAGTCTATGCCAAGAATGACTTCATCGGATTCTACGGTATGGCGAAGTTCTTTGACCGATCCATCAGCTAACGTGACCACATTATCGGCTAGGATGAATTTGCAACTCTTATGGATCCTGTCGACAAATCGTTGACTCAGGAAACTTTATGTGGCACCGGTTTATATTGTGGCTTTGATCGTCAACGTATCGATTGTTATAGTGGCGAAAATGTGGCTGTTATCGTGTTGAAGATGTTTAACTGGGTTTGACCTTCTGGAGGACTTGCCCCTCCTCGTTCTGGGCGAACCCTCGTCGTTTCCCGGTCGTGTCCTGCAGCGCTGAATGGTGAGTAGATTTTGACGGCTGCAGATCCAGCAGAAGATCATTTGGGGGTTTCGGCAGCCTTGTCTGACATGACCGTTCATACCACAATTCCGACAAGCGGTTCTTGGGTTGATCTCCATTTGCTGTCCATGCTGGTCGGCTGTTGGTTGGTGGTTAAAGGCAGGGAGGGAGCTCTGAGTGTTGGCACGTCGATTTTGTTGCAGCATGCGGTGGTGCTCGGTATGCAAGTTGGCTAGCTGTGTTCGTTCGCGCTCGCGTGTCTGAATAGCCTCGAGGTCGTCTGCCAGGTTACACAATTCTTCGAGTTTTGAAAAATCTTTCCTTTGAATATACCACTGGTAGTCTGGGTGAGCGTGTCGGAAGATTCTCTTGAGTTTTTGCTCTTCGCTGTAGCCTGCATGTCTCATCAGAGTTTGGAGGTCCAAGACAAAATTTTTAAACGGTTCCCGATGTTTTTGGGTTATGCTTCGGATGGTATTAGAACGTATTTTAAAATTTTTTCTTTGAACAGCTTCCAGGCAGACCAGTGCTCGTTTTTGTTCCGATATCATATCAGGGCGCTGCCAGTGAGCAGGTCAGGTAAAGTGCGAGGTAGGTAGGTCCTCGACTCTCTCTATGAAGGACAATGGGTCTTTTTTCCCTTCGAATTTTACTGAAAACTTCCTTACCTTCTCCGCTACTGCCAGATATGGGCCTGTCACTTGTAATGTCGCGTTTTAGTTGGTCGGTCCGAGCTGCTGGGCAAATGGCAGCAAGGTATCGGCCGCTAGAGTCGGGACACGAAGCGTTGCGTCGGTTCAGCTTGCCCGTTTTCCAGCAAAGTCCTCAGTTGGCGGGGCTGAAGGCGCAGGTGATATTGCGCGACGATGTTCTGCGAGTGCCGGCAAGTTTTTTCTGTTTCGTTTGCTTAACAGGTTTTTTTTTTTTATTTGTCTTCAATGTTGTTACTCTAATTAATTCATATGTATATTTTTTCTTTCCCGTACGCGGCGGATGATTTTATTATGTTAAGACAAAATGTCCCTGCTCAGGCGCCATTGTGACGAACCTTTTTGCCGAGGTATCACTCGCCAGTGGCCAGGGTTCGTTCATAAACAATTTAGTAACTGAGTTTAATCTAGTTTATCGATTCTTCATGTCTTCGCTTTGCTTCGCGCTTATTCCCTGAAAAGTGGATGTAAGTGAGCCACGCGCATTTTTTGTAAAGTTACCGACAGTAACCATATGAATTCAATTACCAAATGTTAGTCTTATAGGATCAAAACCGTATTATTATACAGCATTTTTGTTGATATGGGGGTGTGGCAACATCCTTTTCATAAACCTACTCTAAAAACACAAAATAAGGAAAAGCAACACGTATATGCATCTCTTCTCACATTTGATCGGGATTTTGCACCCATCACTTTTGAGCAACTTCTCTGCACGTACGCTTAGAAAGTGAAGTGTAAGTGAAGTTTTAGACGCGGCTTAGTTTAAAACACTGCATGCGACTTCTTAGTTCCAACACGACTGTGTGGTTTTTCTACAAACGCGTTTAGTTTTCATATTTCTAAATGTCACATGTAGAAATATTGTAAGAAAAATACTTTTTCTACACGTGTCGTGCTACACGTGCTCTGTGCAGCTAGTTTTTTTTGTCTCTGCGTAGATATTAACCCAAATATCATGTGTCCAAAATTTGGTGGACTTAGGTGTCACCACTTGTGAGCCCTGTTCTAAATTCAGAGTCGGAATAGCGGAGTTCAAATCCTATCGGATTGAAAATGGTGGTTTTCATTCCGATCGAAAATGGAATACTCGGAACAAAATGAAAATGAACTCGAATATGCAAAAATCAGGAGTTTTATTGGAGTATAACAGCCACGCGTACGAAAAATTAAAACGGAGTATTCTACGCGACCGAAGCAATCCTTTGGATTTTTCTGATTCAGCGTATGTAGCAACTTGTAAGGTTTATTTAAGATAATTTGATGATGTTTCTTTTAAATTTATTGAACAATATCGTTTAAACAAGTGGGTATTTAACTTGGTTTTAAGTGAAGTTTAATTTTTTGCCCTGTGATCGATTTCCACAATTATTGAACTGACCACAACTTTACGGTTCCTGGCCGGATTTTAGAACAGGGCTGATAGATACTCGTAGCTATTGCACGGTGCGCTGTGCTACGTCTTGATAGCAATTAGTTAGTTTTTCAGGTATTACTTTTTTTATGGAGATATTTGTATTACATCTTCTTCTGATTCTATTATAACATTCCTAAATAAAAATCTGCATGGAAATCGAATGAGCGGCTTAGGAGTTTTTCGCAATTTCCTTAGATATTTGTACTACAGCGCCCCGTGGAGTTCCAGATAGAGGAACATAAATAAATCTATTGGCCGCGGAGAGGGACAACCTGTCGTCTGGATGACACTTTCGACTCGCTGTATAGGTTTGGTTGATGTTGAGGTGCATGCTGTTGGCTCGAAGGCGACCGCGCGCTGGCTTTCCACTGGACCGTGCCTTGGCTTACTGGAGTCGGTATCAGAGGAGGTGGAACTGCTGGTGCTTGCCGTACTGCTACTCGTTGAACTACTGCTAGAGCCGGTGGAGCTATCATGTCGAAATCGTCGCGGCATCGCGCGCCCTTTCCGCAGCTTGTCAGGTGGTGTTACTCCAGCTTTAGGTTGACTAAGTGGTTCAGCACCCTCACCGCTGGGCAAGTATAAGCGAGGTAACACCGCTCACAGGCAAGACTCTGGAGTAGTTGGGCTAGCTCGGTGCGCTTGTATGCCGCGCGTTCAGCTGTGAACCATGTCTTCAGATCGGCGTCGTGTAACTCTCGTGCATGTTGTGGCTGCTGGAAAAAACTCTCCACGAACTGTAGCATGAACGGCCCACAGTCACTACAATTTGGCTGCTGGGGAACCGCTAGTGCGTGGCAGGGCATCTCCTCTTCACCCCATGTTCCCGAGGTACATTCTGGGTATGCGTCACGCCATTCCTCTTCGAAGTATCGCCGTAGTACCGGGGCGACATGGTTCCGTGGTGCGTTTGCATAGGAATCCAACACCCAGATGCAACCTCCTGGGGAATTCTGGCTAGTCTTTCGGTTCAGCCGCACGATGGCCACGTACCAGTGGAACTGCTCGTTGATTGGGACGATGACGTATTTCTTGTGCACCAAACGGATCTTTCGAGTCCACCGGCGCACTCTCTTTCTATGTTCTTGCGGTGCCTGTGGAGCTGTTGGTCGTGTCAGCATGGTGTAAAAGTGGGTGCTGAACACGTGGGCATCTACTCTATCACGTAGGTTCTGCTGGTCGTACATCCACCTCAGGTACATGTCGACAACCACGTCATTTAAGAATAGGCCAACTTCGATGCACATATAATCGCAGACTTCTCAGACTTTTCAGTTGATCTCGTCTTCTTGTGGTGATCGGTTGGTTTTTTAGTTGTGTTGCTGTGATCAGTGAATTTTATAACTGTGTATTGTGAATCTTGTAAACGTTAAGTATTCAACAAATCTTTTAATAAACGTTTTCTATGTTTTTAATCAATTTAATTTAAATAGTGTTTATTAATCTCTCTCGTGTTTATTAATCGTCTTTATTTATATATAATTAGTTGCAATAGTTTTTGTTGTTTATATTAAAATTCAGTGCTTGTTCGTCTGCCTAATTATTTTTCAATTTCTCTTTGTGCGGTGTTTGTTTATTTGTAGTGCAGTCAGCATATCTAGTGTTGTTGTTTTTTAACGGTTTTGTGTACGCTGCACTTTTGTGCTAACCCCATAAGCACATTTTACATACAAAAACACTTGCTCACAGAATAATTTAAATTTTTTTTTGCAATGGATTATTTATCCGTTGACAATATTGCTGCTTGTTCTCTAAACGAGCAATGCAAAAGCCAGAATATTCTGTACCCTATGTTCAGCTGTTCTGGCCCATGTGAGCGAATGTTCCATGCTTCTGTGCTGGTATTTCTAAATCGTGCCTTGACGATTTAATGTCAGTCCGATCTGGTCTTCGCTGGTATTGTGCTTCGTGCAGGGCCCTTTCCCCGGATGAACTCTATTCTAAAATAAAGCTTTTTGGGGAAAGTCTTAACTTGTTAAATAATAATTTCAGAGAAATTGTTACATTTTTCAGCGAAGTTAGTGCCGCACCCACTACCAGCGTTTCTGATGAAATTACTGATCAGGATAACATTTCGGTTCCTTCGGCCATGACTGCATCTTCCGGAATTTTGTCAGTTTCATCAGAAAAAGACCTAAAAAGCTCTAAAAGACAGAGGAAAAACAAAAACAAAAATAGCGTCGGAAGGCGTCCTCCAGACCTTCCAAGGCAGAGCAGCCCCCAGCAATGCCATCAGAAAATAATAATACGGTGATTTCTCATACACCATCTTCTATTCCTCCATTGACTAGTAGCCCAAATACGATTTCAACTACGCCTAACAGTCATTTGACTTTAAGAGCAGTTTCGAGGACCGGAAATGTTTTCATTTCACGTCTTCAGCCCGACACATCAATAGAAAATATATTGACGTTTGTCAGGCAATCCAAGTTAGTGAACTCAAATGCATTCTGTTCATGCAAAAAAATTGGTAATAAGCCTTCCCATGCTTCTTTTATTCTAACAGTTGCAGCCGAAGATTTTACAACTGTTCTTAAATCTAATTTGTGGGCCGATAATATTCTTGTTATTGAGTTCAAGCCAAAAAATAAGTCTAAAAGGGTGACTCAAGACGCCCACCAGACTCAAAAAAACTAAATAGGCTGTCCCTTTACTATCAAAATGTAAGGGGACTACGTTCTAAGACGAGGAGCTTATTTCTATCAACTCAAAATTACTCTGAGGATATTATCGCGTTAACAGAAACGTGGCTAAACGGAAGCATTACTGATTTGGAATTGTTTGACAATAGTTTTCAAGTTTTTAGAAAAGACAGATACACTGACAATATTTCTTATGTCGGTGGTGGTGTCCTTTTGGCTGTGAGGAACTGCTTTGTCAGTTTTATTGTTGACATTCCCTGCTCTTCTAATATTGAACTAATTTGCGTTAAAGTTATTGTAACTCTAATGTATATGTTATTAATGCATATGTTCCTCCTAAGAGTAGTGTAGAGGTCCATGCAAGCCTTGCGGAGTGCATAGATTACATAATCGATTTACTTGACGTTAATGACGACATTTTATTATTGGGCGATTTTAATCTACCTGATTTAAAATGGCATTCTTCTGACGATGATACGTACTATTGTGCATCTAATTCGAAGACCCGCCAAGAACATATATTTGTTGATAATATATGTTCAGACTTACAACAAGTGAGTTGTATTTATAATAGTCTTGAAAGACTTCTTGACCTGGTCTTAACTACAGACAGTAACAATGTTGTTGTTAAGAGGGCCTTTCATGCTCTAACTACTGTTGATGAATATCATCCACCATTGAGTATTTGGTACGAATCCGACAGAGCAAATATAGTAAATAAATTCTAATTCAGTAGATAAGCTTTATGAATTCAATTTTAAAAATGCTGACTTTTTGAAGTTGAATCAGTTGCTTCATGGTAAACTTAATGCAATTTTAGAATATATAAATGTAAATTGCCTTGATGACTCCATACATTTTTTTTATATGGAACTCTTTGCTGTGTTTTCTCAATCAGTACCTTATAGTCTCAAATTTGCGAGGAATTCTGCGTACCCGTGGTACACAAAGGATTTAAAGACTCTTCGCAACAACAGGAATAGGGCATGGAAGAAATACGTCTGTAGCTTAGGCTCAAACGACCTAGAAACTTACAAACGTTTGTTTCTGGAATTTGAAAATCGCTCAGCTACATTATATCACGAATATTTAGATAATGTTAAGCTGAGAATATTGACAGATCCGAAGAAATTTTGGGGATTCGTAAACACAAAGAAGAAATCTGATGGATTTCCTTCTTCATTTAGAACTCCTGAGGGATTTACTGACAATCCCGTCAAAATTTGTGGCCTATCCGCCAATCTTTTTAAAGAATCATTCTGTTCAGATTCTTTTAATCCTGATGGAGAGTACTTTGAATATATGAATTCCGAACCCAGAGTATCTTTGGAACATATATCCTTCACTCCAGAGGATATTTTAATGTATATTAGATCGATCGATGAGGAGTTTGGTGCTGGACCTGACGGTGTTCCTGCCGCAGTGTTAACACAATGCGGTTCCGTTTTGAGTCAACCACTTTCTTTATTATTCAATAAATCTATTAACGAAAGTTATTTTCCGCTTTTTTGGAAAAAATCATTTATAAGTCCTATTTTTAAAAAGGGTTGCAGGAACGATGTTAGTAACTATAGGCCTATCGCTAAGCTCTCATCGATTCCAAAACTTTTTGAGCGGATGGTGTATGATCGGGTGAAAATTCACTGTGGGGAAGTCATAACAACTCGTCAGCATGGTTTTGTGAATGGCAGATCCACTGTGTCTAATCTTCTCGATTTTACAACATTCTGCTTAAATTCTATTGATTCTGGTAACCAGGTCGATTGTGTTTACACTGACTTTAGTAAGGCATTTGATAAGCTACCACACAATCTAATCTTATTTAAACTTGAGTTAATGGGATTTCCAAAATATTTTGTGAACTGGATTAAATCGTATTTGGTAGAGCGATCTTATCAAATACGTTTCCGAGGCGCATTGTCTTCTGAATTTATTGCTGGATCAGGTGTTCCTTAGGGTAGTCACCTTGGTCCTCTTCTGTTTATTTCTATCAATGATGTAACTCACGTCATTGAACACTCTCATCTGCTTATTTATGCCGATGATATGAAAATATACAGAACGATTAATTCTAGAGATAATTCAGATCTACTCCAGTCTGATCTAAAATCCTTTGAAGTTTAATAAAAAAAAAAATAATATGTTTTTAAATTCAGATAAATGCCAAACTATGACCTTTTCGCGAAAAAGGAATAATTTTATATTTGATTATAAGATTAAAGATACTGCCTTGAGTCGTGTAGACACCGTCAAAGACCTAGGTATATGCATGGATTCTAAGCTGTCGTTTAACATTCATATTGATAATATTTGTAAAAAAGCATCTTCAGAATTTAATAGCATGATTACAACTACAACGTTGTATTATGCAATCGTGCGTCCTCACTTAGAGTATGCAAGTCAAGTTTGGTCCCCAAGTTACAATGTGCATGTTGATCGAATAGAAAGAATCCAAAAACGTTTTGTTCAGTTTGCTCTAAGGGGCTTAAGTGGAACTGACATATTAGACCTTCCTCCTTATGAGGATCGTTTAAAACTATTAAAAATGCAGTCTTTAGGTGATCGAAGTAAATCGGCAGATATCGTATATTTACACCAGCGCATAACTGGTGTATTCGATTATCCAGAACTTCTTTCTCACATAAATTTTAACACTAACCGTAGAAGCAGTAGAAACGCTAACAACTTAATTTATTTGCCATTTAGTAGAACAAATTATATGGCTACTGCTCCTTTAAGTCGCATGAGTTCCTTTGTTAACAATTGTAGCGTTTTTGATGTTAATTTGTCAAAAGGTCAACTCAAAAGTAGATTAAAATTTTGTGTTATCCCTGAGCCCAACCCATTTATTGGTGGGTACATTTTTCCCACATTAACTTGTTTGTGGTCACGGTTATCCATAACATTGATATTTTCAATGATTACTGGGTAGTGGCTTTAGATGGGTTAATGCTGAGGAAGTGTGATATAGCTGTAGTAGCTGAACTCTATTGTTATTGCATGTAATAGACCCGCACGGTGATGGCACCTGGACCTTGAGGGTATGTTGCGACAATCAACCTAGGTGCGGTGTTGACAATATGTCGATCGGTACCAATCTTCTGTGGGGCCACGGCGGTCGATGAAGTGGCTGGGGCGACTGTGAGCTCCTCGTGGACAATACGCCGGCAATCCTCTTCACTTATTTCTTCGATTTCTGGTGACTGCTGCATTTTTGATGTTTTCAGTATTTTCTCTTTGTTTTTAGAATCCCAACGGCTGATTAAAGGTGTCTTCTTTAGCTTCTACGACTTGTTTAAGTTTAACTGTTGACGATTTTAAACACCCAGAGTTGTTATATGATCCACTATAATCTAAGGGATGGTTCATACTAACCTCAACACTGTATTGGTATGTCGGTCTGACAGTCTCGTTTGACAGCCAGGAGTTTGACGTGCTCATGACATACGCTGTAGAAAGAGATGTAGGTTTAATTTATGTTTTAGCTGGGTAGATCGTATTTCTTTTCTTAGCTGGGTATGGACCACGTCCTAAGGCTCTCAAGTGGTTTTCGGTTCGCTTGACTATATGGCCCTAGACTTGGCAAAACCTCTCTCTTTTTTTTTTTTTTTTTATATTACAATTTGACGAGTTAGAATTTCTTGGGGTAATTTTAACTTAGAATACGGGTGCTTTCATCCGTGGTAACGTCGGACCCTATTCCCAGTTGTCGTCATTGCAACTGCCTCTCTGGGCCCTGGTTGACAGATTTATTTCTGGCATTGTATTGGACGGCGTTTGGCTCTATCTAACGATGGCTGCTGTCCTATTTATTAATGACGGGGGTACTCCTCTTTCGGACTTACCGATGGTTTCCTCTTCCTCGTCCACTCCGCAGTTGTTTCTGCGGCTGCTGCCGCGATATCGCAGTCTTTATTGCCATGGATGCTGCCAGGAATTTTATTATGAACATTTTGCTGGTTGTTGACTTAGGCTCTTCTTTTGATGGCTGTCATTTCAACGCTAGGCAAACCAGTGACAGTGGCTCGATCCTCATGATGGCTCTCACTGGCTTTGACAGTTGTTACAGACGGATGTCGCCGCTTCTTCACAGTCTTTTTACGTGGGTGCTGCCACGACTTCACAGTCTTTTAACGTGGGTGCTGCCACGACAAAAAAAAATTAAATATCTGACGTTATGGTGTGTATATGAAATTTACCTTGTTGTAAAATTTCTTGAGGTCGCTGACGTGTGCATTTCGTACGCGAGTGTCTCCTTTCTTACGTATCTGGATGATGACCGGGGAGATATAACCCATCACCTTATACGGGCCTTCAAACTTCGGTGCTAGTTTTGCGGCGAAGTTGTTTATCGCTCTCGACAGAGGGTGTTGTCGAACCAACACCTCCTCACCTACGTCGGGCTTCCAGTCACGTCGTCGCAAATTATAGTGACGCGCCTGGTCGCGCGTAGCTTGACTAACTTTGTGACGAACGAGTTTGAAGATCTCTCGCAGTTGAGTGGCTCGTGCTGGTGGCGACTGTATTTCTCGGCCGGTACCGGTGGTGTGTTCATCGTAGAGAGCGCCGGGAAACCTTGGCTCGCGTCCCTGTACTACGAAGGCGGGACTGTAACCCGTAACATCTGATCTGCTGCTATTCATGGCCAGGGAAAACTCAGGTAACTGTTCATCCCATGTTTTATGTTGGTCCTGGCAGAACTGGGCTATCATTGTTTTGAGGGTTTTGTTGGCTCTTTCCGTAGGGTTCTCCTGCGGGGTATATGGAGCCGTAATTTGTTGTCTCACTCCCAACTTGCGCATGAAATTTTTAAAGGATCGGCTGGTAAATTGAGTACCATTATCGGAGATGAAAACCTTTGGTACTCCAAAGCGTGCGAGGATGCGTTCCCGGAAACCCTTCTTCAAACCTTCACTCGTGGCTTTCCGTAGAGGGATTATCTCAGTCCACTTGCTGAATTTGCCGTGGAACACCAAAATAGTTGTATTTCCATGTTTTGAACGTGGCAGAGGTCCAATAAAATCGGCGCACACGACTGCCCAGGGTTCTTCTGCTACGCGTGACAACATTTTGCCGGCTGGGGCCTGTTGATTTGGTTTGTACCGCTGACAGGTTTCGCATTGTCTGACGTATCGACTGACGTCTCTGAACAGTCCAGGCCAATAATACCTGTTGGTGATCCGGGCTATGGTCTTGCGTACGCCCAGGTGTCCTGCGCTTGGTTGGTCATGATTTTCCCTCATGACTCTTAGCGCAGCATCCTCATCTCCGATCTGATTCGGTATATGCCTGTATAAGTTTCCATCTTCCTCGATGTAGTCCGAAAATTTTTCAGGATCTTCACGCACCTCCGCTTTTCGTCGATCTAGCCATGCACACACCGGTCTTCCTTCGGACTGACTAGTGGTCCTGCCTAAGTGTCCCAACGGGCTTC
Source organism: Coremacera marginata (assembly GCA_914767935.1). Classification (NCBI taxonomy): domain Eukaryota; kingdom Metazoa; phylum Arthropoda; class Insecta; order Diptera; family Sciomyzidae; genus Coremacera; species Coremacera marginata. Next base: position 113,945,792 of record OU612047.1, on the reverse strand, counting down.
GAGAGAGTGCATCTGCCACGACGTTCAATTTGCCTCGCCGATACTTAACTTAAAAGTTATATTGTTGGAGCTCCAGTGCCCATCTTGCTACACGGCCGGACGGACTTTCTATGGAATTTAGCCACTTTAATGATAAGGGTCGGTGATAACCACGAATTTGTACCCTTCTAGGTAGCAGCGCATTTTCCGGATGCCCCAAACAATGGCTAGGCACTCCTTTTCTGTGGGGCTGTAGTTTTTCTCCGCCTGTATGAGGTGTCGGCTGGCATAGGCGATCACACGTTCAACGCCGTCGAATTCTTGCGTTAATACTGCCCCCAGTCCATAATCGCTGGCGTCTGTTTGTAGTACGAAAGTCTTGCTGAAATCCGGGCAAGCCAAGACGGGTGCTTCAGTAAGTTTTTGTTTTAATGTTTCGAATGCCGTCTGTTGCTCAGGCCCCCTTTTTCCAGTGTTTGCCCTTTTTCAATAGTAATGTCATTGGGTGGGCGATAGTGGCGAAGTCCGGCACGAATCGCCGGTACCAAGAGGCCACTCCTAGGTAGCTCCTCAATTCTTTCAGGTTTGTGGGTGGTGTCAGCTTCTTAATGGCTTCCACCTTATCAGGATCGGTGTGTATGCCGTCGCCGCTCACGACATGTCCTAAATATTTTGTTTCCGCTCTGAAGAACTCACACTTCTCCACGTTGAGTTTCAAATTTGCTTCGCGCAGGCGTCGGAACACCTCCTTCAGGTTTTTAAGGTGTTCTTCCTTGGTACTGCTCGTGAAAATAATATCATCCAAGTAAGCGAAAGCGTGTGGTTCCATTTCTGGCCCGATTATTTGATCAAGCGTGCGCTGGAAAGTGGCTGGGGCAGAATGTAGTCCAAAAGGCATCACCCTCCACTGGAATAGGCCACGTCCTGGAACGGTGAAGGCGGTGTACTGTTTACTCTGGGGATCCATAGGAATCTGCCAGTACCCGTTCTTCAGATCTAAGCTGCTAATGTAACGAGCATTCCTTAGCCCACTTCCTGATTTATGATTTCCTGCATCGCAGGATTTCGCGGGAAGTATCGCTGTTTTAAAGGCCGGTCGTCTAACATAACTATTTTGTGAGGTGTTACCTTGGCCGTACCTTCTAGTGCCTCAAATTTCTTGAGTTCATCCCGTAAAAATTCATCAACCGAGGGATTGGTGGCCGTGGATTCGATGGTGGCAGTGGTGCACGCCGGTTTGTCATCTGTGAGCTGCGCGAGAGGCTGTAAGGTAATTGTCTGCCCGCCGCAGCTAAAAGTGGATCGGGCCTGCGCTAGAAAGTCCATTCCTAGTAATAGTTCGTCGGCGACGCCGGGTAGTATCAATAGTGTTGTTTGGCACGTCGTCTTCCCCAAGGTTATGGTCACCCTAAGACTCTCTGTCACTACCTTGCGTGAGCCGTCAGCTAACCGCACGTTTGTGGTAGTTGGTCTGCTGTTAAGAGGGGTGCGTAATCTGCTGGCGAGAGTTGGGCTCACAAAACTTCGTGTGGCTCCTGTGTCTATGGCCGCTATTAGGGTTTGCGTTCCGACCCGCACGTGTGCCGAAAGATGGCGGTCGTTGGCTTGTAAATAATTTATGTCTCCTGAGGGCTGGTGGTGTCGGCCACACCCTCTGCTCCTCCGAGGGTGGGCCCGCTGGCATTTCCCGCGGCCGGTTGTTGATGGTCCTCTTGATGTGGGTTCACTCTTGACTCACAATTACACCCAGAGATCACTCGTTTGTTCCAGCATTGACGTGGCACGTGGCCTTCTCGGCCACACAAGTGGCAATATGGTGGTGAACTGGAATTATCGGGTTTCACGGGAGTGAGTGGTGCTGCTTCCTCCGGATAAGATTCGGGGAACATTGTCAGCATATTTCGCCGAGGTGCATCTCGGTTTCGACCTTGGGTGAGCGCCCGTCGAGGTCCTGTTGGGGTTTGGGATAATCTACTCTCATCTTGTAGAATTTCGTAATCTTCTGCCATAGTTAACAATTCATCAAAAGTGGTGAAGTCGCGTCGTCGAATATATAGTTGATAATCCTGACGGCTGTTCCGAAACACACGTTCCAACTTCTGGATGGGTGTGTAATTTGCATGTCTCATCAAGTCCAAAAGTTCCAAACTGTACCCCTTGAATCGCTCATGGTCGCCCTGGGTTCGAGCTCGAATCTGGTCTTCAAGACGTTCCATGAATCGAGTCGGCAGGTTTTGGTTCTAAAACTTTGCCAGGATTCTTGTGATATTCGATTATTTCGCCACCACACGATTGCGTTATCCCTTAACAATTCGGGCATAGTCCTAGGCAGGTGATCTGGGTCGAGCCCGTACGCATCAGTGAATTCTTCGACACGCTCGATGAAATTTATTGGCTGCCATCATATTTTTCAGTCCACTTTCTAACCTGATCGATGATTCGACTGTGGGTCATGGTGCCCTGATGTTTTTTGTTCATGGTTGGCCCTTCCAATCGTAGCTTTTCCACGGCCTGGTCAGACGGTGATGTGACCACTATGGCCGGAATAGTCGGCAAATACGAATACTTGGTCGGTTCCTCGCTGCGTTGGTATTCGTCACGAACTGGTGGCGTAGTGGATTCGGTTGGTCTGGTCGCGTCAGGCGGAGTGGGATTAATTTGTGGTCGTGGTGAGGTCGATCTTTTCTCACTATATTTGATCTCTAATTCGGCCAAACGTTTTTGAAGTTGTAAATCGCCGTCGCCATCTGTCACTGCGGCTGCGAAGCGTTTGCGAAGCTCTTCCACGGTGCCCTCAGAACTGAATCCGAATTCTTCTGCATAAATCTGCAGGTCATCCTTTCGTAAGGAATAAATCCACGAGGTCTTTACCATGATGATAGTTGATTGTAAGACGATAGTAGATTATGATCAAAATGGCGATTCCCGTCGTTATAAGGTATAGCGATGACTATTGTTAATCTGTTCCGGCTTGTTTTCTTTCCGGTCTTTTATATTCCCCCCGCGTTTAGAGAAGAGAATAAGAAAGGTCTTTCTGAGTAAATCGTCAGCCACACGGCAAATGGGCTAAATAAAACAAAAATTTAATTTATTCAAAAAAAATTATATTACTACTTTACCTTTAGCCCTGAAATCGACGTGGTAAAGAAAATTAGTAAATTACGTTGATTTCAATATGATATATATAAAGTTTTAATTAAATGTCGGTGCCTAATTTCAAATTTCAATGTCTACTCCACCGCACCCCTCGGGTTTTGTGGGTGAAGACACAATTAAGTTCTTTTCTTTTACGACTGGCAAGCTTTAGTATCTGACTACTGCTTAATTGGCCAGGATACAGTGGTCGGCTACTGTGTATGGATCCGATCAAACCATGCGATATGCGGGGAAATTCAGCAGCTATGCTTATTGAAATTTATTGCTGAAGTTCTACAATGGTTGATCGTTCTTCAGTACCGTTGTTTATTTATTTACCCTTTCTTTTTTCCTAGGATAAATGAATACCAAATTTTTAATTTAACCATACAATTTGTGTTATAGGATAACCGTGTAAGTTGGTTGCCCGAGTTCCAGTGGCGTTATTCTTTATGTTGGGGTTCCTTTATTATTTTTTATTATTATTATTATGCTCTTGACTGGCGCTCGTTGTCCTGTGCAACAACCTGTCGTTTATATTATATTATGTTGCGCAATTTATGTGTGCATAACCACTCAAGCAACCGAATTCCCTATGCTGGTTCTGGTACTCGTCGATGGTTACGGATTTAGTACCTAAAACTCTCTTTAAATTTCACTTTATATTTTACCTTCTATGTTTCACCCTTACTCAGGGTGACCTGGCTAATAATTTTTCCCAGTATATATATTATAACTTTATAATGGTGTATCTATATGTATGTATATTTATTATACCCTTTTTTTTGTTGTTTTTTTTTTTTTTTTTTTTTTTTCCCCTTTCACTAGGTGCAAGTATATTAATCTATCAACTGATTATCCTGTTCCTATTGGGAAATAATGGTGGACCGTAACGCCTGGTGTTCTCCTAACTAATCAATGTTAGTGTATTTTAGGGTTTGACTGGTTTGAAGCAAGTTAAAATTTTTCGACCAAATACTATGTCTACTGACCAAGTCTTTAATTTGGCTACTCTGAAATTTTGACTTGAGGTCCCTGCTCGGGCGCCATTGTGAGGACCTTTGTTACTGCCAAGGATACGCTCGTCGTATCCAGGGTCCGAAACAATTATTTAACTTCTTCTCCCGACCCCAAGTCAAAACTCAGATCTATGCTTCATTATTGGTCTTTGTTTATTTTGTTTGTTTTCCTCCAATCCTTAACCTATACAGGGTAGCTTATTTTATAGCGTATTTTATTTTATACGACAATTACTGGATAATATGCGACCCCAGTTTTTCTGTTTGGTTACTGAGCAACATAAATATTGAGTATTGAAAAAAAATGATTATTTACCCGCTGGGATGTGTTACACTGACAGGGTCACCTGGGTTTAGCGTTCTGTGCGTGGGTTTTTTTTTTACTGATAGGGTTTGTCAGTAGGTTTCGTGCGGGCGGGGGCGGTCACGGCGAACTGTACTACTTTCTGCGCTACAGCCAAACAAGCTGCCTACTCATCTACATCCGACAGTTATACTAGGCCCTGATCTCGTGTGTGTTTCGCGTATGTTCGGATGTCGGGGCTGAACGTGGTAGACACCACTTCTTCCAGCCGCGACGATCCACTGGGGGCCCATTGTGGCAATAACACGTAAAAGACGTGTCTGGTGGATGTCGGACCCGGACGTGGTAGTACCACATCTTCCGGCCCCGACAATCCCTCACACGTATTTGCACATCTTGTATCACTTGTCACACACGATTCTAGCAACTTCCCTACACAAATCTTAACGGAATTCGCGGCCGAGTGTTGAGGCAGAACGTGGTAGAACCACATCTTCCTGCTCCGACGACTCCAAATGAGTGTCTACTTGCTTCGCCCGATTGTACACACGCGATATCCGAAGGATGTCGAAGCTGAACGTGGTAGAGACCACTTCTTCCAGCCCCGACGATCCTGTACATTTTCATTCACTTCTCACGAATTTATTGCACACACTCTTCCAGTCGACCTACCCTCCGGACCGCCGCTACCCGCACTCCACCACTGATGTCTCCTCTTAGTGGCCCAACATCATATGGGCGACGATGACCGTTTCACCTTGAATTACCCTTCTCTGACCGCTGTCACTGTCACACCACCACTGCCTCTAAATAGTAAATTTAATATGGAGATTAAAAGGGCCTTAAGCAAAATACTTAAAATAACTTAAAATAATGGTGATACTTGTGAACGGTCGCTTGTTTCGCTGGTGCTACCGTGTCCTGGGGATCCGACCGTGGTGTCTGATGGAGCGGCTTGACACTCGCCTGCTCCTGCTCACCGCTGTTGTCGTGCTGTCCCTTCTCTGCCGGTACCGTATTTTCCGGCTACCGCCGTTGTCGACGTTATCCAGTAGCGTTTTCTGTAGCGCTGCTTCTTCTGTGTCGGCACTTTACTCTTAACACCGCAGTCGACGTTGCGCAATCGACGTTTTCTAGTAGCGCTGCTTCTTCTCTGTCGGCACTTTACTTTTAACACTGCAGTCGTCGACGTTACGCAGCCGACGTTTTTTTTACACGAGCAACCACCGGTACGTCCGCTTACTTCACTTGTGTTTTACAAAAGACCTCGATTCTTGCGTCGTTTGTCCTTTTATACCATTTTCTTTCGGCTGTCGAACCTTCTCGAATCATACTGGCGAGTTTCACTTCGGTGATGCTGGTAGTGGTGGTTTTGTCGCATTGTCCGTTATTCATGAGTATATAAAAATAAAATAGAGAAAAATGTTAGATGTTGCATGCAACTTTTAGACCCACCAAAAATGTTAATCACTTCGCATTAGCCCAGCCAGTATTACTGCCTTCTTGTATGTCTACGATTATTCTAAGGTTCGAAACAACCAGAATAGCCACGGAGAAATGTTGGTCATGCTGCCCGAACACAACGTTTGTCATGACCGACATTTCCCCGTGTTTCTACCGGGGATTTTAATTCCCACTTACCCCATTTTCCTATCAAGGGACAAACAACCGCCCTGAATCTATTTTCTTTGACAGAAACTCAACTAACTATTTTCGTTAACCCTTCGTGGGCTTTGCCATTTATTCATTCGGCTTATTTTTCCCTCTTAACAACTATTGAACTAATTATAAACTTATAACCTAAGAAAAAAAAAGAAAAATATATGCATTAACCTAACCTTATAGGCAAAATATAAATAGAAAAATAAAGTATAAGAAAATTTAAGAAAAATAACATATAAATAGAACATATAATAACATATAAATTTGGATGGTGGGAGCGCCTGAGGACGGCAGGCCTTCCCTCCTGATTCTGTGGCCAGAGGTCGGCTGGTGATGCACCCTGCGTGCTTCAATTTCATGGCCTGACGTGCGAGCTAAAAAGAAAGAAATAGTTATGCTTTAACATGTGGGATCAAATTTCCCAGAAATTTGGTCCTTACAGTTGCAACAATAATCCAGACATGGCAAAAGTATTTTAGGAAAAAAAAAATTATGGCTGGTACTGGGTGCGTAGCTAGTGTGTGTGGAAACGAGTTGGCAACTTCCACCTTCACATTCCCCCCTTACTTGGGGGTTGTGGCCCGAGAACTTTGATCCACGAGACCCCTCCACGGTTCCAGGATATTTGGATTGTATTTTGGATGAAGGAGCCTCTTGAGCTTTTCTTCAGAGGCTGCTGCTGGAACTTCTGAAGGACCTCTTCGGCCTTTTGCTGCACCTCTGGCAGGAGAACAGTAGGCTCCGTTTTATGCCTTTCAAAGGAGGAGGAGTACTTTCGGGAGTTAGCCTTTGGTTCTTCTGCTTTGGGCTCTGCCTATGATTACCGCCACTACGGCTTCCACTGTCACTTATTATCGAACTACTGGCAGTGCTGCTGCCCGTACTGCTGGCGCTACTAGAGCTGCTGCTGCTGGAGCCCTTCGATCTGGGGGTGCCTCTTCTCTCCGAGACGGCTCCTTCGGCCTTCTTTGGGTGGGGCCGTCCGTTCAGCTGGAAATACTTCTCCGTATGCTGTATCGATATCGATATCACTAGTTGCGGTGGCCCGGAAGTCGCCGGTTTGGCTAGCCGCGAAACGCGAACCCTAAAGTCCTTGACGGCACCCTTGGTTTTCGGTGTGGCAGGCACTGTTTGGCTTATAGTCGACGTCGCGCCTGTCTCATTTTCAGTGGATATTTGGGGCAAAAGGGTCTTGGGGCTCATAGCCGCGCGGTTGATGTCCGAAGCGGAGCGTTCGACGATCGGTTGTGTGGAGGTAGTTGAGGGTTCAGTGATGGTCGGTCAATTAGCATCTGGATTCAGCTGGGGCCGTGCTTGCGTGGCCAACTGCAAGGTTCGTGGCCTGGTCATTTACATTCTGCGGTGGCCAATGCCTGCGGCCCCTGGTTTTGGCGTTCGAATCGGGGCTTCATCAGAGGATGTGGTCGGTTGTGACCTGGGCTCAAGCGATAAGGCAGCACCTGGAGTCGTCCGGTCTTTGAAGGGACCTCTAGCCATTCAGGGCCCAAAACTTGCTCACGTTGGTGCTGGTTGTTCGCGATTTCCATTGTTTGCCGAAACTGTTGCTTGGCTGCAGAGAATTTCTTTTTCTTTTCTGAGTCGGAAATATTGATTGGTTGTTTTGCTAAAGTGGACATAGTGCAACGAAAGGAATTGAAAGATCATTATTAGTGGGTTTGCTTACAACTATTCGCTTTGACTTAGGTGTTTAAGTCGTACAATAGCCCCTGATGTAAAGGCCTTTACGACATAGGGCCCATCGTATTTCGGTGCAAGCTTTGCGTTGAAGTCGTCTATGGCCTTAAATAATGGATGTTGTCGAACCATAACCTGTTGTCCAATTTTGGGTTTCCAGTCTCCCCGGCGTAAATTGAAGTGGCAGGCCTGGTCCTTTGAAGCTCTAGTTAAGTTGTGTCCCTCAATTGTAAAGATATCTTGCAAGTGTGCAGCTCGGTCGGATGGATCTTGCTCCTTGGCACCTCTGCCGCAGACTACTTCGTCGTAGAGGGCTCGAGGAAGACGTGGATCTCGACCCTGTGTTAGAAATGCAGGACTGTAACCGACTGTCTCTGACAGACTGGTGTTGATCGCTAACGAGATTTCTTGCAAGTTCTCGTCACAAAGCTTATGATGATTGTCAGCAAACTGGGCTATCATAGTTTTGACGGTTCGGTTGGTTCGTTCTGTGAGGTTCTCCTGAGGCGTGTAGGTGCTGTCATCTGCTGGTGAGCTTCAATCTGCGCTAAGTATCGTTGGAATATTCTGCTCGTGAACGTTGGCGGTTATCAGAATTTTTGGAACTCTGTAACGCGCCAGGATCCTCTCTCGGAAAGCCTTTAGTAAACTATCCGATCTTGTCGAAGAACATCAACAGCATATTAGAAGTCCGCACACAGCACAGACCATGGCTCATCTGTGATTCTTGTCAACATTTCTCCGGCGAGTGCTTGCTGACTGTACTTGTACCGTTGACAGGACTCACATTTCTGGACATAGTGGCTTATATCCCGGAACATCCCTGGTCAGTAATACCGATTTGGCATTCTGGCGATGGTTTTCCGTATTCCAAGGTGACCGGCGTTCGGGCTGTCATGGTTATCTGTCAATGATGAAGGGATTAAAGGTAGCTTACCCAAATTAATAGTTTATCCACCACAGCTTTATCCACCAAAGAGTTGCTTTGTTTTCCACCAGGAAGTCTATGCCAAGAATGACTTCATCGGATTCTACGGTATGGCGAAGTTCTTTGACCGATCCATCAGCTAACGTGACCACATTATCGGCTAGGATGAATTTGCAACTCTTATGGATCCTGTCGACAAATCGTTGACTCAGGAAACTTTATGTGGCACCGGTTTATATTGTGGCTTTGATCGTCAACGTATCGATTGTTATAGTGGCGAAAATGTGGCTGTTATCGTGTTGAAGATGTTTAACTGGGTTTGACCTTCTGGAGGACTTGCCCCTCCTCGTTCTGGGCGAACCCTCGTCGTTTCCCGGTCGTGTCCTGCAGCGCTGAATGGTGAGTAGATTTTGACGGCTGCAGATCCAGCAGAAGATCATTTGGGGGTTTCGGCAGCCTTGTCTGACATGACCGTTCATACCACAATTCCGACAAGCGGTTCTTGGGTTGATCTCCATTTGCTGTCCATGCTGGTCGGCTGTTGGTTGGTGGTTAAAGGCAGGGAGGGAGCTCTGAGTGTTGGCACGTCGATTTTGTTGCAGCATGCGGTGGTGCTCGGTATGCAAGTTGGCTAGCTGTGTTCGTTCGCGCTCGCGTGTCTGAATAGCCTCGAGGTCGTCTGCCAGGTTACACAATTCTTCGAGTTTTGAAAAATCTTTCCTTTGAATATACCACTGGTAGTCTGGGTGAGCGTGTCGGAAGATTCTCTTGAGTTTTTGCTCTTCGCTGTAGCCTGCATGTCTCATCAGAGTTTGGAGGTCCAAGACAAAATTTTTAAACGGTTCCCGATGTTTTTGGGTTATGCTTCGGATGGTATTAGAACGTATTTTAAAATTTTTTCTTTGAACAGCTTCCAGGTAGACCAGTGCTCGTTTTTGTTCCGATATCATATCAGGGCGCTGCCAGTGAGCAGGTCAGGTAAAGTGCGAGGTAGGTAGGTCCTCGACTCTCTCTATGAAGGACAATGGGTCTTTTTTCCCTTCGAATTTTACTGAAAACTTCCTTACCTTCTCCGCTACTGCCAGATATGGGCCTGTCACTTGTAATGTCGCGTTTTAGTTGGTCGGTCCGAGCTGCTGGGCAAATGGCAGCAAGGTATCGGCCGCTAGAGTCGGGACACGAAGCGTTGCGTCGGTTCAGCTTGCCCGTTTTCCAGCAAAGTCCTCAGTTGGCGGGGCTGAAGGCGCAGGTGATATTGCGCGACGATGTTCTGCGAGTGCCGGCAAGTTTTTTCTGTTTCGTTTGCTTAACAGGTTTTTTTTTTTTATTTGTCTTCAATGTTGTTACTCTAATTAATTCATATGTATATTTTTTCTTTCCCGTACGCGGCGGATGATTTTATTATGTTAAGACAAAATGTCCCTGCTCAGGCGCCATTGTGACGAACCTTTTTGCCGAGGTATCACTCGCCAGTGGCCAGGGTTCGTTCATAAACAATTTAGTAACTGAGTTTAATCTAGTTTATCGATTCTTCATGTCTTCGCTTTGCTTCGCGCTTATTCCCTGAAAAGTGGATGTAAGTGAGCCACGCGCATTTTTTGTAAAGTTACCGACAGTAACCATATGAATTCAATTACCAAATGTTAGTCTTATAGGATCAAAACCGTATTATTATACAGCATTTTTGTTGATATGGGGGTGTGGCAACATCCTTTTCATAAACCTACTCTAAAAACACAAAATAAGGAAAAGCAACACGTATATGCATCTCTTCTCACATTTGATCGGGATTTTGCACCCATCACTTTTGAGCAACTTCTCTGCACGTACGCTTAGAAAGTGAAGTGTAAGTGAAGTTTTAGACGCGGCTTAGTTTAAAACACTGCATGCGACTTCTTAGTTCCAACACGACTGTGTGGTTTTTCTACAAACGCGTTTAGTTTTCATATTTCTAAATGTCACATGTAGAAATATTGTAAGAAAAATACTTTTTCTACACGTGTCGTGCTACACGTGCTCTGTGCAGCTAGTTTTTTTTGTCTCTGCGTAGATATTAACCCAAATATCATGTGTCCAAAATTTGGTGGACTTAGGTGTCACCACTTGTGAGCCCTGTTCTAAATTCAGAGTCGGAATAGCGGAGTTCAAATCCTATCGGATTGAAAATGGTGGTTTTCATTCCGATCGAAAATGGAATACTCGGAACAAAATGAAAATGAACTCGAATATGCAAAAATCAGGAGTTTTATTGGAGTATAACAGCCACGCGTACGAAAAATTAAAACGGAGGATTCTACGCGACCGAAGCAATCCTTTGGATTTTTCTGATTCAGCGTATGTAGCAACTTGTAAGGTTTATTTAAGATAATTTGATGATGTTTCTTTTAAATTTATTGAACAATATCGTTTAAACAAGTGGGTATTTAACTTGGTTTTAAGTGAAGTTTAATTTTTTGCCCTGTGATCGATTTCCACAATTATTGAACTGACCACAACTTTACGGTTCCTGGCCGGATTTTAGAACAGGGCTGATAGATACTCGTAGCTATTGCACGGTGCGCTGTGCTACGTCTTGATAGCAATTAGTTAGTTTTTCAGGTATTACTTTTTTTATGGAGATATTTGTATTACATCTTCTTCTGATTCTATTATAACATTCCTAAATAAAAATCTGCATGGAAATCGAATGAGCGGCTTAGGAGTTTTTCGCAATTTCCTTAGATATTTGTACTACAGCGCCCCGTGGAGTTCCAGATAGAGGAACATAAATAAATCTATTGGCCGCGGAGAGGGACAACCTGTCGTCTGGATGACACTTTCGACTCGCTGTATAGGTTTGGTTGATGTTGAGGTGCATGCTGTTGGCTCGAAGGCGACCGCGCGCTGGCTTTCCACTGGACCGTGCCTTGGCTTACTGGAGTCGGTATCAGAGGAGGTGGAACTGCTGGTGCTTGCCGTACTGCTACTCGTTGAACTACTGCTAGAGCCGGTGGAGCTATCATGTCGAAATCGTCGCGGCATCGCGCGCCCTTTCCGTAGCTTGTCAGGTGGTGTTACTCCAGCTTTAGGTTGACTAAGTGGTTCAGCACCCTCACCGCTGGGCAAGTATAAGCGAGGTAACACCGCTCACAGGCAAGACTCTGGAGTAGTTGGGCTAGCTCGGTGCGCTTGTATGCCGCGCGTTCAGCTGTGAACCATGTCTTCAGATCGGCGTCGTGTAACTCTCGTGCATGTTGTGGCTGCTGGAAAAAACTCTCCACGAACTGTAGCATGAACGGCCCACAGTCACTACAATTTGGCTGCTGGGGAACCGCTAGTGCGTGGCAGGGCATCTCCTCTTCACCCCATGTTCCCGAGGTACATTCTGGGTATGCGTCACGCCATTCCTCTTCGAAGTATCGCCGTAGTACCGGGGCGACATGGTTCCGTGGTGCGTTTGCATAGGAATCCAACACCCAGATGCAACCTCCTGGGGAATTCTGGCTAGTCTTTCGGTTCAGCCGCACGATGGCCACGTACCAGTGGAACTGCTCGTTGATTGGGACGATGACGTATTTCTTGTGCACCAAACGGATCTTTCGAGTCCACCGGCGCACTCTCTTTCTATGTTCTTGCGGTGCCTGTGGAGCTGTTGGTCGTGTCAGCATGGTGTAAAAGTGGGTGCTGAACACGTGGGCATCTACTCTATCACGTAGGTTCTGCTGGTCGTACATCCACCTCAGGTACATGTCGACAACCACGTCATTTAAGAATAGGCCAACTTCGATGCACATATAATCGCAGACTTCTCAGACTTTTCAGTTGATCTCGTCTTCTTGTGGTGATCGGTTGGTTTTTTAGTTGTGTTGCTGTGATCAGTGAATTTTATAACTGTGTATTGTGAATCTTGTAAACGTTAAGTATTCAACAAATCTTTTAATAAACGTTTTCTATGTTTTTAATCAATTTAATTTAAATAGTGTTTATTAATCTCTCTCGTGTTTATTAATCGTCTTTATTTATATATAATTAGTTGCAATAGTTTTTGTTGTTTATATTAAAATTCAGTGCTTGTTCGTCTGCCTAATTATTTTTCAATTTCTCTTTGTGCGGTGTTTGTTTATTTGTAGTGCAGTCAGCATATCTAGTGTTGTTGTTTTTTAACGGTTTTGTGTACGCTGCACTTTTGTGCTAACCCCATAAGCACATTTTACATACAAAAACACTTGCTCACAGAATAATTTAAATTTTTTTTTGCAATGGATTATTTATCCGTTGACAATATTGCTGCTTGTTCTCTAAACGAGCAATGCAAAAGCCAGAATATTCTGTACCCTATGTTCAGCTGTTCTGGCCCATGTGAGCGAATGTTCCATGCTTCTGTGCTGGTATTTCTAAATCGTGCCTTGACGATTTAATGTCAGTCCGATCTGGTCTTCGCTGGTATTGTGCTTCGTGCAGGGCCCTTTCCCCGGATGAACTCTATTCTAAAATAATGCTTTTTGGGGAAAGTCTTAACTTGTTAAATAATAATTTCAGAGAAATTGTTACATTTTTCAGCGAAGTTAGTGCCGCACCCACTACCAGCGTTTCTGATGAAATTACTGATCAGGATAACATTTCGGTTCCTTCGGCCATGACTGCATCTTCCGGAATTTTGTCAGTTTCATCAGAAAAAGACCTAAAAAGCTCTAAAAGACAGAGGAAAAACAAAAACAAAAATAGCGTCGGAAGGCGTCCTCCAGACCTTCCAAGGCAGAGCAGCCCCCAGCAATGCCATCAGAAAATAATAATACGGTGATTTCTCATACACCATCTTCTATTCCTCCATTGACTAGTAGCCCAAATACGATTTCAACTACGCCTAACAGTCATTTGACTTTAAGAGCAGTTTCGAGGACCAGAAATGTTTTCATTTCACGTCTTCAGCCCGACACATCAATAGAAAATATATTGACGTTTGTCAGGCAATCCAAGTTAGTGAACTCAAATGCATTCTGTTCATGCAAAAAAATTGGTAATAAGCCTTCACATGCTTCTTTTATTCTAACAGTTGCAGCCGAAGATTTTACAACTGTTCTTAAATCTAATTTGTGGGCCGATAATATTCTTGTTATTGAGTTCAAGCCAAAAAATAAGTCTAAAAGGGTGACTCAAGACGCCCACCAGACTCAAAAAAACTAAATAGGCTGTCCCTTTACTATCAAAATGTAAGGGGACTACGTTCTAAGACGAGGAGCTTATTTCTATCAACTCAAAATTACTCTGAGGATATTATCGCGTTAACAGAAACGTGGCTAAACGGAAGCATTACTGATTTGGAATTGTTTGACAATAGTTTTCAAGTTTTTAGAAAAGACAGATACACTGACAATATTTCTTATGTCGGTGGTGGTGTCCTTTTGGCTGTGAGGAACTGCTTTGTCAGTTTTATTGTTGACATTCCCTGCTCTTCTAATATTGAACTAATTTGCGTTAAAGTTATTGTAACTCTAATGTATATGTTATTAATGCATATGTTCCTCCTAAGAGTAGTGTAGAGGTCCATGCAAGCCTTGCGGAGTGCATAGATTACATAATCGATTTACTTGACGTTAATGACGACATTTTATTATTGGGCGATTTTAATCTACCTGATTTAAAATGGCATTCTTCTGACGATGATACATACTATTGTGCATCTAATTCGAAGACCCGCCAAGAACATATATTTGTTGATAATATATGTTCAGACTTACAACAAGTGAGTTGTATTTATAATAGTCTTGAAAGACTTCTTGACCTGGTCTTAACTACAGACAGTAACAATGTTGTTGTTAAGAGGGCCTTTCATGCTCTAACTACTGTTGATGAATATCATCCACCATTGAGTATTTGGTACGAATCCGACAGAGCAAATATAGTAAATAAATTCTAATTCAGTAGATAAGCTTTATGAATTCAATTTTAAAAATGCTGACTTTTTGAAGTTGAATCAGTTGCTTCATGGTAAACTTAATGCAATTTTAGAATATATAAATGTAAATTGCCTTGATGACTCCATACATTTTTTTTATATGGAACTCTTTGCTGTGTTTTCTCAATCAGTACCTTATAGTCTCAAATTTGCGAGGAATTCTGCGTACCCGTGGTACACAAAGGATTTAAAGACTCTTCGCAACAACAGGAATAGGGCATGGAAGAAATACGTCTGTAGCTTAGGCTCAAACGACCTAGAAACTTACAAACGTTTGTTTCTGGAATTTGAAAATCGCTCAGCTACATTATATCACGAATATTTAGATAATGTTAAGCTGAGAATATTGACAGATCCGAAGAAATTTTGGGGATTCGTAAACACAAAGAAGAAATCTGATGGATTTCCTTCTTCATTTAGAACTCCTGAGGGATTTACTGACAATCCCGTCAAAATTTGTGGCCTATCCGCCAATCTTTTTAAAGAATCATTCTGTTCAGATTCTTTTAATCCTGATGGAGAGTACTTTGAATATATGAATTCCGAACCCAGAGTATCTTTGGAACATATATCCTTCACTCCAGAGGATATTTTAATGTATATTAGATCGATCGATGAGGAGTTTGGTGCTGGACCTGACGGTGTTCCTGCCGCAGTGTTAACACAATGCGGTTCCGTTTTGAGTCAACCACTTTCTTTATTATTCAATAAATCTATTAACGAAAGTTATTTTCCGCTTTTTTGGAAAAAATCATTTATAAGTCCTATTTTTAAAAAGGGTTGCAAGAACGATGTTAGTAACTATAGGCCTATCGCTAAGCTCTCATCGATTCCAAAACTTTTTGAGCGGATGGTGTATGATCGGGTGAAAATTCACTGTGGGGAAGTCATAACAACTCGTCAGCATGGTTTTGTGAATGGCAGATCCACTGTGTCTAATCTTCTCGATTTTACAACATTCTGCTTAAATTCTATTGATTCTGGTAACCAGGTCGATTGTGTTTACACTGACTTTAGTAAGGCATTTGATAAGCTACCACACAATCTAATCTTATTTAAACTTGAGTTAATGGGATTTCCACAATATTTTGTGAACTGGATTAAATCGTATTTGGTAGAGCGATCTTATCAAATACGTTTCCGAGGCGCATTGTCTTCTGAATTTATTGCTGGATCAGGTGTTCCTTAGGGTAGTCACCTTGGTCCTCTTCTGTTTATTTTAGCTATCAATGATGTAACTCACGTCATTGAACACTCTCATCTGCTTATTTATGCCGATGATATGAAAATATACAGAACGATTAATTCTAGAGATAATTCAGATCTACTCCAGTCTGATCTAAAATCCTTTGAAGTTTAATAAAAAAAAAAATAATATGTTTTAAATTCAGATAAATGCCAAACTATGACCTTTTCGCGAAAAAGGAATAATTTTATATTTGATTATAAGATTAAAGATACTGCCTTGAGTCGTGTAGACACCGTCAAAGACCTAGGTATATGCATGGATTCTAAGCTGTCGTTTAACATTCATATTGATAATATTTGTAAAAAAGCATCTTCAGAATTTAATAGCATGATTACAACTACAACGTTGTATTATGCAATCGTGCGTCCTCACTTAGAGTATGCAAGTCAAGTTTGGTCCCCAAGTTACAATGTGCATGTTGATCGAATAGAAAGAATCCAAAAACGTTTTGTTCAGTTTGCTCTAAGGGGCTTAAGTGGAACTGACATATTAGACCTTCCTCCTTATGAGGATCGTTTAAAACTATTAAAAATGCAGTCTTTAGGTGATCGAAGTAAATCGGCAGATATCGTATATTTACACCAGCGCATAACTGGTGTATTCGATTATCCAGAACTTCTTTCTCACATAAATGTTAACACTAACCGTAGAAGCAGTAGAAACGCTAACAACTTAATTTATTTGCCATTTAGTAGAACAAATTATATGGCTACTGCTCCTTTAAGTCGCATGAGTTCCTTTGTTAACAATTGTAGCGTTTTTGATGTTAATTTGTCAAAAGGTCAACTCAAAAGTAGATTAAAATTTTGTGTTATCCCTGAGCCCAACCCATTTATTGGTGGGTACATTTTTCCCACATTAACTTGTTTGTGGTCACGGTTATCCATAACATTGATATTTTCAATGATTACTGGGTAGTGGCTTTAGATGGGTTAATGCTGAGGAAGTGTGATATAGCTGTAGTAGCTGAACTCTATTGTTATTGCATGTAATAGACCCGCACGGTGATGGCACCTGGACCTTGAGGGTATGTTGCGACAATCAACCTAGGTGCGGTGTTGACAATATGTCGATCGGTACCAATCTTCTGTGGGGCCACGGCGGTCGATGAAGTGGCTGGGGCGACTGTGAGCTCCTCGTGGACAATACGCCGGCAATCCTCTTCACTTATTTCTTCGATTTCTGGTGACTGCTGCATTTTTGATGTTTTCAGTATTTTCTCTTTGTTTTTAGAATCCCAACGGCTGATTAAAGGTGTCTTCTTTAGCTTCTACGACTTGTTTAAGTTTAACTGTTGACGATTTTAAACACCCAGAGTTGTTATATGATCCACTATAATCTAAGGGATGGTTCATACTAACCTCAACACTGTATTGGTATGTCGGTCTGACAGTCTCGTTTGACAGCCAGGAGTTTGACGTGCTCATGACATACGCTGTAGAAAGAGATGTAGGTTTAATTTATGTTTTAGCTGGGTAGATCGTATTTCTTTTCTTAGCTGGGTATGGACCACGTCCTAAGGCTCTCAAGTGGTTTTCGGTTCGCTTGACTATATGGCCCTAGACTTGGCAAAACCTCTCTCTTTTTTTTTTTTTTTTTATATTACAATTTGACGAGTTAGAATTTCTTGGGGTAATTTTAACTTAGAATACGGGTGCTTTCATCCGTGGTAACGTCGGACCCTATTCCCAGTTGTCGTCATTGCAACTGCCTCTCTGGGCCCTGGTTGACAGATTTATTTCTGGCATTGTATTGGACGGCGTTTGGCTCTATCTAACGATGGCTGCTGTCCTATTTATTAATGACGGGGGTACTCCTCTTTCGGACTTACCGATGGTTTCCTCTTCCTCGTCCACTCCGCAGTTGTTTCTGCGGCTGCTGCCGCGATATCGCAGTCTTTATTGCCATGGATGCTGCCAGGAATTTTATTATGAACATTTTGCTGGTTGTTGACTTAGGCTCTTCTTTTGATGGCTGTCATTTCAACGCTAGGCAAACCAGTGACAGTGGCTCGATCCTCATGATGGCTCTCACTGGCTTTGACAGTTGTTACAGACGGATGTCGCCGCTTCTTCACAGTCTTTTTACGTGGGTGCTGCCACGACTTCACAGTATTTTAACGTGGGTGCTGCCACGACAAAAAAAATTAAATATCTGACGTTATGGTGTGTATATGAAATTTACCTTGTTGTAAAATTTCTTGAGGTCGCTGACGTGTGCATTTCGTACGCGAGTGTCTCCTTTCTTACGTATCTGGATGATGACCGGGGAGATATAACCCATCACCTTATACGGGCCTTCAAACTTCGGTGCTAGTTTTGCGGCGAAGTTGTTTATCGCGCTCGACAGAGGGTGTTGTCGAACCAACACCTCCTCACCTACGTCGGGCTTCCAGTCACGTCGTCGCAAATTATAGTGACGCGCCTGGTCGCGCGTAGCTTGACTAAGTTTGTGACGAACGAGTTTGAAGATCTCTCGCAGTTGAGTGGCTCGTGCTGGTGGCGACTGTATTTCTCGGCCGGTACCGGTGGTGTGTTCATCGTAGAGAGCGCCGGGAAACCTTGGCTCGCGTCCCTGTACTACGAAGGCGGGACTGTAACCCGTAACATCTGATCTGCTGCTATTCATGGCCAGGGAAAACTCAGGTAACTGTTCATCCCATGTTTTATGTTGGTCCTGGCAGAACTGGGCTATCATTGTTTTGAGGGTTTTGTTGGCTCTTTCCGTAGGGTTCTCCTGCGGGGTATATGGAGCCGTAAATTGTTGTCTCACTCCCAACTTGCGCATGAAATTTTTAAAGGATCGGCTGGTAAATTGAGTACCATTATCGGAGATGAAAACCTTTGGTACTCCAAAGCGTGCGAGGATGCGTTCCCGGAAACCCTTCTTCAAACCTTCACTCGTGGCTTTCCGTAGAGGGATTATCTCAGTCCACTTGCTGAATTTGTCGTGGAACATCAAAATAGTTGTATTTCCATGTTTTGAACGTGGCAGAGGTCCAATAAAATCGGCGCACACGACTGCCCAGGGTTCTTCTGCTACGCGTGACAACATTTTGCCGGCTGGGGCCTGTTGATTTGGTTTGTACCGCTGACATGTTTCGCATTGTCTGACGTATCGACTGACGTCTCTGAACAGTCCAGGCCAATAATACCTGTTGGTGATCCGGGCTATGGTCTTGCGTACGCCCAGGTGTCCTGCGCTTGGTTGGTCATGATTTTCCCTCATGACTCTTAGCCGCCATGGGGTTGGCACGCATAATTTCCACGGCGCAGCATCCTCATCTCCGATCTGATTCGGTATATGCCTGTATAAGTTTCCATCTTCCTCGATGTAGTCCGAAAATTTTTCAGGATCTTCACGCACCTCCGCTTTTCGTCGATCTAGCCATGCACACACCGGTCTTCCTTCGGACTGACTAGTGGTCCTGCCTAAGTGTCCCAACGGGCTTCGAGAGAGTGCATCTGCCACGACGTTCAATTTGCCTCGGCGATACTTAACTTAAAAGTTATATTGTTGGAGCTCCAGTGCCCATCTTGCTACACGGCCGGACGGACTTTCTATGGAATTTAGCCACTTTAATGATAAGTGGTCGGTGATAACCACGAATTTGTACCCTTCTAGGTAGCAGCGCATTTTCCGGATGCCCCAAACAATGGCTAGGCACTCCTTTTCTGTGGGGCTGTAGTTTTTCTCCGCCTGTATGAGGTGTCGGCTGGCATAGGCGATCACACGTTCAACGCCGTCGAATTCTTGCGTTAATACTGCCCCCAGTCCATAATCGCTGGCGTCTGTTTGTAGTACGAATGTCTTGCTGAAATCCGGGCAAGCCAAGACGGGTGCTTCAGTAAGTTTTTGTTTTAATGTTTCGAATGCCGTCTGTTGCTCAGGCCCCCATTTCCAGTGTTTGCCCTTTTTCAATAGTAATGTCATTGGGTGGGCGATAGTGGCGAAGTCCGGCACGAATCGCCGGTACCAAGAGGCCACTCCTAGGTAGCTCCTCAATTCTTTCAGGTTTGTGGGTGGTGTCAGCTTCTTAATGGCTTCCACCTTATCAGGATCGGTGTGTATGCCGTCGCCGCTCACGACATGTCCTAAATATTTTGTTTCCGCTCTGAAGAACTCACACTTCTCCACGTTGAGTTTCAAATTTGCTTCGCGCAGGCGTCGGAACACCTCCTTCAGGTTTTTAAGGTGTTCTTCCTTGGTACTGCTCGTGAAAATAATATCACCCAAGTAAGCGAAAGCGTGTGGTTCCATTTCTGGCCCGATTATTTGATCAAGCGTGCGCTGGAAAGTGGCTGGGGCAGAATGTAGTCCAAAAGGCATCACCCTCCACTGGAATAGGTCACGTCCTGGAACGGTGAAGGCGGTGTACTGTTTACTCTGGGGATCCATAGGAATCTGCCAGTACCCGTTCTTCAGATCTAAGCTGCTAATGTAACGAGCATTCCTTAGCCGACTTCCTGATTTATGATCTCCTGCATCGCAGGATTTCGCGGGAAGTATCGCTGTTTTAAAGGCCGGTCGTCTAACATAACTATTTTGTGAGGTGTTACCTTGGCCGTACCTTCTAGTGCCTCAAATTTCTTGAGTTCATCCCGTAAAAATTCATCAACCGAGGGATTGGTGGCCGTGGATTCGATGGTGGCAGTGGTGCACGCCGGTTTGTTATCTGTGAGCTGCGCGAGAGGCTGTAAGGTAATTGTCTGCCCGCCGCAGCTAAAAGTGGCTCGGGCCTGCACTAGAAAGTCCATTCCTAGTAATAGTTCGTCGGCGACGCCGGGTAGTATCAATAGTGTTGTTTGGCACGTCGTCTTCCCCAAGGTTATGGTCACCCTAAGACTCCTGTCACTACCTTGCGTGAGCCGTCAGCTAACCGCACGTTTGTGGTAGTTGGTCTGCTGTTAAGAGGGGTGCGTAATCTGCTGGCGAGAGTTGGGCTCACAAAACTTCGTGTGGCTCCTGTGTCTATGGCCGCTATTAGGGTTTGCGTTCCGACCCGCACGTGTGCCGAAAGATGGCGGTCGTTGGCTTGTAAATAATTTATGTCTCCTGAGGGCTGGTGGTGTCGGCCACACCCTCTGCTCCTCCGAGGGTGGGCCCGCTGGCGTTTCCAGCTGCCGGTTGTTGATGGTCCTCTTGATGTGGGTTCACTCTTGACTCACAATTACACCCAGAGATCACTCGTTTGTTCCAGCATTGACGTGGCACGTGGCCTTCTCGGCCACACAAGTGGCAATATGGTGGTGAACTGGAATTATCGGGTTTCACGGGAGTGAGTGGTGCTGCTTCCTCCGGATAAGATTCGGGGAACATTGTCAGCATATTTCGCCGAGGTGCATCTCGGTTTCGACCTTGGGTGAGCGCCCGTCGAGGTCCTGTTGGGGTTTGGGATAATCTACTCTCATCTTGTAGAATTTCGTAATCTTCTGCCATAGTTAACAATTCATCAAAAGTGGTGAAGTCGCGTCGTCGAATATATAGTTGATAATCCTGACGGCTGTTCCGAAACACACGTTCCAACTTCTGGATGGGTGTGTAATTTGCATGTCTCATCAAGTCCAAAAGTTCCAAACTGTACCCCTTGAATCGCTCATGGTCGCCCTGGGTTCGAGCTCGAATCTGGTCTTCAAGACGTTCCATGAATCGAGTCGGCAGGTAGTATCCCAGGAATTTGGTTCTAAAACTTTGCCAGGATTCTTGTGATATTCGATTATTTCGCCACCACACGATTGCGTTATCCCTTAACAATTCGGGCATAGTCCTAGGCAGGTGATCTGGGTCGAGCCCGTACGCATCAGTGAATTCTTCGACACGCTCGATGAAATTTATTGGGTCTTGGCTGCCATCAAATTTTTCAGTCCACTTTCTAACCTGATCGATGATTCGACTGTGGGTCATGGTGCCCTGATGTTTTTTGTTCATGGTTGGCCCTTCCAATCGTAGCTTTTCCACGGCCTGGTCAGACGGTGATGTGACCACTATGGCCGGAATAGTCGGCAAATACGAGTACTTGGTCGGTTCCTCGCTGCGTTGGTATTCGTCACGAACTGGTGGCGTAGTGGACTCGGTTGGTCTGGTCGCGTCAGGCGGAGTGGGATTAATTTGTGGTCGTGGTGAGGTCGATCTTTTCTCACTATATTTGATCTCTAATTCGGCCAAACGTTTTTGAAGTTGTAAATCGCCGTCGCCATCTGTCACTGCGGCTGCGAAGCGTTTGCGAAGCTCTTCCACGGTGCCCTCAGAACTGAATCCGAACTCTTCTGCATAAATCTGCAGGTCATCCTTTCGTAAGGAATAAATCCACGAGGTCTTTACCATGATGATAGTTGATTGTAAGACGATAGTAGATTATGATCAAAATGGCGATTCCCGTCGTTATAAGGTATAGCGATGACTATTGTTAATCTGTTCCGGCTTGTTTTCTTTCCGGTCTTTTATATTCCCCCCGCGTTTAGAGAAGAGTATAAGAAAGGTCTTTCTGAGTAAATCGTCAGCCACACGGCAAATGGGCTAAATAAAACAAAAATTTAATTTATTCAAAAAAAATTATATTACTACTTTACTTTTAGCCCTGAAATCGACGTGGTAAAGAAAATTAGTAAATTACGTTGATTTCAATATGATATATATAAAGTTTTAATTAAATGTCGGTGCCTAATTTCAAATTTCAATGTCTACTCCACCGCACCCCTCGGGTTTTGTGGGTGAAGACACAATTAAGTTCTTTTCTTTTACGACTGGCAAGCTTTAGTATCTGACTACTGCTTAATTGGCCAGGATACAGTGGTCGGCTACTGTGTATGGATCCGATCAAACCATGCGCTATGCGGGGAAATTCAGCAGCTATGCTTGTTGAAATTTATAGCTGAAGTTCTACAATGGTTGATCGTTCTTCAGTACCGTTGTTTATTTATTTACCCTTTCTTTTTTCCTAGGATAAATGAATACCAAATTTTTAATTTAACCATACAATTTGTGTTATAGGATAACCGTGTAAGTTGGTTGCCCGAGGTCCAGTGGCGTTATTCTTTATGTTGGGGTTCCTTTATTATTTTTTATTATTATTATTATGCTCTTGACTGGCGCTCGTTGTCCTGTGCAACAACCTGTCGTTTATATTATATTATGTTGCGTAATTTATGTGTGCATAACCACTCAAGCAACCGAATTCCCTATGCTGGTTCTGGTACTCGTCGATGGTTACGGATTTAGTACCTAAAACTCTCTTTAAATTTCACTTTATATTTTACCTTCTATGTTTCACCCTTACTCAGGGTGACCTGGCTAATAATTTTTCCCAGTATATATATTATAACTTTATATTGGTGTATCTATATGTATGTATATTTATTATACCCTTTTTTTTGTTGTTTTTTTTTTTCCCCCTTTCACTAGGTGCAAGTATATTAATCTATCAACTGATTATCCTGTTCCTATTGGGAAATAATGGTGGACCGTAACGCCTGGTGTTCTCCTAACTAATCAATGTTAGTGTATTTTAGGGTTTGACTGGTTTGAAGCAAGTTAAAATTTTTCGACCAAATACTATGTCTACTGACCAAGTCTTTAATTTGGCTACTCTGAAATTTTGACTTGAGGTCCCTGCTCGGGCGCCATTGTGAGGACCTTTGTTACTGCCAAGGATACGCTCGTCGTATCCAGGGTCCGAAACAATTATTTATCTTCTTCTCCCGACCCCAAGTCAAAACTCAGATCTATGCTTCAATATTGGTCTTTGTTTATTTTGTTTGTTTTCCTCCAGTCCTTAACCTATACAGGGTAGCTTATTTTATAGCCTAAGATACGGCAATTACTGGATAATATGCGACCCCAGTTTTTCTGTTTGGTTACTGAGCAACATAAATATTGAGTATTGAAAAAAATGATTATTTACCCGCTGGGAGGTGTTACACTGACAGGGTCACCTGGGTTTAGCGTTCTGTGCGTGGGTTTTTTTTTTTACTGATAGGGTTTCTCAGTAGGTTTCGTGCGGGCGGGGGCGGTCACGGCGAACTGTACTACTTTCTGCGCTACAGCCAAACAAGCTGCCTACTCATCTACATCCGACAGTTATAGTAGGCCCTGATCTCGTGTGTGTTTCGCGTATGTTCGGATGTCGGGGCTGAACGTGGTAGACACCACTTCTTCCAGCCGCGACGATCCACTGGGGGCCCATTGTGGCAATAACACGTAAAAGACGTGTCTGGTGGATGTCGGACCCGGACGTGGTAGTACCACATCTTCCGGCCCCGACAATCCCTCACACGTATTTGCACATCTTGTATCACTTGTCACACACGATTCTAGCAACTTCCCTACACAAATCTTAACGGAATTCGCGGCCGAGTGTTGAGGCAGAACGTGGTAGAACCACATCTTCCTGCTCCGACGACTCCAAATGAGTGTCTACTTGCTTCGCCCGATTGTACACACGCGATATCCGAAGGATGTCGAAGCTGAACGTGGTAGAGACCACTTCTTCCAGCCCCGACGATCCTGTACATTTTCATTCACTTCTCACGAATTTATTGCACACACTCTTCCAGTCGACCTACCCTCCGGACCGCCGCTACCCGCACTCCACCACTGATGTCTCCTCTTAGTGGCCCAACATCATATGGGCGACGATGACCGTTTCACCTTGAATTACCCTTCTCTGACCGCTGTCACTGTCACACCACCACTGCCTCTAAATAGTAAATTTAATATGGAGATTAAAAGGGCCTTAAGCAAAATACTTAAAATAACTTAAAATAATGGTGATACTTGTGAACGGTCGCTTGTTTCGCTGGTGCTACCGTGTCCTGGGGATCCGACCGTGGTGTCTGATGGAGCGGCTTGACACTCGCCTGCTCCTGCTCACCGCTGTTGTCGTGCTGTCCCTTCTCTGCCGGTACCGTATTTTCCGGCTACCGCCGTCGTCGACGTTATCCAGTAGCGCTGCTTCTTCTGTGTCGGCACTTTACTCTTAACACCGCAGTCGACGTTGCGCAGTCGACGTTTTCTAGTAGCGCTGCTTCTTCTCTGTCGGCACTTTACTTTTAACACTGCAGTCGTCGACGTTACGCAGCCGACGTTTTTTTTACACGAGCAACCACCGGTACGTCCGCTTACTTCACTTGTGTTTTACAAAAGACCTCGATTCTTGCGTCGTTTGTCCTTTTATACCATTTTCTTTCGGCTGTCGAACCTTCTCGAATCATACTGGCGAGTTTCACTTCGGTGATGCTGGTAGTGGTGGTTTTGTCGCATTGTCCGTTATTCATGAGTATATAAAAATAAAATAGAGAAAAATGTTAGATGTTGCATGCAACTTTTAGACCCACCAAAAATGTTAATCATTAGCCCAGCCAGTATTACTGCCTTCTTGTATGTACGATTATTCTAAGGTTCGAAACAACCAGAATAGCCACGGAGAAATGTTGGTCATGCTGCCCGAACACAACGTTTGTCATGACCGACATTTCCCCGTGTTTCTACCGGGGATTTTAATTCCCACTTACCCCATTTTCCTATCAAGGGACAAACAACCGCCCTGAATCTATTTTCTTTGACAGAAACTCAACTAACTATTTTCGTTAACCCTTCGTGGGCTTTGCCATTTATTCATTCGGCTTATTTTTCCCTCTTAACAACTATTGAACTAATTATAAACTTATAACCTAAGAAAAAAAAAGAAAAATATATGCATTAACCTAACCTTATAGGCAAAATATAAATAGAAAAATAAAGTATAAGAAAATTTAAGAAAAATAACATATAAATAGAGGTGGCAAGAACCAATTTGGATGGTGGGAGCGCCTGAGGACGGCAGGCCTTCCCTCCTGATTCTGTGGCCAGAGGTCGGCTGGTGATGCACCCTGCGTGCTTCAATTTCATGGCCCGACGTGCGAGCTAAAAAGAAAGAAATAGTTATGCTTTAACATGTGGGATCAAATTTCCCAGAAATTTGGTTCCTTACAGTTGCAACAATAATCCAGACATGGCAAAAGTATTTTAGGAAAAAAAAAAATTATGGCTGGTACTGGGTGCGTAGCTAGTGTGTGTGGAAACGAGTTGGCAACTTCCACCTTCACATTCCCCCCTTACTTGGGGGTTGTGGCCCGAGAACTTTGATCCACGAGACCCCTCCACGGTTCCAGGATATTTGGATTGTATTTTGGATGAAGGAGCCTCTTGAGCTTTTCTTCAGAGGCTGCTGCTGGAACTTCTGAAGGACCTCGTCGGCCTTTTGCTGCACCTCTGGCAGGAGAACAGTAGGCTCCGTTTTATGCCTTTCAAAGGAGGAGGAGTACTTTCGGGAGTTAGCCTTTGGTTCTTCTGCTTTGGGCTCTGCCTCTGATTACCGCCACTACGGCTTCCACTGTCACTTATTATCGAACTACTGGCAGTGCTGCTGCCCGTACTGCTGGCGCTACTAGAGCTGCTGCTGCTGGAGCCCTTCGATCTGGGGGTGCCTCTTCTCTCCGAGACGGCTCCTTCGGCCTTCTTTGGGTGGGGCCGTCCGTTCAGCTGGAAATACTTCTCCGTATGCTGTATCGATATCGATATCACTAGTTGCGGTGGCCCGGAAGTCGCCGGTTTGGCTAGCCGCGAAACGCGAACCCTAAAGTCCTTGACGGCACCCTTGATTTTCGGTGTGGCAGGCACTGTTTGGCTTATAGTCGACGTCGCGCCTGTCTCATTTTCAGTGGATATTTGGGGCAAAAGGGTCTTGGGGCTCATAGCCGCGCGGTTGATGTCCGAAGCGGAGCGTTCGACGATCGGTTGTGTGGAGGTAGTTGAGGGTTCAGTGATGGTCGGTCAATTAGCATCTGGATTCAGCTGGGGCCGTGCTTGCGTGGCCAACTGCAAGGTTCGTGGCCTGGTCATTTACATTCTGCGGTGGCCAATGCCTGCGGCCCCTGGTTTTGGCGTTCGAATCGGGGCTTCATCAGAGGATGTGGTCGGTTGTGACCTGGGCTCAAGCGATAAGGCAGCACCTGGAGTCGTCCGGTCTTTGAAGGGACCTCTAGCCATTCAGGGCCCAAAACTTGCTCACGTTGGTGCTGGTTGTTCGCGATTTCCATTGTTTGCCGAAACTGTTGCTTGGCTGCAGAGAATTTCTTTTTCTTTTCTGAGTCGGAAATATTGATTGGTTGTTTTGCTAAAGTGGACATAGTGCAACGAAAGGAATTGAAAGATCATTATTAGTGGGTTTGCTTACAACTATTCGCTTTGACTTAGGTGTTTAAGTCGTACAATAGCCCCTGATGTAAAGGCCTTTACGACATAGGGCCCATCGTATTTCGGTGCAAGCTTTGCGTTGAAGTCGTCTATGGCCTTAAATAATGGATGTTGTCGAACCATAACCTGTTGTCCAATTTTGGGTTTCCAGTCTCCCCGGCGTAAATTGAAGTGGCAGGCCTGGTCCTTTGAAGCTCTAGTTAAGTTGTGTCCCTCAATTGTAAAGATATCTTGCAAGTGTGCAGCTCGGTCGGATGGATCTTGCTCCTTGGCACCTCTGCCGCAGACTACTTCGTCGTAGAGGGCTCGAGGAAGACGTGGATCTCGACCCTGTGTTAGAAATGCAGGACTGTAACCGACTGTCTCTGACAGACTGGTGTTGATCGCTAACGAGATTTCTTGCAAGTTCTCGTCACAAAGCTTATGATGATTGTCAGCAAACTGGGCTATCATAGTTTTGACGGTTCGGTTGGTTCGTTCTGTGAGGTTCTCCTGAGGCGTGTAGGTGCTGTCATCTGCTGGTGAGCTTCAATCTGCGCTAAGTATCGTTGGAATATTCTGCTCGTGAACGTTGGCGGTTATCAGAATTTTTGGAACTCTGTAACGCGCCAGGATCCTCTCTCGGAAAGCCTTTAGTAAACTATCCGATCTTGTCGAAGAACATCAACAGCATATTAGAAGTCCGCACACAGCACAGACCATGGCTCATCTGTGATTCTTGTCAACATTTCTCCGGCGAGTGCTTGCTGACTGTACTTGTACCGTTGACAGGACTCACATTTCTGGACATAGTGGCTTATATCCCGGAACATCCCTGGTCAGTAATACCGATTTGGTATTCTGGCGATGGTTTTCCGTATTCCAAGGTGACCGGCGTTCGGGCTGTCATGGTTATCTGTCAATGCGCGGTCTCGTTGAGATTTAGCAACGCAGAGCTTCCACGGGCATAGTCCTCGCATTTCGTGGGAGGTGTCGCAGTAGTTCTCCATCATCGATGATAAAATCTGGATACTTGCTTGCCTGTGTCCATAGTGATCCGTTGGAGGGCTTCGCTTGGTTGTCGGGACAGAGCGTCCGCTACCACGTTGTGTTTTCCCTTACGGTATTGCACTGTGAAGTTAAACTGCTGGAGTTCCAGCGCCCACCGAACAATGAGTCCAGATGGTCTTTCTATAGAATTAAGCCATTTAAGCGACAGGAGGTCGATTATCACTACAAATTTGTAGCCTTCCAGGTACGGCCGCATTTTCCGGATGCCCCAGATTATTGCCAAGCACTCCTTTTCTGTTGGTGAATAATTTTTTTCGGCGTCGCTTAAGTGCCGGCTGGCGTAGGCGATCACATGTTCCGTGCCTTCAATGTTTTGTGTCAAGACGGCACCAAGTCCAAAGTAGCTAGCATCTGTCTGGAGGAAAAATGTCTTTTCGAATTTGGGGCATGCCAAAACTGGAGTTTCCGTAAGTGTATTTTTGAGTTCTTCAAATGCCTGTTGTGGTTCGCTCCAATTCCAATGTTTCCCTTTCTTTAGGAGTAAGGTCAATGGAGGTTTGAGATCTCGTATTGCGGCGATTTTATCGGGTACAGGGTGGATACCCTCGGACCTAACCCGGTGTTCTAGATATTTTATTTTTTTATGGGAAAACAAACTTCTCGGCGTTTATCCGAAGATTGGCCGCTGGAAGGCGGCGGAACACTTCCTTTAGATTCTTCATGTGCTCTTCGAAAGTCCTTCCCGTGACTATGATGTCGTCAAAATAGGCGAAGGCGAAAAGCTCGAGCTCAGGTCCTATCTCCCGGTCGAGGGCACGCTGAAACGTAGCGGGAGCGTAGTGGAGGCCAAACGTCATGACTCGCCACTGGAACAATCCTCGTCCGGGCACAGTGCATGCGGTGTATTTTCGGCTCTCAGTTTGCATCGGAATTTGCCAAGAGCCATCCTTGAAGTCGAGGCTGCCGATATATTTGGCGTCGCGTAGCCGGTCTAAAATGTGCGTGATACGTGGTAGTGGTTAGGCATCGTGTACTGACCGACTGTTGAGGACACACATCTATAGTCGACACACAGCCGCCATACCCCTGACTTCTTTTTTACAAGGACGATCGGTGCACTATGCGGGCTGTGCGATGGCTCGATGCATCCCTTGTCTAGAAGTTTGTTAATTCCTTCGTCGATGATGGCTTGCATGGCTGGGTTCTCGGAAAATACCTCTGTTCTTAGCGGTCTATCATCGACCATGATGATTCGATGTTCGGTGATATTTGTTACCTCTTGCAAGGCTTCGAATTTTCTGAACTCTTCTTCTTAAATACCGACACTTGTTCTGACTCCTGCGCAGTACATCCTGTGACCTGTCTACAATATGGGATCGATGAAGGGATTAAAGGTAGCTTACCCAACTTAATAGTTTATCCACCACAGCTTTATCCACCAAAGAGTTGCTTTGTTTTCCACCAGGAAGTCTATGCCAAGAATGACTTCATCGGATTCTACGCTATGGCGAAGTTCTTTGACCGATCCATCAGCTAACGTGACCACATTATCGGCTAGGATGAATTTGCAACTCTTATGGATCCTGTCGACAAATCGTTGACTCAGGAAACTTTATGTGGCACCGGTTTATATTGTGGCTTTGATCGTCAACGTATCGATTGTTATAGTGGCGAAAATGTGGCTGTTATCGTGTTGAAGATGTTTAACTGGGTTTGACCTTCTGGAGGACTTGCCCCTCCTCGTTCTGGGCGAACCCTCGTCGTTTCCCGGTCGTGTCCTGCAGCGCTGAATGGTGAGTAGATTTTGACGGCTGCAGATCCAGCAGAAGATCATTTGGGGGTTTCGGCAGCCTTGTCTGACATGACCGTTCATACCACAATTCCGACAAGCGGTTCTTGGGTTGATCTCCATTTGCTGTCCATGCTGGTCGGCTGTTGGTTGGTGGTTAAAGGCAGGGAGGGAGCTCTGAGTGTTGGCACGTCGATTTTGTTGCAGCATGCGGTGGTGCTCGGTATGCAAGTTGGCTAGCTGTGTTCGTTCGCGCTCGCGTGTCTGAATAGCCTCGAGGTCGTCTGCCAGGTTACACAATTCTTCGAGTTTTGAAAAATCTTTCCTTTGAATATACCACTGGTAGTCTGGGTGAGCGTGTCGGAAGATTCTCTTGAGTTTTTGCTCTTCGCTGTAGCCTGCATGTCTCATCAGAGTTTGGAGGTCCAAGACAAAATTTTTAAACGGTTCCCGATGTTTTTGGGTTATGCTTCGGATGGTATTAGAACGTATTTTAAAATTTTTTCTTTGAACAGCTTCCAGGCAGACCAGTGCTCGTTTTTGTTTCGATATAATATCAGGGCGCTGCCAGTGAGCAGGTCAGGTAAAGTGCGAGGTAGGTAGGTCCTCGACTCTCTCTATGAAGGACAATGGGTCTTTTTTCCCTTCGAATTTTACTGAAAACTTCCTTACCTTCTCCGCTACTGCCAGATATGGGCCTGTCACTTGTAATGTCGAGTTTTAGTTGGTCGGTCCGAGCTGCTGGGCAAATGGCAGCAAGGTATCGGCCGCTAGAGTCGGGACACGATGCGTTGCGTCGGTTCAGCTTGCCCGTTTTCCAGCAAAGTCCTCAGTTGGCGGGGCTGAAGGCGCAGGTGATATTGCGCGACGATGTTCTGCGAGTGCCGGCAAGTTTTTTCAGTTTCGTTTGCTTAACAGGTTTTTTTTTATTTGTCTTCAATGTTGTTACTCTAATTAATTCATATGTATATTTTTTCTTTCCCGTACGCGGCGGATGATTTTATTATGTTAAGACAAAATGTCCCTGCTCAGGCGCCATTGTGACGAACCTTTTTGCCGAGGTATCACTCGCCAGTGGCCAGGGTTCGTTCATAAACAATTTAGTAACTGAGTTTAATCTAGTTTATCGATTCTTCATGTCTTCGCTTTGCTTCGCGCTTATTCCCTGAAAAGTGGATGTAAGTGAGCCACGCGCATTTTTTGTAAAGTTACCGACAGTAACCATATGAATTCAATTACCAAATTTTAGTCTTATAGGATCAAAACCGTATTATTATACAGCATTTTTGTTGATATGGGGGTGTGGCAACATCCTTTTCATAAACCTACTCTAAAAACACAAAATAAGGAAAAGCAACACGTATATGCATCTCTTCTCACATTTGATCGGGATTTTGCACCCATCACTTTTGAGCAACTTCTCTGCACGTACGCTTAGAAAGTGAAGTGTAAGTGAAGTTTTAGACGCGGCTTAGTTTAAAACACTGCATGCGACATCTTAGTTCCAACACGACTGTGTGGTTTTTCTACAAACGCGTTTAGTTTTCATATTTCTAAATGTCACATGTAGAAATATTGTAAGAAAAATACTTTTTCTACACGTGTCGTGCTACACGTGCTCTGTGCAGCTAGTTTTTTTTGTCTCTGCGTAGATATTAACCCAAATATCATGTGTCCAAAATTTGGTGGACTTAGGTGTCACCACTTGTGAGCCCTGTTCTAAATTCAGAGTCGGAATAGCGGAGTTCAAATCCTATCGGATTGAAAATGGTGGTTTTCATTCCGATCGAAAATGGAATACTCGGAACAAAATGAAAATGAACTCGAATATGCAAAAATCAGGAGTTTTATTGGAGTATAACAACCACGCGTACGAAAAATTAAAACGGAGGATTCTACGCGACCGAAGCAATCCTTTGGATTTTTCTGATTCAGCGTATGTAGCAACTTGTAAGGTTTATTTAAGATCATTTGATGATGTTTCTTTTAAATTTATTGAACAATATCGTTTAAACAAGTGGGTATTTAACTTGGTTTTAAGTGAAGTTTAATTTTTTGCCCTGTGATCGATTTCCACAATTATTGAACTGACCACAACTTTACGGTTCCTGGCCGGATTTTAGAACAGGGCTGATAGATACTCGTAGCTATTGCACGGTGCGCTGTGCTACGTCTTGATAGCAATTATTTAGTTTTTCAGGTATTACTTTTTTTATGGAGATATTTGTATTACATCTTCTTCTGATTCTATTATAACATTCCTAAATAAAAATCTGCATGGAAATCGAATGAGCGGCTTAGGAGTTTTTCGCAATTTCCTTAGATATTTGTAATACAGCGCCCCGTGGAGTTCCAGATAGAGGAACATAAATAAATCTATTGGCCGCGGAGAGGGACAACCTGTCGTCTGGATGACACTTTCGACTCGCTGTATAGGTTTGGTTGATGTTGAGGTGCATGCTGTTGGCTCGAAGGCGACCGCGCGCTGGCTTTCCACTGGACCGTGCCTTGGCTTACTGGAGTCGGTATCAGAGGAGGTGGAACTGCTGGTGCTTGCCGTACTGCTACTCGTTGAACTACTGCTAGAGCCGGTGGAGCTATCATGTCGAAATCGTCGCGGCATCGCGCGCCCTTTCCGTAGCTTGTCAGGTGGTGTTACTCCAGCTTTAGGTTGACTAAGTGGTTCAGCACCCTCACCGC